>JAVGWX010000019.1:27257518-27602518 GCA_036924085.1 Ariolimax columbianus
TACATTAAAGTCAGCTTCGATTTAAGGCTAATGTTCTTGTCTTTCCAGATTTTTTGCAGTCTGGTCAGGGCAACCATGGTCATTGCTGTTTTTGACTGGATCTCCGCTCTAGGCCCCTTGGCATTCATTTCTGCTCCCAGATATTAGAACCGTGTGACACTTTCCAGAAGTTCACCTTTGACCATGTTCGATGATACGTTTTAAAAAAAATACATATTTAAAAAATATAAATCCCCTGGTAAGAAGTATACGTACTTTTATAAAGTTCTGAGAAGCTGTTATTGAAAAACTTTTAAATATAAGTAAGTGGAATGATGAAAACCCACCACAACAACGGAAAGATGGAGTTATTGTTAAAGAAAAGAGACTTATCAGATTGTGACAACTGGCAAAGAATTACACTTCTATCAGTGCCGGGAAACGATGAGGCTAACGTCTGGTCAGGCAAAACACACTGATCAGACAATGTTAGCCAGGGTCAGGAGAAATATACTGGCCACGACCCACACCTGACCTCGTTGGTCCTCCTGGAAACAGGCTGTTGTCGAGGACAACAGTCTTGCTAATAAGGTGAGGATCAACGTGATTCCCGTAGTAGTGAGTGCCACGCAGATAAAGCCAAGCATTGCACAATCACCTGGTGGACCCCAGTCCACTTCATCAGCACGCTCAGGATGTCAGGAGAGCTACTGCAACCTGCCACAAGTTCCGTCCTTTTCAGGGCGCACAAAAGGGTTACCAACCCATTGTATGCATTATAAACCAACCAACCATCAGTGCTGGGAAAAGTACTTTGCAGTATGATGTTAGAAAGACTCGGAGATTAGATTATAAACCAACCAACCATCAGTGCTGGGAAAAGTACTTTGCAGTATGATGTTAGAAAGACTCAGAGATTAGATTATAAACCAACCAACCATCAGTGCTGGGAAAAGTACTTTGCAGTATGATGTTAGAAAGACTCGGAGATTAGATTATAAACCAACCAACCATCAGTGCTGGGAAAAGTACTTTGCAGTATGATGTTAGAAAGACTCAGAGATTAGATTATAAACCAACCAACCATCAGTGCTGGGAAAAGTACTTTGCAGTATGATGTTAGAAAGACTCGGAGATTAGATTATAAACCAACCATCAGTGCTGGGAAAAGTACTTTGCAGTATGATGTTAGAAAGACTCGGAGATTAGATTATAAACCAACCAACCATCAGTGCTGGGAAAAGTACTTTGCAGTATGATGTTAGAAAGACTCGGGGATTAGATTTTAAACCAACCAACCATCAGTGCTGGGAAAAGTACTTTGCAGTATGATGTTAGAAAGACTCGGGGATTAGATTATAAACCAACCAACCATCAGTGATGGGAAAAGTACTTTGCAGTATGATGTTAGAAAGACTCGGGGATTAGATTATAAACCAACCAACCATCAGTGCTGGGAAAAGTACTTTGCAGTATGATGTTAGAAAGACTCGGAGATTAGATTATAAACCAACCAACCATCAGTTCTGGGAAAAGTACTTTGCAGTATGATGTTAGAAAGACTCGGGGATTAGATTATAAACCAACCAACCATCAGTGCTGGGAAAAGTACTTTGCAGTATGATGTTAGAAAGACTCAGAGATTAGATTATAAACCAACCAACCATCAGTGCTGGGAAAAGTACTTTGCAGTATGATGTTAGAAAGACTCGGAGATTAGATTATAAACCAACCAACCATCAGTGCTGGGAAAAGTACTTTGCAGTATGATGTTAGAAAGACTCGGGGATTAGATTATAAACCAACCAACCATCAGTGCTGGGAAAAGTACTTTGCAGTATGATGTTAGAAAGACTCAGAGATTAGATTATAAACCAACCAACCATCAGTGCTGGGAAAAGTACTTTGCAGTATGATGTTAGAAAGACTCGAGGATTAGATTATAAACCAACCAACCATCAGTGCTGGGAAAAGTACTTTGCAGTACGATGTTAGAAAGACTCGGAGATTAGATTATAAACCAACCAACCATCAGTGCTGGGAAAAGTACTTTGCAGTATGATGTTAGAAAGACTCGGGGATTAGATTATAAACCAACCAACCATCAGTGCTGGGAAAAGTACTTTGCAGTATGATGTTAGAAAGACTCGGGGATTAGATTATAAACCAACCAACCATCAGTGCTGGGAAAAGTACTTTGCAGTATGATGTTAGAAAGACTCGGAGATTAGATTATAAACCAACCAACCATCAGTGCTGGGAAAAGTACTTTGCAGTATGATGTTAGAAAGACTCGGGGATTAGATTATAAACCAACCAACCATCTGTGCTGGGAAAAGTACTTTGCAGTATGATGTTAGAAAGACTCGGAGATTAGATTATAAACCAACCAACCATCAGTGCTGGGAAAAGTACTTTGCAGTACGATGTTAGAAAGACTCGGAGATTAGATTATAAACCAACCAACCATCAGTGCTGGGAAAAGTACTTTGCAGTATGATGTTAGAAAGACTCGGGGATTAGATTATAAACCAACCAACCATCAGTGCTGGGAAAAGTACTTTGCAGTATGATGTTAGAAAGACTCGGGGATTAGATTATAAACCAACCAACCATCAGTGCTGGGAAAAGTACTTTGCAGTATGATGTTAGAAAGACTCGGAGATTAGATTATAAACCAACCAACCATCAGTGCTGGGAAAAGTACTTTGCAGTATGATGTTAGAAAGACTCGGGGATTAGATTATAAACCAACCAACCATCAGTGCTGGGAAAAGTACTTTGCAGTATGATGTTAGAAAGACTCGGAGATTAGATTATAAACCAACCAACCATCAGTGCTGGGAAAAGTACTTTGCAGTACGATGTTAGAAAGACTCGGAGATTAGATTGAGAGAAGAACAATCTGGTTTTAGACTAAAAATCTTGTGTTGACCAAATATTCACTCTGGATAATTATTAAGGAATCCGTAGAAATGCAAACCCCTCCCCCCCCCCCCCCCCCCCTATCATTAGCTTTATTGATTTTCAAAAAGCTTTTGATAGTTTACATCGACCAAAACTTCTTTGGAAAACAGATCAAACTGGAGAGCACCGGTTTCTGCTGTAAGTGCTATGCATAGCACTTAAATAACATTGATTGATGGCACTAGTTCAAGCCAATATATCAGCCATGTAGCACTGTAAAAACGTTTCCAAGCTAATATATCAGCCATGTAGCACTGTAAAAACGTTTCCAAGCTAATATATCGGCTCAACTGAGTGAATTAGTTAAAGAGCCGTGATGGTCGAATAATGCTGTCTAGGGACTTGGAATTTGTTTTAAATGTTAATTTATTTTTATTAATTTTATTAATTAATTGTGATATGAGTTATAATGGATGAGTAATGTTATCTAGATGAGAAATAAAAAAAGAAGATTTAAATAATTTGCAATAATAAAACTCTTTTGGAAACAAACATGTAGGGAAATGTCACAAAATTCTACATAATTTAAAAGTAACTTGTATAAATTGACATCTATGTATATCAAACAGTAATATCAAATGTTGTGGAACGACATAAGCCATGAAGAACAAGGTAAGGGTAACACATTCTTCACTGGTGGGCTTATCACTTAGACAACAATACCAGACGGTCCAACACAATAGTGACATTCGGGAAATGTCACATGTCATCGGTGTCCAACAGCATGTCAACAATTCCAAGCTCCACTGAGCTGACCAAGTAACTTAACTTAACATCCTTTCACTGGTTTAGAAAACTCTTAATGAGTCTGTATACAACCAGTTTAATTTGCATTTGCTTGCTCTAAAAACTATGCGCATGCAATCTATTCTTGAATGCATTGATTGTCCCTGCCTCCACTACTTCCTGCATTCATGCATTCCAAGCATTCCCCACTCTCTGACTAAAAAAATATTTCTTAATATCTAACCTGGACCTTTCTTTAATTAATTTGTAGCTGTGCCCTCTTGTTTTTGTAGGTGGTTATATTTTGAAAAAAATTGTTATGATCTGATTTATCAAGTTAAATACAAGCTTATAAAAAGTATTTACAGTGAAGTTTTTAACATTTGATCTCTGACAATCGAGAACGAAGCGATATGAGGGTCCGGTGAAACAAATAGATCAAGCCCCTATCTCGCGCTCATGGAAAAAGGCTATGCACAGTAGTCTAGATAACAAGGTGGTGATAAAACTGTAATCCCAAAAGTGGTGAACTTACTGAGGAGCCTTGTATTGCACTACAGACAGGATGACTACAGTTCATTTGCTCAAGTACTCCTTGGGACATAAGAAAAGCCACTGTAATTTACTACCCAGAAAACGTAATCAAGAGATAACTCAATGCAGCACGAGGAGATGAAAACCATGTCAACAACCTTTAACTCTTCATTGACTCTTTTAAGAATTGCAAGTCAGGGTGGAAGACAACTATCCCCCCCCCCCCCCCCCCCCACTTCCAATTCAACAAAACAATAAATGTCTGTTGCGCCTTTCGATGCATAGGCAATTGACAACCCTCCTCCAGCAAGAATGGTTTTGAGCTGCCCTATTATCCTCTCTCAAGGTGAGATCCAGGGACGGTAGCTCATTTTCACAGTCTCGTCTTCAGATGTTTCTTGGTCTACCTCTTTTTCTCTTCACCTGTTGATTCCATGTCAATGCCTGTCTGGCCCCGTTTGATGGTGATTTCAGTGACATGTGTCCTATCCAACACTATATCTTAAATTAGTTCCTTTGCTTCACTGGTTGTTGTTGGATCCTTTCCAATAGAACTACGATGAAGTCTACATTTACTTCAACTGTTCTGCTATTGGATATTCTGTCGTCACTTCACCTAACCATCATTCATTGGCTCTTTCTATTTTGTCAGAAGATAGTAAGTTGTGCTTTGAAAAAAAACGGATGTAACTGCAGACCATGGCGATTACACATGTAAGACCAATCTGAGCAGAGAAGTGTCTACCACAGTGTGTGCAAGGAAATTCAAAACTGTTTGCATCGTCGCATGGTGTGGCGTGTCTTCTCAAACGTCCTTAACCTATTTGTAATCAGTTTCTCATTTGTCTGTTTTCCATGTTTAATCCTGTCACTCCATGCAATACGATTCAGAGCATCCTGTTCCCATGATTCAAAACAATGCCTGCATCATTCCTATCCCGCTTGCACACATCCTTGTAGCAAAGTAGTGGCTGACCCCGAGATCTTTTTCCCAACTATAATTCACCATAGAGAAGATCTTTTAGTATTCTGCCATTCTCTGAATGTGTTCCAGTCATCGGAGCCTTCGAAGACTAAGCATGGAAAAGACCGTGACAGTGCCTGTTCTGTCATATACCTCAGCGCTGGTGATCTTGTCCTGCCACCCAACTCCTACGATTCTGCACAGGCATCTCGTGTGATAGCTGTCTAGCCACCTCTCCTGGTACGTGTATATAGACCATGTCTGACTGCCATAAAGAAAGGTGCTGTGAACACAGGCCTGGTAAACAAGAGTTTTTGTTTTAACAATGAGCTTCTTGTTCTCCCAGACCCTTATTGTTAAATCTGCTCATTGCTGTGGCCACCTTGTCTATCCTGATATTGATCTCTTGGTCCAGGGATAGTTTTTTTATTGACTAGGAGCCTTGGTAAATAAAGTGATCTACTTCCTAGAGCTACTCATCATCAAGGGAGACTACTGGTGCCTTGTAAGCAGCCTGGACCATAACTTGTGTTTTCTTTTTGCTGATTGTTAGTCCAAACTCACAGCAGGCATCATAAAATGCAGACAGCAAGCTTTGCAGTTCCTCCTCTAAGTGAGTTGTAACTGCAACATAATCCACAAAAAAAGCAGCTCTTCGATCTTCTATCCCTTGGGCATTGAGTAGGCCACCATCTGTGCGAGAATGAATGAATATAGCACCATCCTGGTCATGGAAGGCATGATTCAAGAGGAGGAAGAAATATATTCTGAACAGGGATGGGGCAAGTACACAGCCTCGTTTTACTCCCCACTTGATTGAAAACTCCTCTAACCAAATCCAATAAAGTTCTCAAACACATCATCCCTGACCTCAATTATCTGTTATGAAACTATCTTCACTTATTTCTACATTGGCACTGAAGTAGAAGCAAAGAAGGGAGGCAGCTAGTAAGGAAACTGGTCATTCCAACATCTAACACTTCATCTCTGATGGCGGACTGAAGACGCAATGAACACAGAAGGCTGCAACTCATAATTGACTTCGTCTTCCTCCAAAACCAGATTAATGGAACACTTTGTATGGCACTAAACAACAACTGACAAACATGTGCAGGTACTATTACATGGCACTGGGCTGAAGGGTGAGAGCCTGGATGCTGCTAGATCCATAACAACAACTGATTGCTTTCACCAGGATCAGTTAACCAGAAATGTCCAATTCCATCTCCAAGCTGAAGCCCTGGAAACCGACTGAGACTGAGAGAATAGGGATCGAGCAAGGGATGAAACCCGACCCCAATAATGTGATGTGCTGAGACAAGATATACTGGGCTGAAAAGTGCAGATATTGCAGCTTCGTTGTAAACTACGACACCCAATATAAAATTTCATATTTAGGATGAACCATGAAAAAGAAGCAGATCCCTGATGGTAAAGTCTGTCTTAGGTGTACCATTGCCTTTTACTTTTTTATTGGCCCTGTTCAAAGTTGGAACAGAACTACTTACATGCCCAATCAAGGCTTCAACATCAGTGGATGACTTTCAAAACATCTGATCCACTACACTCTCACACATCTTCCTCATTGTGTTGGTCTTATAGGTTTGTACACAAACACGGAAGTAGAAACAATATCACAATTTTCTTAATAAAGTTACACATAAAGTTCTCCTTAAATTAACTTTAAGAGAACTGCAAAAGTTTCCTTATTTTCCCAGAATCTAGAAAAACACAATTATTTTTTTTCAATTTTGATATGACATCCTCTCATAGAGAACTACAAAAACTCTCTCTCTGCCTTTCTATCAACTATAAAAACTCATAATGTAATTCTATCAACTATGAAAACTCAATGTAATTTAATCAACTATGAAAACTGATAATGTAATTCTATCAACTATGAAAATATTTACTGTATTTCTAAGAACTATGAAAATCCATACCAATTTTCTTTAACTATGAAAACTCGCAATGTCTTTCCATCAACTATGATAATTCATACTGTCTTTCTATCAACTATGTGAAATGATACTGTCTTTCTATCAACTATGTGAAATGATACTGTCTTTCTATCAACTATGTGAAATGATACTGTCTATTTATAAACTATGTGAAATGATACTGTCTTTCTATCAACTATGTGAAATGATATTGTCTTTCTATCAACTATGTGAAATTGTACAGTCTTTCTTATCAACTATGTAAAATGATACTGTCTTTCTATCAACTATGTGAAATGATATTGTCTTTCTATCAACTATGTGTCATTGTACTGTCTTTCTATCAACTATGTGAAATTGTACTGTCTTTCTTATCAACTATGTCAAATGATACTGTCTTTCTATCAACTATGTGAAATGATACTGTCTTTCTTATCAACTATGTGAAATGATAGTCTTTCTTATCAACTATGTGAAATGATAGTCTTTCTTATCAACTATGTGAACTCATTATTGTCATTCTATCAACTATGATGATTTATAATGTTTACCAAGGTAAACAAATTTAGCATGCTCTAGATGCTATGACAATTTCCAATGCCTTTGGCATGATGAGAAACCAGTCTTCCCTGGAACCATAAGAATTCAGTCTTGAATTGAACAATTATAACTCGGGAAAACAACCATGAGAACTCAGTCTTTCCAGGAACTACGAGAACATAATCTTCACACGAATTATGAGAACTTAGATTTCTCATAAACTATGTGAGAACAATTCTCACATGAATTATGAGAATTCAGATTTCCCAGGAACTATATCAGAACAATCTTCACATGAATTATGAGAATTCCGTCTTCCTTGGAATAATGTGCTCCAAGGAGCTGATTTTTATTCTTCTTCATCCTTCATGCTCAAATGATCACATCTATTTCCATAATAAACGTGACAGTCTGTCTCAGGAGACTTTCATGAGCTTCTTGTGAAAGCTAACACCATTCAGTAATTTTTTGAATGCAGTATCTCCGCTCTGCAGATCCCAGCAGTATGTCTTCATAGACACAAATAATAATCCGCCTTCTTGAGGATCACGACTATCAATTCCTTCACTGAATCGTGATGATAACGAAGATGGTAGTGATGATTCAGGCACTAAAGCAGATGGTAAAACATCTCATGTCCCAATACCACCTTTGGAGGCACTTTCCATTTCTGTAGGCAAGTCAAAAATCTCCAGCAACAAGGGTTCGAACTCCTCAAATTTCATCCCAAGCACCATTTTAGAGTGGACCTCATTAATGTTTCTAAGATCTGTCAGTTTCATGATCACCCTAGCAAATAGTGTGGCCTCTTGATTGAAGCGCAGGGAAATATAATCTTCAAGGATACGGGCGTACGTCTCCTGGATTACTTGAACTTTTCTATGGTCAATCATGGGCATTCTGTCTGCTGTAGAGAAGTCAAAGACAGTGAAAAAACTTAGTACATCTTAATAGTAGGAAGAAAAACATTAACATAAAATAATAATGCAACAAGGCAACTTAAACAAATGAAAATAAATTAAGTACAACATACATATTGCATATGATACAAAAACGTAGGTTAATTTGGATTGGTCAAAACATGAGACTTGAAAGTCTTCTATTGAAGATACTAGAGGGCAACATTCAAGGGAAGGGAGGACATGGGAGACTAGGACTCGCCTTAATATCTCACGCATGCAGGGTTTTTAAAGTACGAACCTATGCTGAAATGAAGAGAACTGCAGAGGATATAGTCAAAATGAGATACATACTCAGACAATCTTACAACCAGTTTGAGGAATGCTCAATCAAATTATAGAGTCAAATGTAGAGACATGCTCAGACAATCTTACAACCAGTTTGAGGAATGCTCAATCAAATTATAGAGTCAAATGTAGAGACATGCTCAGACAATCTTACAACCAGTTTGAGGAATGATCAACTAAATGATAGAGTCAAATGTTGAGACATGCTCAGACAATCTTACAACCAGTTTGAGGAATGATCAACCAAATGATAGAGTAAAATGTAGAGACATGCTCAGACAATCTTACAACCAGTTTGAGGAATGATTAACCAAATGATAGAGTCAAATGTTGAGACATGCTCAGACAATCTTACAACCAGTTTGAGGAATGATCAACCAAATGATAGAGTCAAATGTAAAGACATGCTCAGACAATCTTACAACCTGTTTCAGGACTGATCAACCAAAATGATGATGATGACAACATTGTCAATTAATATATAGACCAGCAGACCACCTTCGTGGCAAGAACAAAAAAAGTACCTGATATCGATAGAAAGGGGGACGAATCAGATCTTGCACTGAGAGAAGACCCTAAAGCACATTAACAACTTCTATCCTTGACCCTTGAGGTGCCTCAGTTTTCCCTCGAGGTAAGGTGTCCGCATTGTGCATCTTCTAGTCAAAATTCCCATGATCTCTGGGTAGTGAGATCGGACTGCCGTGTTCAGTAGGCTTAACGGCCGCTACCAGAACAAAAATTATAGTTAAAAATCTACCGAAATTATTTATACCTTCATCCACGCATAGTAAGCCTCAGGAAGTTAAAAATATATACTACGGATAGCTTACCGGTCTACAGACATTAACATGCATGTTTGAATACCTGGATTCCAAGTATTTAAAGTAGCTTTGGCCCATATCGAACATCATGCACACACCGACGGTTCTGTAACAAACATAACACAGAACGGAGGGGCAGGGGTATTCCTGTGCCTATCAAATGGTAGAAAAGTTACACGGTCAGTGGCAACTGGAAAATACTCAAGCAATTTCAAAGCGGAGGCAGAGGCACTAAGGGCTGCAGTAGAAGAAATGGTGACAGGCAAAGGAAATGAAAGCCATATAGTCCTGTTTACAGATGCCCTGGCCGTAGTCACAGCACTAAAAAGCCAGAAAAACACTGAACTTAATGATTTAAGAGCAGTATTCTGTCAACTATGCCAGCAGTCCGCACCAAAAAGAGTAGTGGTACAGTGGATTCCATCCCACTGTAACATCCAAGGCAACGAGGAGGCAGACAGACTGGCAAAAGAAGGTGCAAGACTACCACAACCAGACCCTAGTGTGATCTACGAAGAGTCAAAAAGGCTTATTAGAGCCAGATACATGGCCAAATGGGAAACAGAACATACTGGCTACACAAAAAACGATGCCTATTACCAGCTGAACAGAAGAGAGCAGGTCATGGTCTTCAGACTTCGCACAGGCCACAAAGACTGAGGTACCACCTATTCAATAAATTGAAGATAGGTGGCACTGACGAATGCTCGTGTGGTACCGGGAAAATGACCGCTGAACATTTGCTGCAAAACTGCCCGACATACGAGGATCAGAGAAAGCAGATGTGGCCATCACCAGTGGCAACACTAGACAAGCTCTATGGCAGTGTCGACAGCCTCAGTATAACCGCTGCTTTTTTCGAAAAAATACAGGTTGACGTCTGACAGCATTCGAAGAAGAAGAAGAAGAAGAGGAAGATCAGAAGAAGCAGTGGGGAAAGGAGGAGCGGGACTCATTCTACTACTGCAGTAACACATGTCTGACCCTCACCTCGACTTCCCCGTAGCCTTTCCTGGAAACTGGTTGTTTTAATGACAGCCTGGCTAACACGGTGTAGTAGTAGTGAGCTTTACGCAGATGAAGCTACAACCGCCTGGAGGGCCCCGATCCACCTTCACCAGTACGCTCAGGATGTGAGGAAAGTTACTGCAGCCTGCCATTTAACGTCCTATTCAGGGCGCACAAAAGAGTAAACCTACTCATTGTAGACATTCGAAACAAACAAACAAACTGCAGGACAGGATCATTATGGAAAAAGCAAGTGATGCCTGGGAGCCCTCGACAATTTAGGAACAGAGCAAAGGGCAACGATAGAAGTGTCCAAACTACTGAAGGAAAAAGGGTAAGGGATAACAGAATAGTGTTTTTGTGTGACTGCATGCAAATCCTGTAGGCCACACGAGGGGAACCGATAGCACTGAAGGAGAACTGATCAATCAGCTAAAAAAAACTCTCAGACCACAATGAAATCACTCACCAGTGAATCCCAGCTCAGTGCAACATCTCGAGAAATGAGAACGCGGACATATTGACCAGGGAGGGCAGATACGACGCATAGACAAGGAGAACAATTCAACTGCCTAAAGTTACTGAAAGAAGTTAGGGCATTCATCCAACACAAATATAAACAACTGTGGGAAAAGGGAACAAACAACGAACACCCACAAGACCCCATTAACAGATTGAACACGAAACAGTACACCCCAATTTTCCGCCTTAGAACAGGTTAAATTCACACATGCATACAATGAAAGCAGCACATAATGAACACGTCTGAGGGGGCCGGAAACACCATATATAGTCGCTCTTTCCATCTTGTCATCATCATCATCATGTAGCATCTCTTTTGTAGAACGTCGCTCCCATCACACTCTCTCTGAAAGAAACTCGTTCCCTCGCCAAAACTCCAGCCTCCGCCACAGTCATACTCAGGCATTCCTGGATGGATATCTTGGTGCCATTATCTTCTTGGTCTACACTTTCCTCTTTTGCCTGGCACCATACCTTCCATCACCGTTCTCTCTTAATCATGCCTCTCTATGTAATACGATCCATGACGTCCTGTTCTCATGATTCCAATTTGATGCCTGCATTATTCATATCCCGCTTACATACATCCTTGAAACGAAGTAGTGGCCGGTCCCGAGACCTTTTCCCCAACTCTAATTCCTCATAGAGAAGATATTTTGGTATTCTGCCATCATCCAACCTCCGAGTGCGTCCCAGCCAGCGGAGTCTTCAACGATTAAGCATGGACAAGATTGTGACAGTGCCTGTTCTCTCCAACACCTCAGCGTTTGTGATCTTGTCTTGCCCCCCAACCCCCAAGATTCTGAACAGGCACCTCATGTGATAGCTGTTTAGCCGCCTCTCCTGGCGCATGTAGGTAGACCATGTCTCACTGTCATAACAAAGGGTGCTAAGAGCACAGGCCTGGTAAACAAGTGTTTCTAGACACCATAACGTATCTTGCAAATATATCTACTGCATCAACGCTCCTGTGAGAAGACCTGGCATCAAGAAAAAAGCGTGCAAGACAACTTATGGGATCCATTGAGGACCTACGATTGACGTGTCAATACATGCAAGGGGAAGACACGGCCTACAACCAAAAGGTGCTGGGTTTGCTCCCTAATCACAGCACCGGCCGTTACCTCGGGGAAGCAAACCCTTAGAAAATGCATGAAGAAACAGATCCTTACATACAATGTATGCCGAAGTCGGATGCACTGGGCCGACAGGCGCAAAATAAAAACATAGTGCATCGCACGTCTTTGGAAATAGAAATAAGGCACACACAAAAAAAAAAATCTACATGGACAGCGGTCAATCTGGTTGGTGGCATTGAACAAAGATACGAAACCGAAAACTAAGAAAGGGATGCACAACACAAAAATAAGTCTTCGTCTCCTATAACTGAAATAGATCTTCTTCTTTTCGCTTGTCCTGTCTGTGCCTTTCAGCGCCAGGTTATGTAAAGGTTTCTTGACCGGGGCCCTGGTACGTGCTTGTGCCTTTCAGCGCCAGGTTATGTAGAGATTTCTTGACCGGGGCCCTGGTACGTGCTTGTGCCTTTCAGCGCCAGGTTATGTTGAGGTTTCTTGACCGGTGCCCTGGTACATGCTTGTGCCTTTCAGCGCCAGGTTATGTAGAGATTTCTTGACCGGTGCCCTGGTACATGCTTGTGCCTTTCAGCGCCAGGTTATGTAGAGGTTTCTTGACCGGTGCCCTGGTACATGCTTGTGCCTTTCAGCGCCAGGTTATGTAGAGGTTTCTCGACCGGGGCCCATCGTTTGCGTGGTCGGCCTTTGGCTTTGTATTCATTGTATCTGTATAGCATTGCTTTTTGATGGATACTATCTGGTGTTTGACGTGTGACGTGGCCAAATCATTTGGTTTGCTATCTCTTCTATCTCTTGATGAAATCTAGCA
This sequence comes from Ariolimax columbianus, assembly GCA_036924085.1. Lineage (NCBI taxonomy): Eukaryota > Metazoa > Mollusca > Gastropoda > Stylommatophora > Arionidae > Ariolimax > Ariolimax columbianus. The sequence goes on from JAVGWX010000019.1 coordinate 27,270,672, forward strand.
CCGGTGTTGTACATATTTGTTTCCTAATATCTTTGTTTCTGATCCTATCCATTATTGTTTCTCCAAGCATTCTGCGTAGCCATTTCATCTCTGTTGTTACAATGTTTCTTTGATCTTTGCTTACCAATGTCCAATTTGAGCACTGATAGCACGATATGGGTAGGAATATCGTGTTGTATAGCGTTCTGTGTTGTATCAATTGTCACTTGTTTACATTGTAATATTGGGGCCATTTGTCCAATGATTTGACTTGCATTATTACATCTGTGTTGGATTTCAATGTTTGTTTTGCCATCTTCTGAGACTATGTTACCAAAGTACCTTAAATTGTTCACCTGTTTTACTTGTTGATTTTGCATAAATATATTTGTTTTTGTTTCTTTTCTTACAATTGTCATAACTTCGGTTTTCTCTATGTTGATTTTCATACTGTAATCCGTACAAGCCTCATTAGGACTGTTGAAATGTTTCTACGGTTGTTTTTCCGAGATTGCTATTATTGCTTGGTCATCAGCAAAGAGAAGTTCATTTACATGATCACTGAGGTTGTTTCCCTGTCTAATATGTCTAATGGATTTTATATATTGCGTCTATATACGTGATCAACAGTAAAGGGGAAAGTACACAACCTTGGCGAAATAGATAGAACAACCGAAAAAAATCAGAACTATCTGGTGCAGAAGCAGAATAGAAAGATTGAAATGGTATGATGAGATCACTAGTATGGAACGAAGCATACAAACAACTGTATGAAAGGTGCTGTATAAACAGGACACATTTTAGAACAAGTGTTGATAGCGTAACAACAGTCTCTGTTTTTGAATGTCCAGGGGGGGGGGGGGGGGGATAGCGAGGTCTGGGCTGGACGTCTCGCTCGTTTAAAGGAAAGTAAAGCTTCTGATATAGCCGCTGGATTCACTGTTCGGCTTGCCGTTCAGGAGTTCCCATGCCAATGGCCTTTCCTACATTATTGTGTCCCAATCAGCATCTTCATGTTTCTTACAGAGCCTGCTGTGGGGCGCGACCGAGTACCCGGCGGTATAACTGGGTGGACAGACTAGGCTCATTAGCCTTGGTTGGCAGCCAATCTAAAAGGCAAAGGCAAAGGCCGACGTCCATCGTAGATGATGATGGCATAATTTATTTTGCTAGCGATATTTTTTGTAAGGATTAACTGTGCTACTTTTTATCCTCACTCTCTCGTCTCGTGCCGCCCGACCCCAGTGGCAAGTCTAGGACAAGACGACTAGGGGGCGACTACGAGATGCATGGGAATCCGCATCAAGCACCTGTGAAAAAGACGGCGGAGTCCGGAGACGAACCCACACCAACTGATCACGAGGCCGACGGTTTAAACACTTCCCCACGGAATCCCCAGCCAATCTAAGAGAAGTTAAACTCTGACTCTAAACCCGGGTAGACGACCCTCGTTAGCCTGTTCAGGCAGTTTGCCTAGGAGAGGAGGAACTCTAATTTAAAACCCCACAAGTCTCAGAGATGCTGACTAGTTTTGGGACCATGAGAGTATCATCGGATGTCTCGAGTAACAAGCATCTGTGGGCAACGACACTCTGTAGTTTTCTGCTTCAGCAGAAATATATGCCAATCATTACTATTGCTCTCCCTGTAGTTTTCTGCTTTAATAGACAGATGAGCACCTCACTACTATTGGTCTACCTGTAGTTTTGTGCTTCAGCAGAAACATATGCCCATCACTACTATTGGTACCATTGTAGTTTTCTGCTCCATCAGAAGCATGGTACCCTCAACTACTACTGATCTCATCAGAGTTTTTATTTTTCTTCAGCAAAAACGTAGGTCCCCCAACGCTAAGATTACTTGTCAAAGAGCCATCCACAACAGCACCAAAGTAAAGAACCAACAACAGCAACACTTACTAAGAAATACATATTGTTCATCGTTGTCACTGTTACCAAATTATATGGCAAAATCAACAACAAAAACAACTAACTAGACTTAATCCTTTTTCTTCTATAGCCTGTAGCTTGCTTTCAATTTTCTTGTGGTTTATAGTTTCTACAGGATGGAGTAAAAGTCCCAATACCCAATTCTCCTTATATGTTGATCTTTGGGGAACTGAGAAACTAGTCCAGTCAGGCACAACATTCTGACCAGGACTTTGCGTTAGGGTCAGGCACAATACACTGCCCAAGACCAAAACCTCTCTTCCATGTAGGGCTCCCTGGAAACAGCTACTACAACCCGCCACTTAAGGTACTATTCAGGGCACACAAAAGAGTAAACTTACTTATTGTGGGCTTTCAACAACAACAATAACAACAACATAGTTTCTACAGGATGGAATAATTAGCCCCATGTCCAACTCTCCTTTTATGTTGCTCTTTATAGGTTACTGTGTTACTACTTTTTGTTTCTTTGCAGGTCTTGACAACACACAGGAAGACAGTAACCAAACCAACCAGAGAACAGCGACATTAGTATAAGTAGCTTCAGAGCCAGCAGGTCGCCGTGGATTGTTGACATCAATGACTTGATAAACTTGCTGTACGTCATAAACAGCTGTTTGGTCTCGGCAGAGCCCGACTTGAGAATCTCTGCACTGATTCTCTCGCCAGTGGCTTGACTTGACCCATCATTAACGCAGCCTTTTGTGTTCAAACTCCATGACTCCGTGAACGGGTCGTAGTTGATAGCTGAGCGCAGCATCATAATGTCCACAACCGACCCCTTCAGCAGTGATATCTGGTCATCCTTGTGCAGTTCTTTGAAGAAGTTGATATTCTTGGCAACTTTGATGAACTTCCTAACAAAGCACTCTGCCATGTTCAAGAACTCCTCAGGACTAGAAGGGGCCATCTTTAGTGTACTGGAAGACATCATCAGAAACTCGCCAGCCTTCATTGCTGCCATGAGCTCATGAATTAAGAACTGGTCAGTCTCTGACATTGTGTTTATCACTGCCTGCACTTGTTCTTGGCTCTCCTCCCAAGGAGTGTATGATACCACGGCTTCAGAAGTTGCAGAAGTTTGACTTGTGTGACTTCTGCAACTGCTTGAAAATTTAGGTCCATGAGGCTTAAAAGACGCAGTGGGTGATACTGTAGACCCTGGGCTACTTAAAGAGTCAGCCTGTTCGTTCTTTACAGAATCGTTAACATTATTCAACTCTGACTGAGATGCCAGAAACTGATCTGGGTTTTTGGCAACCACGCCTCTGGTGGGAGTAAGGAGATCTTTATCAGACGCTGAGTATGTGTCTTGAGGAGGTAGTTGGCCTTGCCTGCGGAGTTTGTTGATAATAATCTTCTGTTTACGTTGCTTTTTTTGTTCATCATCTGTGGATCAAAGAGAGACACTTATTAAGTCAGTGGTTTAAATGAGTATGCCTTGAGAACAGGAAGGGAAACAACTGTAACAGACACAAGGAGAAGAAACAACTGTAACAGACACAAGGAGAAGAAACAACTGTAACAGACACGAGGAGGGCAAACAACTGTAACAGACACGAGGAGGGCAAACAACTGTAACATACACCAGGAGGGGAAACGACTGTAACATACACTATGGAGGAGAAACAACTGTAACAGACAACAGGAGAGGAAACAGCTGTAACATACACCAGGATGGGAAACAACTGTAACATTACAAATCTAGCTTTACATTGCATGATACATGCAGGAACAAGCAGTGTTTATTCCCTGAATATCCCATACCGAGCACCAGGAAATGGATACATAACCGCTATAATAGTGTGTTTTTTTAATCCAGTAAAGCTCCTTTCACGGACTAATTTCAGAGCCGTCTCCACATCAAAGGTCGAATTTAATGATTCTACAACGTTATTTTGTCTCCTGCCTTAAAGCTACATTCCAGATAATGTCATTTCAACCATATTCAACAATGCCTTTCACTGCTATTTGGTTTATAATCAAGCTTTTTGTTTCTTTGTGTTTATTATGTCTGTCTGAGTTTGTTTGGCCATTTATTTGGGTCTGGTTTCGTGTCTAGCTTCCTCTCAGACGTTGTATTTCAGAATCGATGAAAATATCTTAAAGCATTAGTTGTTCTTCCTTTATAAATTTCATTTCTTATTTTCTATGGCAATACTTTCTTTCTCTTTTTTTTTTTCATATGCTTTCATGGGACCAAAGATGCTGCTCAGCTGACATGTGATACAGGCTCATAGCTGGATGCTTGGATCAAGGTAAGTGAACCAGAGCTGACCAAGTTCTGTCTTCCAGTGACGACCCTGGAAACAGGCTGCACTGGTGTAGTCTGGCTAAGAGAACAGGGATTGCAGCGAGAAGGCAAACCAGGTACCCAAAAAAACCCAACTGAAACCAGATGTGTTGGACCGAAAGCCGTATATATCGCAGTCTTGCTGTAAACTACAACACAACGTTATAACATTCTCTTCAGGACGACCGATGAGGAAAACGAATATTCTTTCATGAATCAGGCAGACAACAAAAATAAATTTAATATATTTTTAAATTTAGAGTATGACACCACATATTTTCCTAGGTGTGTCGTTGAGTTTGAAATAAAAATCCGTTCACCACTAATTTAAGCACCCCCAAAGATGTCTGGAGAACAAGGTGCCGATATGGTGAGTTTGATATCTGGTATACATTCGAAGAAAAAGAAGAGCCACGGTTTGTGTAATGGTTGTTTTTGTTTAAGCGTAGTGACATGTTAGCAAACACGCAAAGCGACAAAGTGAATTTATCAGTTACTATTGGAAAGGTAAGCTGATTGCGCACAGCCTAAAAAATAGTAGGCATCAGGTCAATTGGTAGCTAGGAGACGGGCATTACTGCGCTTTTATTTACTCACAGCCAACTAGCCAGAGATTAGACCGGTCTTCGCTGAATGACAGTGTTCATTTCCAAGCCCACAAAGCGTGTTTCACGTGCTATTTCAGTGCAGTTTTGTTTAGTTTTGTGATTGCGATTTGATCACGTGTTAAAGGAGAGAGTGATAAATATATATTTTTTTCTTCAGAAATCAAACAAAAACGTATAGAACTGATTTACAAGAAAAAGGACAACTGTGCAGAAGTACGTTCACAACTCCTTCATTCAGCCCAAACACGAAGAACTTTTCAACATTTTTGTCAACATCATTAATTGTGCCCCTTTATGTTCATGATTCAGCTTACCCTAAAATTACCATATCCTTTTGTTGCTCTTTAAATTTTGTGTGTTTCTTGTTAATTAAAGACTATAGAACAGTATGAGTTATTTACGACAATCTTTATGTTGTTGTTGAAGTAGGCAAGTGGGAAATGAGCTCCCACTCAAAAATTGGGGGGGAAAATGAGAAACATCGCGTACTAGCTACACAGGAAATGATGCTTATTAACAGTTGAACAGAGGAGAGCAGGTGGTGGTCTTCAGACTCCACACAGGTCACAGCAGACTGATGTACTATCTATTCAATAAACTGAAGATAGGTGCTACTGATATATACACGTGTGGTACTGGGAAAACGACCCTTGAATATCTGCTAAACAATTGCTAGACACACGAGAATCAGAGAAACCTCATGTGGCCATCACCAGTGCCAACACTAGACAAGCTCTATGGCAGTGTCGACAGCCTCAGGATGACCGCTGCTTTCTTTGAATACATTCACGTCGACGTCTGACATAGTACGAAGAAGAAGAAGAAGAAGAAGAAGAAAAGAAGAAGAAGAAGAAGAGATCGATGGGCAGATCTTCTCATTGGGTATTGCTAGCATACGATGTTAAGTTCATTTTGTTCTCATTGTATGGCCTCTATTTGATTTTTAAAAAGCAGCGGTCTAGCGTGAGAGGTGGCCGGGATAAAAAGAGTGAAACCACTGTTACCTTTCAAGCATTTCACTTATTGCGGATAAAGAAGGTTGTGCATAGGGCTAGCAACTTTATCATGTAAAAGCCGTGCCACATACGACAAGTTCAATTGGTAACCGGTAGGTGCATTTCTTTATTTAGTGGACTGGACTCGAGCAGTACTGCGTTCTTTGACCTTGTGTGGGTCCCACCTCAGTTCTCCCCCGGACACGGGCTGTCCAGTAGACAGCTAGTTTTCGTTTCAGAGTCGCGAATGTTGTGCAGTTTGACCAAATCTTGCCAACGAGTAGGGTGGGCGTCTTCCAGGGTGTATATTTTCGTTAAGAGGAGACCATCGAGTCGTTGCTGTGCCCCCATGTTCGTCCATGAGCCATGGTTCGTCTTACCTTCTGACTACACGGCCAGCCCAGCTGTGCTTGGGGATTGTTCGCTCGCATGCTGTAGGACATCCTTGACGTGTGACGTTTTCCGGACGACACTGCTGTGTAGATACATCTGGCGCTGTTGCCCAAGTGATAGGCCCACGACACTGCGATCAGACGAGTCTCTTTTATCAGTGGCCATGTTTTTCTCCTATAGCATAACGCTGGTAGGACCAATGCGAATGGTATAAATTAATGTCCGATGTTAGCGCATTTTAGAGCGATCACCTCTTACCTTGCCAGGAACTGAGCCTCGGAGTATGGCACATGAGAAAGTATCAACAGGGCCGCATCAGATATGTTTTCATGCTTTGACAATAGAAAGGAGGCTCGGATAGTCCGATAGACTGCTGGACATATCACGTACACTGACATTCGTGATGTCATCTATATATGACATTCGCTATTGATGTTCTCAGTTTGATGCAGAAAAACTTTGAGTTTGACATTCTAAAGTCGCACCTTCTCCAAGCCTAGCAAGTCAAAGAAAGGAGAACCCCCAAAACTTACTACTTTTCTTATGTTAGAAATAAACAAAGAACAAAACACAAAGTAGGCACAGGAAAAATAATAATTGAGAATAGCGATGCCGCTAAGCTACTCAATCAGTACTTTGGCGCAGTTTATAGAGACGAAGAGTGCATCAGGATAAGAAAGCCAATAGATATTTTCTAAATGGGACATTGAAACAGTGAGATTAATGTCAGCAATAGGGAGAAAATGGTTTTTAAACAATTAGAACGGTTGAAAATGAATAAATGTGCGGATCAAGATGGTATTCATCAAAATTGCTGTTTGATATTAGAGACCTGTTAACAGAACCATTGGCTTTATTATGTTCTCAATCACTTGCAAAGTGTATTTAACAGGGGATTGGAAAGACGCAGAAGTGATCCCTTATTAAAAACGGGGAAAAAATGCGCCCCAGAAAATTATAGACCGGTGAGCTTAACGAGCATAGTCTGTAAATTGTTTGTCAATAAGAAAAAAACAAAATTGTAATGCATTTACACAAGATTAATATAAATAGGACTAATCGGGAATCCAGCGAAGGCTCTCCCTGGAGACCAGGCTTCGTATTTACTCCTCCTGCGTCGTTCCAACTCTCATGTACGGCTACGAGAACTGGACACTACTACAGCGAGACCGGAAGCGCATTGAGGCCTTCCACCTGCGCAACATGGTCATTCGACGCGACGGGTCCTGGTCGGCTTAGCGAACTATCGATTGACTGGACTAGCCAGCATGAGTTTACTAGAGGGAGATCAAAGGAGGTTACCAAACTGTTATATAGAGTGAAGCCAATTGATGTTATTTATCTAGATTTTGCAAATGCCTTTGATAATAGTAGAGTGTGTAGCCTAGTCGACAGTTAGCTGGCTTGCTACGAATTGGATTACAGCACGCCAGGGTTCGAAATCAGGGACGGACAGAACAAAATTCCGGGTGTGGTTGGTTTCTAGTACGATCGCTCCTCCACTCAACCCAGCCATAAATGGGTACTTGACGTATGAGTTTGGGAAGGTATAAACAGGAAAGAAGGGAACTGGCCACCCCACCTCAGATTGGCTGCGGTTTAGTCCATGAAAGAGTTATCTTCATCACCAACGGCAACTGTTGCCATGAGACCCACCTTGACCTTTGATAGAGTACCTAATCAGATATTATTTAGAAAGTTAAGATCACATGGAATTGGTGGAGAAGATGCAAAATGGATATATAACTGGTTAACAGGAAGAAGGCAGGGAGTTGGCATACATAAAGAGCACTCTGAGTGGTGTGAGGTGGAGTTTTACAGGGATGTTTTGGGACCAATTTTGTATTTGATATTTATAAACGATTTGGACATTGATATACGAACCATGGTTGCAAAATTCGCTGAAGAAACAACTATGTGGGAGTTTCTCGTCGTCTGTAGCAGAGGTAGATATATTGAGGTCAAGTTAAGATAAAATTCAAGAATTTTCTGTGAGCAGGCAAATGGAGTTTAATGTAGATAAATGTACAGTCATCGACCTGGGTAGATCCAATATGGAACATGATTACAAAATGGGAGAGAATAATATTAGAAAGATATACGAGGAAAGGAACCGAGTGGTTATAATAGATCATACAGGTAAGGTGAGTGAGCAAGTGAAGGTAGCAGTGATAAAGGTAAATGCAATGTTAGGTATGATAAAAAGAAATATTAAACATAGGAGCAAGGAAATGATTGTCAAACTGCGTAATTGTTGTTGTTGAATGATCCCAACGAATAGGATGACTGTTTTGTGTGCCCTAAAAAGAAAGTTAAGTGGCGGGTTGTCGTAGCTTTACTCACACCCCGAGCGTGCTGATGAAGGTAGGCTTAGGTTCTCCAGGCGGTTGCGCTATGCTTGGCTTCATCTGCGTGTCGCTCACTACTACGGGGATCACGTCGATCCCCCAGCTTGTTAACCAGATCTATCAACATGTTAAAACAATCATATACAAGTCTCATAACATGTTAACACTATCAACTATCATATACAAGTCTAACATGTTAACACTATCGTGTTTTTTCAGACTCAAGGGTGTCCTGGTCAACCCAGCCTTAAATGGGTACCGGTTCGGTGCGGTGTAGCAGACCCCCTATTTGTTTGCCCTGGCCGTTATTCTAACTTAGAACATTCTCACACTCCTCCACATCATTCATGACCATACTCAGTAAATGACATATCACACAGCAGGTGTCATATTTATTATATCATGCTCATATCATAGAATGAGAAGAGAAATTACAAACACAATATAATACATATCTTAACTAAACATTCTACTAAAACAGGAATTGTAAGCATTAGCTATTGATGGAATTCCCAACTAACTAAAAACCCAGTTCTTTTGCCTTGCATTACATCACACACACATCGCCTTAGCTGCGTCCTCAACACACCTTTTCTTCCTCACTGAAATCCCCTCAGGCGGGCGATCTCGACATAACTCGTTCACAATGTGTCCTTGCTTACAAACACACGTTCAGATTATCTATTAATGCAAAACTCGGACACCTATTTGAGCGATCCTGTTCTATCACTAAACATTCGTCCAACCGTCTATCAATCGCTCCTCTATCTAAGTCGGTAAGTTAAACATACTATATATCCTCAAGCAAGGCCAGAGCTTGACCAATCGATCTGAGGTGATGGCCATCTTCAGTCCCATTGGACCGAAACACTTTGCACACCTGTCACTCATTCTCTCGCAGCAAGCCCCGCTGCCAATTTCGTCTGTCAATCAATCTCCCCCTATCAAAATCGGAAGGCCAGTGGTCAGTTTCTACCTGTCCACATTCCTTAACCCAACTCTGTTCTCCTTTGCTGAGACGGTGAGTGACCTTGACATGCATTCAGGTAGCTTTAGGCTTTAACATGTTCAGGCATCCTAAACTCCCCTTGCTCCGGCGGGAACTGTTACACGGGAAGCAAAAGCGGCGAGGGAGAGGAGATGACTACCGCCCTCATATAGCCGAGCCTTTGAAATGTGAGATCGCTAACACCTCACACCCCTACGGCAGTATTGCTATGAGTTTCTTTACATTATTTTACAAGATCTGTCAAGAAAGTGGAAGAACATTCGAAAATGCGTGACAAAAGCGCTTCCATACCGAGTTCGGGTCAGTGGTGACATCTAGTGGTGACTCTTAGCAAACGTTCAGATTCCCGCGGTTTTTTGTTGGGGTTGTTTATCTTCGTGTATCTGGACCGTTTGCGCATGTGCAGTCCGTGTTTACGCTTCTTGACCTGTCTGAAATTTCCGAACAGTAACTCAACATGACGTTTTGCTTCAATCTGGGGAAGACTTTTACAAACACAAAAACTGTTGAAACTAGTTTATGGGGATCAGTGAATGAGACGCTGGCTTCGTTACGAAACGTTGAAGAGATTTATGGTATTTCGTATTACATATAAAGAGCAAATAAGACGTTAACTTGACTTAACCTAACGTTTTGTATACTGTTTTAGAAGACTCATCAGAGTCTGTAGACAACCAGTCAAATTCGGATTACCCTGCTCTAAAAGATATACGCTTCCAATCTATTCTTAAGTGCATTAATTGTCTCTGCCTTCACTAGCTCCTGGGGCAATGCATTCTAAGCATTCACCTCTCTGACTAAAAATATATTTCCTAATATCTAGTCTGGACCTTTTTTTTTTAGCTAATTTGTATCTGTGCTCTCTTGTTCTCGTTGGTGGTTGCATTTTGAGAAAAAAACTTGCTATAGTCTAATTTAACCTTTCCTATGATAATCTTCTAAACCTGTATTGTCACCTCCAATTCTCTTTTCAAGGCAATGTAAGCTGGTTTTTCTTAGTCTTTCCTCATAACTGTAATTCTGGAATCCCACTATCAGTTTTGTCGCTCTTCTTTGTATCCTTTCCCGCATATTTATATCCCCTCTATGATAAGGACTCCACGCCTGTACTCCAATCTAGGTATAACTAAAGCTTTATACAGTTTGACTATCACCTCCTTACTCCTATGTTTAATATTTCTTTTTATCCTACGGATGCAAACAGCCTCCATCCTGCTGGCTGGAAGCGCCGGACAGGTCGTCCCCGAAACACGTGGCTTCAACAGGTAGCGGCTTTCCCATATGTCTTAGAGGAGGCCTGGCAGCATGCAGTTACAACTGGACATGGTAGTGTTTATCCGACGCAACGGGCCCCAGACGCCTAAGCGAACTTTGTTGTTGTTTTATCATACCTAACATTGCATTTGCCTTATTCACTGCTACCTGGACTTACTCACTCACTTTACCTGTATGCTCTATTATAACTTATAACGTTGAGCAGACCATTTTAAAGACGATTTGAATAGACCGCAACAATCAACAATCATATCAATCATGGCAGTGCCATGTAATGAGTATTAACTTGAAATTAAGAGAGCCATGACAAAACTAAAGAATTTCAAGACAGCTGGTGATGACGACATTCCTGGTGAAATGCAGATGATGATGGTACTCTCACACAACTTTCTTTTCACTGTTTTACTCATGCTTTGGCCGTTCTTGACCGGGCCCTAGTATGTGCTTTGGACGTTCTTGACCGGGCCCTAGTATGTGCTTTGGCCGTTCTTGACCGGGCCCTAGTATGTGCTTTGGCCGTTCTTGACCGGGCCCTAGTATGTGCTTTGGACGCTCTTGACCGGGCCCTAGTATGTGCTTTGGCCGTTCTTGACCGGGCCCTAGTATGTGCTTTGGACGTTCTTGACCGGGCCCTAGTATGTGCTTTGGCCGTTCTTGACCGGGCCCTAGTATGTGCTTTGGACGTTCTTGACCGGGCCCTAGTATGTGCTTTGGACGTTCTTGACCGGGCCCTAGCATGTGCTTTGGCCGTTCAGCGTCAGGTTATGAAGCGGTTTCTTGACCGGGCCCTAGTATGTGCTTCGGCCGTTCTTGACCGGGCCCTAGTATGTGCTTCGGCCGTTCTTGACCGGGCCCTAGTATGTGCTTTGGCCGTTCTTGACCGGGCCCTAGTATGTGCTTTGGACGTTCTTGACCGGGCCCTAGTATGTGCTTTGGCCGTTCTTGACCGGGCCCTAGTATGTGCTTTGGACGTTCTTGACCGGGCCCTAGTATGTGCTTTGGCCGTTCTTGACCGGGCCCTAGTATGTGCTTTGGACGTTCTTGACCGGGCCCTAGTATGTGCTTTTGACGTTCTTGACCGGGCCCTAGCATGTGCTTTGGCCGTTCAGCGTCAGGTTATGAAGCGGTTTCTTGACCGGGCCCTAGTATGTGCTTGTGCCGTTCAGCGTCAGGTTATCCTAGTATGTGCCTGTGCCTTTCAGTATCAGGTTATCCTAGTATGTGCTTGTGCTTTTCAGCGTCAGGTTATGAAGCGGTTTCTTGACCAGGCCCTAGTATGTGCTTGTGCCTTTCAGCGTCAGGTTATAAAGAGGTTTCTTGACCGGGCCCTAGTATGTGCTTGTGCCTTTCAGCGTCAGGTTATGAAGCGGTTTCTTGACCAGGCCCTAGTATGTGCTTGTGCCTTTCAGCGTCAGGTTATGAAGCGGTTTCTTGACCGGCCCCACAGTATGTGCTTGTGTCTTTCAGCGTCAGGTTATGAAGAGGTTTCTTGACCGGGCAATAGTATGTGCTTGTGCCTTTCAGCGCCAGGTTATGAAGAGGTTTCTTTACCGGGCCCTAGTATGTGTTTGTGCCTTTCAGCGTTAGGTTATGAGGCGGTTTCTTGACCGGGCCCTAGTATGTGCTTCGTACTGGTTCTGTCATTTCTTCTGTCTATCTTTTGCGCGGTCGGCCCCTGGCATTGTATCCATTGTATTAAGTATACCAACGCTTTCTGAGGGATACTATCTGGCGTTTGATGTGCCACGTGGTCGAACCCTTTGGTTTGCTGCTGTCTCTTGATGAGGTCTAGCACTGGTGTTGTACCAACTTGTCTCCTGATGAGGTCTAGCACTGGTGTTGTACCAACTTGTCTCTTGATGAGGTCTAGCACTGGTGTTGTACCAACTTGTCTCTTGATGAGGTCTAGCACTGGTGTTGTACCAACTTGTCTCCTGATGAGGTCTAGCACTGGTGTTGTACCAACTTGTCTCTTGATGAGGTCTAGCACTGGTGTTGTACCAACTTGTCTCTTGATGAGGTCTAGCACTGGTGTTGTATCAACTTGTCTCCTAATATCCTCGTTTCTGATTCTAGCTATCATTGTTACTCCAAGTATTCTGCGCAAGCATTTCACCTATGTTGTTGCAATGCGTCTTCTATCTCCGTTTGTTAATTTCCAATTGTGTCACTGATAGCACCATGTGGGTGGGAATATTTGGTTGTCTAGCGTTCTTTTTTGTTGTATCTATTCTCACATGCTTACATTGTTATAACGGGGACATTTACCCAATTATTTGACTTGCTTTACTACATCTGTTTTGGATTCCCGTGTCGCCTTTGACGTCGGTTGCGATAATGTTACACAGGAACGTACAATTTTCCACCTGTTTTACTTGATTTTGTGTGAATAATTTTGTTTATCTATTTGAGTGACATTTGCTGGAATAAAAGGCATGCATCACCGTACTGGACGTTCGTTCGCCGATGAAGTTCTATAGGTTCGCTGCTAAAATAAAAAAGGATAACAACGCTGCTCCTGTTCGGTGCATGTCAATAGTGGGGCGGCATCTTTTACCTGCAATTATGTCGTCATGTTGTTCGTTTGCACTGTAATTGGACGTGTTGAACACTCTTGACATCCATAGCAACCTTATTTACAAATTACAATACAAAGGCATCGTTTTTCATCTTTCTGTCCCACTTTTTAGGCTGTCCTCGTATTTTCCGTGTTTGGCATCCTCACAAAGTGCTGAACTAGAAATCAGCCGCCATAGAAGCTGTTTCATTGGCCGGCGTCAGGGGGACGGCGTGGCCTAGTGGTTATGTGACACGGCTCACAACCAAAGGTGCTGGGTTCGATCCCCATCACAGCACCGGCCGTTACCCAGAGGATGCAAACCCTTAGAAAATGCAGGAGGAAGCAGACCCTTACATAAAATGCATGATGAAGTCGGATGCATTAGGCCGACAGGCCTTCGATAAAGTTAACAAACTTCAAAACCAAGCTATGAGAATCATAACTGGTGGAATGAAGTCAACGCCAATTGTAGAACTTGAAAAGATTACAAAACTGCAATCCATGACCGACAGAAGAGACTGCAGAGCCCAGCTGCAGTCAGAGAAACTCCGAAGACTGACGGACCATCCAATGTACCAGAGGCTAAACAATTTGGGAACTGGGAAACTAAAGCGGAGAAACTTTGCAGAAATAGCCAAAGCAAAGATGCACGAAGATCCCATAAACGCACTAACAACACCAAAACCCATCACTACTGTACGAAAACCTACTTGGAGGCAGGATATATTTCCAGAGGTGGTAGAAAATATACCAGGTATTGCAAACAAAAACTGCCAGACCGAAAAAGAAAGGAGAGACACTACCTTAAGCTTCATAACGAAAAGCTACCCAAGCATGGACTGGACCCATGCATACACCGACGGTTCTGTAACAAACACTACACAGAACGGAGGGGCAGGAGCATTCCTGAACCTACCAAATGGCAGAAAAATAACACTGTCATTCGCTACTGGTAAGTACACGAGCAATTTCAGAGCAGAGGCAGAGGCACTGAGGGCGGCAGTGGAAGAAATGGTAACACACAGTGAAAATGAGAGCCATATAGTCCTGCTGACAGATGCTCTCGAAGTAGTCACAGCGCTAAAAAGCCAGAAAAACACTGAGCTTAATGACTTAAGAGCAGCACTCTGCAAACTGTGCCAACAGTCCGCACCAAAAAGGGTAGTGGTACAGTGGGTTCCGTCACACTGCAACATCCAAGGCAACGAGGAGGCAGACAGACTGGCAAAAGAAGGTGCAAGGCTACCACAAATAGATACCAGTATGACGTACGAAGAGTCAAAACGGCTTATCAAAGCCAGGTACATGTCCAAATGGGAAACCGAACATACTGGTTACACCAAAAACGATGCCTATTACCAGTTGAACCGAAGAGAGCAGGTCGTTGTCTTCAGACTTCGCACTGGCCACAACAGACTGAGGTACCACCTCTTCAACAAATTGAAGATAGGGTGTACCGACGAATGCCCGTGCGGTACTGGTAAAATGACCACTGAACATCTGCTGCAGAACTGCCCGACATACGAGGATCAGAGAGAGCAGATGTGGCCATTGCCAGTGGAACTGCAAGACAAGCTCTATGGTAGTGGCGAGAGTCTCAGGATGACCGCCGCTTTTTTCGAGAAAATAATGGTTACTGTCTGACTGTGTACGCAGAAGAAGAAGAAGAAGGCCGACAGGCGCAAAATAAAAACCACAGTGCAACGCACACCGCCTTGGGGAATTGATAAATAAGGCGAACGAAAAAACAAAACAAACTTCGTCGCCGTCAGATCCGCCAAAGTGTATGGTTCTTGCATTCTTGGACAGTTCTACAGGTGTTCCAGGTGTTGGATGGCCCCAAATTCGCAGACATAATCATCCGCATATCCCCATCTTAGACATCGTCATTCGCATATCCCCATTTTTTGAAGCTCGATCTCCACCTGGACACTTCCATCCTTAATCTATTTCGATCTCTCCCCACATATTACTACATGTTATGACGCAAGGTCTTATTTGCTCTCCATCCATTCCTCACCATGTTTGTGGCGTAATTTTTCGGTGTGCATTTGCATCATAGAGGATCATAAACAAAAACCGCCGTATTAGCGGAGTGAGGGAAAGCGGATCCCTGTTATACTGACATTAAAATCATTCCTCAAGTCCAGTGCCAAATTCAGGATAGGAGTAACGGGGTAAACCACTATTTTCAGAAGAATGCGAGCATACACTCATTTAAACCTCTCTGTTAGTAGGTGGTCAACCAGTTTGGGAATTCAGTCTTCTGACCAAGAGGATGTGCATTCCACATTCTCCATGAAACATATATCATTTTTTATCGGAAGCACAAAAAAAAAAGAACTAGCCTGCACGTGACAGGGGGACGCATGGACAAATAGCATTTATTCATGTCCTATATATTTTCCCAACAGACGTCAGCAATTAAACGCTGCAATTAGATTTTTTTTTTTAAATGCTTTTATTTAAGCTGTAATTAGAAGGGGAAAAACACAGTTTTCCTTTATAACCTAGATTTATACACCATCGCTTGTTCAACCAAAAGATATAAATAATTGCTATCTGTATACATATAGGAAAGTACATATAATTTCAAATCGACGTTCCGCAAAATTCACAACGTGTGATGCAACATTATCAGAGACTTTTGTTTATTTTTCATCACGATCACTATCATCATTACGAAAACCTTTACATCTCCCTGTAGAGCACGTCTTAAACAAATACATGTTTATTCATTAAGCGTTAACCTGTATTTATCCGATGGAGTAAAGAATATGAATTAGAGATTAACATGAAGGGAGCCGAGGTGGCGCAGTTGTTAGTGCACTGGCTTCCCAGTCGAGCGATCGGGGTTCGGTCTCCAGTTAATGCAGAATTTTTCCAGATCACAAAATGGCTCCCGCGTTCACCCAGCCTCCAAACACGTGGGCACCAGAATAATATAGGAAAGAAAATGCTAGTCTGCCGTCCATCAAGAAAAATAGGGACCTAAAACCTCATTCCCAATATGCCACACTGGTCTAAAATAGGAATCTTAAGTTAAGAAAACAAGAACTCTGATAATTAGCAAAATAGACATGAAATAAACATTATAGAAAACGGGAAGATACTGGAAGAAGTAGGCAGTTGTTTGTCTATATATATCTTCAGTCCACTTGTGTCGTTAGACGTCGTGGGGAGGTGTGACCTTCTTTTTTTCATATATTTTTGAGCAGGCGAATATCTGCTAAAGACTTGCCAGGTTAATCACAGTATATGTTACCAATCATTAAGTTGGTAGCCCATGGAATATACGATCACCTATTTTTGTAACTGGTAGTGGTGGAAGAGTAAATTAGAGCAAGGTAAACCCGTAGCCTGTCAGGCACCATCTAAGCTAACCACATAACCAAGACCTGATGTTATAGCCCTACAGTCCCCTTTTTGCGACATATTCTCTCTGAGGTGAGAATCCCAGAATAATTTTATTAGATTTTCAACTTGAATTTCTCCCGATCAGACGCCGTTAGGCCTACTCTTTTCGATTTCCAGCTGCCAAGGGATTGTTAACGTGCGCGCCACTGAAACACGGGTGTCTGATCTCACAACTCATTAAAAAGATCACGGTCTCCACCGCGATTTGAACCCGCGACCTCCAATACCCGATGCGAACACCTTACCTCGAAACTACTGTAAGTTATTTTTACCTAGGACATATAATAACAAGTGACGGTAGATGTTGTAGAACAGTGAAGCTGTGAATAGGAATGGCCAAAAACGCAAATAGGAGCATGATAAATATGCAAGTAAGTATCGAATAAACTGAAAATGGAAGTCATCGGGTGTTAAATATACTCAAGGCGACAGTGTAAAGATGTATCGTGCATTGGTGTTGTCTACTTTGATGCAGTCTGTGAGATTTGGACAATGTTTGGCAAACATGCCAGACAGCGCAATCGTTTTCACTTAACGCTGTTTAGAAACAGTTGGCAGGACAAAGTATCTAACTCTGAAATTCAGTGCGATACTAACATGTTGAGTATTCCACAATTAGCTTAGTTACGATACGGGACATGTTTGTATGCCAGATGACAGCATCAACAAGCAGCTGTTATACGGTGAGCTCACGACAGGCAAACGCTCACCTGAGGGCAGAAGAAGCCCTACAGAGTCAATGAAAGTGTCTTTGAAAAGCTTCAATATTGGTGTCATCTCCTGGGAGATGTTTGCACAAAACCGTACCCCATGGCGCGCGAGTATCACCGACGGTCCTCAGATTGCAGAGAATATAGCCATCGTGGAGGCTCAGCGAAAGTATGCAGCCCGAAAATATAATATGGGTCTGTGAATAGCTGATTCATCTATTGCAGTGTCATCACCTAACGTC
Organism: Ariolimax columbianus; assembly: GCA_036924085.1. Taxonomy (NCBI): domain Eukaryota; kingdom Metazoa; phylum Mollusca; class Gastropoda; order Stylommatophora; family Arionidae; genus Ariolimax; species Ariolimax columbianus. Next base: position 27,288,450 of record JAVGWX010000019.1, read on the forward strand.
ATTGATAGGCGGTAAAACATCAGCACTATCCATCTCGAATGTGCCCATAACGGGAGCTTGAGTAGCCGAGTACCTGTAGATGAATGTACGGTTGGGAACCGCTAATATTGAGGTAGTTAGCACTTGTTGATGGATGAACGGACGGGAATACCTAATTTTGAGGTAGTTAGCACTTATGGATGGATGAACGGATGGGAATAACTAATTTTGAGGTAGTTAGCACTTGTGGAAGAATGAACGGATGGGAATACCTAATTTTGAGGTAGTTAGCACTCGTGGATGGATGAACGTATGGGAATACCTAATTTTGAGGTAGTTAGCACTCGTGGATGGATGAACGGACGGGAATACCTAATATTGAGATAGTTAGCACTCGTGGATGGATGAACGGATGGGAATACCTAATATTGAGGTAGTTAGCACTAGTGAGCGGATGTGATGTTGGGAATCGCTAATATGCGGTAATGGGCACTAGTAGATGAATGTGAGGTTGGGAATTGCTAATGTTCAGGTAATGACCACTAGTAGATGGAAGTTAGGGTGGGCATCGCTAATGTTTTGAAAATGATTACTTTTAGATGGATGGAAGGAACAGTTCGCGTTAGACCAGGGTCCATGTTCTCATTCCCACAGTAAAACATTTCTTGCCTCATTCCCACAGTAAAACATTTCTTGACTCATTCCCACAGTAAAACATTTCTTGACTCATTCCCACAGTAAAACATTTCTTGTCTCATTCCCACAGTAAAACATTTCTTGTCTCATTCCCACAGTAAAACATCTCTTGCCTCATTCCCACAGTAAAACATTTCTTGACTCATTCCCACAGTAAAACATTTCTTGACTCATTCCCACAGTAAAACATTTCTTGTCTCATTCCCACAGTAAAACATTTCTTGTCTCATTCCCACAGTAAAACATCTCTTGCCTCATTCTCACAGTAAAACATCTCTTGCCTCATTCCCACAGTAAAACATTTCTTGACTCATTCCCACAGTAAAACATCTCTTGCCTCATTCCCACAGTAAAACATTTCTTGCCTCATTCCCACAGTAAAACATTTCTTGACTCATTCCCACAGTAAAACATTTCTTGCCTCATTCCCACAGTAAAACATTTCTTGACTCATTCCCACAGTAAAACATCTCTTGCCTCAATCCCACAGTAAAACATCTCTTGCCTCATTCCCACAGTAAAACATTTCTTGCCTCATTCCCACAGTAAAACATTTCTTGACTCATTCCCACAGTAAAACATTTCTTGACTCATTCCCACAGTAAAACATTTCTTGACTCATTCCCACAGTAAAACATCTCTTGCCTCATTCCCACAGTAAAGCATCTCTTGCCTCATTCCCACAGTAAAACATTTCTTGCCTCATTCCCACAGTAAAACATTTCTTGCCTCATTCCCACAGTAAAACATCTCTTGACTCATTCCCACAGTAAAACATTTCTTGACTCATTCCCTCAGTAAAACATTTCTTGACTCATTCCCACAGTAAAACATCTCTTGCCTCATTCCCACAGTAAAACATCTCTTGCCTCATTCCCACAGTAAAACATTTCTTGACTCATTCCCACAGTAAAACATCTCTTGACTCATTCCCACAGTAAAACATCTCTTGCCTCATTCCCACAGTAAAACATCTCTTGCCTCATTCCCACAGTAAAACATTTCTTGACTAATTCCCACAGTAAAACATCTCTTGCCTCATTCCCACAGTAAAACATTTCTTGACTCATTCCCACAGTAAAACATTTCTTGCCTCATTCCCACAGTAAAACATTTCTTGCCTCATTCCCACAGTAAAACATTTCTTGCCTCATTCCCACAGTAAAACATTTCTTGCCTCATTCCCACAGTAAAACATCTCTTGCCTCATTGCCACAGTAAAACATTTCTTGACTCATTCCCACAGTAAAACATTTCTTGACTCATTCCCACAGTAAAACATTTCTTGCCTCATTCCCACAGTAAAACATTTCTTGCCTCATTCCCACAGTAAAAAATCTCTTGCCTCATTCACACAGTAAAACATTTCTTGACTCATTCCCACAGTAAAACATCTCTTGCCTCATTCCCACAGTAAAACATCTCTTGCCTCATTCCCACAGTAAAACATTTCTTGAGTCATTCCCACAGTAAAACATCTCTTGCCTCTTTCCCACAGTAAAACATTTTTTGACTCATTCCCACAGTAAAACATCTCTTGCCTCATTCCCACAGTAAAACATTTCTTGACTCATTCCCACAGTAAAACATCTCTTGCCTCATTCCCACAGTAAAACATTTCTTGACTCATTCCCACCGTAAAACATCTCTTGCCTCATTCCCACAGTAAAACATTTCTTGACTCATTCCAACAGTAAAACATCTCTTGCCTCATTCCTACAGTAAAACATTTCTTGACTCATTCCCACAGTAAAACATCTCTTGCCTCTTTCCCACAGTAAAACATTTCTTGTCTCATTCCCACAGTAAAACATTTCTTGACTCATTCCCACAGTAAAACATTTCTTGACTCATTCCCACAGTAAAACATCTCTTGCCTCATTCCCACAGTAAAACATTTCTTGACTCATTCCCACAGTAAAACATCTCTTGCCTCATTCCCACAGTAAAACATCTCTTGCCTCATTCCCACAGTAAAACATTTTTTGACTCATTCCCACAGTAAAACATTTCTTGACTCATTCCCACAGTAAAACATTTCTTGTCTCATTCCCACAGTAAAACATTTCTTGTCTCATTCCCACAGTAAAACATTTCTTGTCTCATTCCCACAGTAAAACATTTCTTGACTCATTCCCACAGTAAAACATTTCTTGACTCATTCCCACAGTAAAACATTTCTTGACTCATTCCCACAGTAAAACATTTCTTGTCTCATTCCCACAGTAAAACATCTCTTGCCTCATTCCCACAGTAAAACATCTCTTGCCTCATTCCCACAGTAAAACATTGTTTGCCTCATTCCCACAGTAAAACATTTCTTGCCTTAATCCCCCAGTAAAACATTGTTTGCCTCATTCCCACAGTAAAACATTTTGCTCGTACTAACATATTCTCACCAATCAAACATTATGACGTTCCTTTTGGCGCCAGTCCCGGCAGATGTGCTGTATGCTAGGAGGCCGCCAACTATATTCTCTATGAGTTCCGATCTTTTGCAGTGCTGTACCAATGCGGGTCTAGGTATTTGGTTAGCCCATCTCGCCATCGCAAAGGTGGGCGACCCCGTGAACGTGTACAGGCATAGGGCCACGAAAACGTTGTTCTACGTGTCCATCTGTTGTCAGGCATGCCTACCACATGTCCTGCCCAATGATGTTTACGTGGTATGGCTGCTTCCACAAAGTCCCGAAACAAAGTGTGATGTCGATCTTTCAGTTCCGGATCTTAGTACGAAACGACATATTTAGTACGCGCCGTTCCATTGCTCTCTGCGTGACACTAAGCTTCTCGGCATCTGTTTTGTGCAAGTTCCACACTTCGCATCCGTCAATCATTGCTGAAGTGACCATGGAATTTTTTTTTTTTTTTTTTTTTTGCGTTCGCCTTATTTATCTATTTCCCAAGGCGTGTGTGCGTTACACTGTGGTTTTTATTTTGCGCCTGTCGGCCCAGTGCATCCGACTTCAGCATGCATTTTATGTAAGGATCTGCTTCCTCCTGCATTTTCTGAGGGTTTGCTTCCCCGGGGTAACGGCCGGTGCTGTGATGGGGATCAAACCCAGCACCTTCTGGTTGTGAGCCGTGCCACTTAACCACTAGGCCACGCCGTCCCCGACCATGGAATTGAAAGTGTGTACTCTTGCTGTGTGTCTTTCATCTCTTGGAGTATTGGCTTAATGGAGTTAAAGAAATACCAAGCTGCTTTTTGTCATTCAGAGATTTCGTGGTCGATTTTGTGGTTGGTATTTATCTCTTGGCCTAGGTAGATACTTCTTCGTCTTCCTCGTTAGTCTTCAGACCTAAACATCCTCGATGGTTTCCTCTCCTTGGCGTGATGGCCTTCTCATACCCACAGTAAAATATTTTACTCTTACTCTCATATCTGTCCTCATGTCTTCAATAAAACCTTTTACGTCAACGTAAAACAATTTCTTGCCTCATGACAATAGTAACGCCTTTTACACTTTCTCTCATAACCTTTCTAATATCCACACTTCTTCTTCTTCTGCGTTCGTTCTCAATCTCTCGCTACCAAGCCCTGAACGGGTCTTTGTAAGTAGCAGGATGCAGTCCGGAGAACGCAATGCGTTGCATCGTTAGTTTACAGTTTGACTGCGATATTTGCACCTTTCGGTCCGACACATCCGTCTTCAGCAGCATATACACACTAAAACGTGTTCACTTACTCTTACATCTGTCCTCATACCCAGAGTGAAACATTGTAAACTTACTCTCATTTCTTTACCCATTACAACAGTAAAATATGTTACACTTACTCTAACATTTTCCCCTCATACCACATTAAAATATGTTACACTTACTCTAACATTTTCCCCCCATACCAACAGTAAAATATGTTACACTTACTCTAACATTTTCCTCCCATACCAACAGTAAAATATGTTACACTTACTTAACATTTTCCCCTCATATCACAGTAAAATATGTTACACTTACTCTAACATTTTCCCCTGATACCACAGTAAAATATGTTACACTAACTCTAACCTTTTCCCCTCATACCACAGTAAAATATGTTACACTTACTCTAACATTTTCCCCTCATATCACAGTAAAATATGTTACACTAACTCTAACATTTTCCGCTCATATCACAGTAAAATATGTTACACTTACTCTAACATTTTCCCCTCATATCACAGTAAAATATGTTACACTTACTCGGAATCATATCCTTCCTCATGCCCACAGTAAACACATGTTACACTTACTCGGAATCATATCCTTCCTCATGACCACAGTAAACACATGTTACACTTACTCAGAATCATATCCTTCCTCATGACCACAGTAAACACATGTTACACTTACTCAGAATCATATCTTTCCTCATGCCCACGGTAAAACATTTCGCCAGGCGACACCTTTTACAGAAGGATCTGGATTCAATAGTAACTATACACTTGCCCTCACATCTGCCTCGTATTACCTGTAGAAACAAGAAGATACGAGTATAGAAGTGAACCTTTTACCGAGCAATGATGGGAAACATTAGCGTGGTCGATTCATCATTGGAGCCTTATTTTACTCAGAAGACCCCAATACCGCAATGTCAATAAAATGAAGTGTAAACAAAGTATTTTAAGTCATTTAAGCAACATCAATTTTATCATCTTCTTCTTCTTCTTCGTTCGTTCTCCATCTCCCGCTACCAAACCCCGAAAAGGGCTTTGCAAACAGCAGGATGTAGTCTGGATAACGGAATGCGTTGTGTCGTAGTTTATAGTTTGACTGTGATATTTGCACCTTTCGGTCCAACACAGCCTACTTCAGCAGATATGTTTGGGTACAGTGTTAGCATTCCCTTTCCGATCCCATCTCATTATCCAGCCTGCCCTGTTGCAGTCTGTTAACCAGGATCACCGTGCGAAGGCGTAGAAGGGTCTTGGCAGTTCTAGTTCGCTGGCCCGGATGCTAGCAGTCAGCTTTGAGTCGATGACCGCTGCAGCTCACGCATTGCTTAACCATAGCCATCTGCAGTTTAGAGTATGTCATTGCTTAACATTATTATCGAAATTAATTTTTAAAATAATGTGCATGGAAGAGTATTTGTAACGAAAAATCTTATTTCAAAACACAGAAGAGCTCTTTAGCTCTTTCACTGCGTAGCAACGCTGTGAGAGTTGTTTTTAAGAATCCAATGTACCGAAACAACTCTGCCAGAGTTGTTTTAGATGTGGTTGCCGAAAATTAATTATAAATTAAACGATACATTTTTAGTACAAAATTCAAGTGGCAGATTAGACTTCCGATATCCGGTAGACATTTTGGCACGAGATTCGGTTTTTGATAAATTTAAAAAAAAATATTGATGTTTGTATAAATTATGTCTGGTAACCACGAGTGTTCTGAGTTCAAAATATTTGTGTCCTAGTCTTAGTTTTAGTGGACCTGTACTTCTACAGGGGCATGAGCCCCAGTGCAGGTCCCATCTATGGTGTAAGCTGGATGTAGCCAGGAGGAGGATTTCCTGCTTAGTGGAGTAGACTCAAGCAGCTTATTACTCCACTAGAATGGTGGTTAGCTGATGTGCGGGTCCATCTTAATAGACTCAAACAATAGAGAAAAATTAGGCCCGCAGCCTGTTAGCCGCCATCTATGCTGCTCTTAACAAACCACCTAACCATGGTCGGTGTTATGCCATGTCACACAGTTAGTCGTCTCCTATGACATGCTCTCTGTGGGGCAGTGGTGTTATTCTTGTCCTTGTCATACACATAAACTCCTGTGAACCTACAAGTTCTAAGTCTCTAGAGCGCATAGTTTATTACAAAATATCATGGAAAGTGAAAAATATTGTTTGAAACGGATAGTTTGTTGTCAAATTATGAAAGCGATCCTGAAATGTTCAATAAATCAGACACTGCTAATGAAGGAGCGTTGGCCTAGCCTTGTCCATCAAACTTGTTTCAAGATATGCACACCAAAGTGCAAATACAATAATAAAGAAAACACGTAAATGAATTGTCAATAAGCTATGGAAAGTGGTGTTATTAGTTTCATTTATAACGTGAAACCTGACGTGGAAAAATAATTTTACAATGGAATTTTCAAAATTATGTTGACACATTTTCTGTTATTGTAAATATCTTGGTGCCCGCAGCTAACATTGTATAAACTCTATTTCTTACGATAAAATTGAATATATTTTCTAATTGGGTGATTTCTAAAATAGCCTGTCTTGATCATCTGAGACTGAGATAGCAATGTTAATAACTACAACAGAAACTGGACCTCAATAAGTTCATATTTTGATTATACTGTTTTGATATGTTTTCATTTAACATTAACGATATGTCATCTATACTGATTGCATTTCGTTTGTTTACACACACATTATTAATTCTAGTTCTCTGTCCTCTACACGACACGCCATTTTGATATATACTATGTGCATATTAGTTTAAGTAAATACTCACAATTTAGAATGAAAGAGGTACACTCTACTGTCTAAAATTATGACCAAAAAATATTTCCGGCACAGCGTGCAAAATAATTTCGGAGTGTTAGAGTTAGCAATACTCCAACTATGGATTGTGACGATCCAGCAGTATGCGCATGCGTGATATTGCGTAAAACATGGCCACCTGATTGTAAAATTATTGCCCCGTTGCAGAACAACCAGACGTTATCAGTTCTTTATTAGGTCAGATGTTGTGAAACCATCTAAAAAGTAGAGGAATGACGGTTCAGTATGGACACAGTTGTTCGAGTCAGAGGAAATTTATGAATTGGTAGACAGATTTTCCACTTCATGTGTGGGGCGCGGTGTTGTGTGACGATCATTTTCTAGCACGTCCTACGCTATTCACAGGAAGCCTATGTGTGTAAATTTCATCGGAATTCGGAGATACACGATCTGTTCTTCATGTGTAATAGAATACGCGTTGTTGGATAGGACGTCACTACGGATTGCACACCGTCCTTGGTTGGTGTGCACGACCTGCTTGGAAATTGCGTGCCATGACCGGAAGGTGTAAACCGCATTCCAGTGGCGTTGAGGTCGGATAGCTCTTCCCTGGATGAGTGAAAAGTGAAATTAGTAGCCTGCCGATTAAAGTGAGCTCACAAGCCAACCTCACCTCCTCCGGGTACACACTGGGCAACTAGAACCGTGAGGCTCTAGGCTAACGAGGCAATGGCTACTTGCAGATGTTGGCCCACCGCAGCTTGGAGAGGAGATGGGCGCCGCCAGATGATTTCAAGCCTAAGAATCACACATGAGGACAAAAAACGAAATCTATTATCGTGGGATTTTCATGTGTGCCTTAACGACCTGATGGGTTACGGGATGAACTGAACTGAACTGAAGACAGATTTCGAAACGAAAAACACAAAGTCATTAATGAACTACGCCGTGGGAGACAAGTAAGCGTGACAACCGACACAGTGAAACAGCACATCCACCATACAGTCCGTGGCAAGAGACGAGTCAGTATTGATGAAATAGCCGTAGATTTTAACACGAGCCAGGGCACTACAAATAAAATTGTCCATGATGACCTCAGTTATAAGAAAGTATGTAGCAGATTGATCCCAAGGTAGATGGCTGATAATCACAAGCGTGCAAGGCAGACGATTTGTGTCTTGCTAGAGAAGAAGTATTCTGCCATAAAATTGTGACTGAAGACGAATAATGTCTGCACCATTAGGAACCAGAAAGTAAGAGACAATCGGCCGATGCAAAGGAAGCACCTGTTGTCTCCGGCCAAGAACAAATTCAAAACACAGGCTTCGACTGGGAAAGTCTAGATGACCTTCTTTTAGGACGTTCTATCTATCTATCTTCAGTCCTCTTGTGACGGTAGACGTCGTGGGGAGGTGTGAACGCCTTTGTTTCATATTTTTTGTCAGGTGAAAATCCACTGGTGACTTGCCAGGTCAATCCCAGCATCTGTTACCCCCTAAAATACATGATAGCCTATTTTTGAGACTAGCGGAGGTGGAAGCGTAAATTAGAGCAAAGGTAGACCCACAGCCTGACAGACGCCATCTAAGCCGCTCCGCTAACCACATAACCAAGACCTGTTGTTATGTCCACACAGTACTTTTTTTTGGCAACATATTCTCTGTGGGGCGAGAATCACAAGAATAGTTTGAGTAGATTTTTAACTTGAATTTTACCCAAGCAGCGGCCGTTAGACCTACTCTTTTCGATTTCCAACTATTACGGTATTTTTAACGTGCGCGACACTGAAAAACGGGTGTCTGATCTCACTACTCAGAGATCAGGGGAAATATTTACTGGATGATCCAGATGAAAAAATCCCGGTGTCTCCACCGGGATTTGAACCCGCGACCTCCAGCACCTGAGGTGAACACCTTACCTCGAGACCACTGGGTTAATGGCCCGATAGTGGTGCATTTCTAGGAAAGCGATCAGACGATGAAAGTGCTCGATACAGTGACATGTTAGTCAACAGGTTCAAGTCCGCGATACGATTGAAAAGACAGTGGCTTATCTCAAACGGAATGTTGCTGCTGCACGACAACGCCCTCCTACATACGGCTGCGCATATAGTGGCTCAGTTCGTAACAATGTTCTATTATGTGATGTCACTATCTAAAAATATACATTTCTTTTATTTGGGGTGAATTAAGACCAAAGTACCAGCTCTTTTCATGGCTTTTTTTTTTTATTTTTTATTTTTAATTTTTTTTTAGCGTTCGCCTTATTTTTCTATTCCCCAAGGCGGTGTGCGTTACACTGTGGTTCTTATTTTGCGACTGTCGGGCTAGTGCATCCTTCTTCTTCGTACGCTGTTTACAGAGATATTTACGTTGCACTGTTTTATTTTGTTAAGCCTGTGGCTCAGTGCATCCGATTTCAACAGGCGTTTCTGTAGGGATGCCCTCCTTAGCCTTTGGCTGTCCCCAGCCTATCTGCAAGGCGGGCTAGTGCATCCGACTTCAGCGTTCATTTTATGTAATGGTCTGCTTCCTCTTGCATTTTCTAAGGGTTTGCTTCCCCGGGGTAACGGCCGTAATTTAAAATTTGAGGTCTTGAAACATCCAGTATTCATCCAGACTTAGCACCATTGAGCGATCACTTGTTTGAGCCATTGAAAGACCATTTGCTCGGTCAGAGGTTTGAATATAGCAACGAGATAATGGAAGTGGTGGCAATTTTGTAAAAAGGTCACACCAATAGACTTTTTTTCCCCAGAGGGCATCCACAAGCCAATGGACAGGTCGACGAAATATATTGCACGAAGACGATGTCGAAAAAGAGATTTCTGAAATGTCTGGCTCGCTTCAGCGAAGGATACAGGCCTTGGAGATGAGATGTTTCCGAAGACTTTTAAACGTCACGTACAAAAATCGAGTTACAAATGAGAAAATTCGAGATAGAATTACAACAGCAATGCCTTTTGAAGACCTCTTGGCAACTGTCAAAAGAAGGTAACTCGCTTGGTACGGTCACATATAGAGATCAAATGGTCTTGCAAATACAATCCTCCCCGGAAAGGTGCAAGGCAGACGACGAAGAGGCCGTCCCAAAAAAAAGATGGGAGGACAACATAAAAGAATGGACCGATCTCCGACCAGAAGAGTCACAGGCAGCGGCCGCTGATAGAGAAGATTGGCGTGGTGTTGTGATGATGTCTTCATGTGTGCCCCAACGACCTCACCGGTTACGGGATGACCTGACCTGACCTGGCTTGCACATCCTGAGTGGTCTGCCGGGTCTTTGTGTATGACAAGGACAATAATAACAGCACCACTGCGCCCACAGAGAGCAGGTCGTAAGAGGCGACTAACTGTGTGGCATGGACAATAACAGCACCACTGCGCCCACAGAGAGCAGGTCGTAAGAGGCGACTAACTGTGTGGCATGGACAATAACAGCACCACTGCGCCCACAGAGAGCAGGTCGTAAGAGGCGACTAACTGTGTGGCATGGACAATAACAGCACCACTGCGCCCACAGAGAGCAGGTCGTTAGAGGCGACTAACTGTGTGGCATGGACAATAACAGCACCACTGCGCCCACAGAGAGCAGGTCGTAAGATACGACTAACTGTGTGACATGCACAATAACAGCACCACTGCGCCCACAGAGAGCAGGTCGTAAGAGGCGACTAACTGTGTGACATGCACAATAACAGCACCACTGCGCCCACAGAGAGCAGGTCGTAAGAGGCGACTAACTGTGTGACATGCACAATAACAGCACCACTGCGCCCACAGAGAGCAGGTCGTAAGAGGCGACTAACTGTGTGACATGGCATAACACCAGCCATAGGTAGGTGGTTTGTTTATATCAGCATAGAAGGCGACTAACAGGCTGCGGGTCTACTTTTCTCTAGTGTGTGTCTATTAAGATGGATTCCCACATCGGTTAACCACCCTCCGCGGCACTTGTCCAAACGCAGCGGAGTAATAAGCTGCTCGAGCTTAGCCCACTAGGCAGGAAATCGTTATTCCGGCTACATCCAGATTATACCAGAGCTGAGACCTGCACATGTGCAGCCGATCCGTAGAAGTACAGGTCGACTAAGAACTGGCTCGCACTCTTGTAAAAGTATTAATAAAATTGATGTTATGTAATGACTGCCCTTCGTATATTTCAAAACAGTAGAATTTCACCCCTGAGAAGCGATTACCTTAGTGGATTTGGTGTCGGCCTTCATCTTCTTCGTGTTGCTTGTCACGTTTTTGTATTATGGTTTACACGTGATGTCCAGTTCTCTGGATTACGTTTGCTGTATTTAATAGTTCTTCAAGGTTCGTATGAAAGTACGTATCCGTAGGCCCAGTGCTCAGTGCGTAGTTTGCTATGCATATAACAGTCTTGCAGGATTTGTTCGGCTATTTGTGCTCTTTGCCCGCACATGATGGAGCCAAGTTTTAACCTGTGTAAGTAACCATTTTAACCTGTTATGTCCTGCTCTGATGTGGAACATGGTCTATTGCTCCGCTCGATGAAGGCAGTGATAGTTGTCTCTCGTTTGGTCGACTTTCTTTAAGAGTTTTCTTATTCCCAAAAGGTGATTGTAATTTTTGTTCTCGTAGCATGTAAAGTGCAGGGCGACTGCAAGGACAAGCGACATTTATTTCTCAGTCCTGCATACACTCACTGTGAACCTGAATAATGGGTACAGAAATAATAATGACAATTTATTTTTAAATACGACTTAATATTTTCATTCATACGGCGTTTGATATATACTTAGTGCTCCAGTCATACGGCGTTTTATATATACTTAGTGCTCCATTTATACGGGTTTTGATATATACTTAGTGCTCCATTCATACGGGGTTTAATCAAACATTGTGGCACTCGCTTTTCACGGCAAGTGTAAGAAGTTCAACACTGGTTACCGGCGCACTCCAAAGTCGACCTAGCTGTAAATTGGTAACTGGCTTACTGTTAGAAAACGAAAGACAACGAGGTAGGGAACTGGCCCTACCACTTCATAAACAAGCAGCAGCCACGTACAATTAAGTCATTAACATTTTCTCTCCGACAACAGTGTTTGCTCAAGAACTACCCTTTCTTTTACTTTACATCCGGTGGATTAGGGACCGGCCCCATACAGACAGCTGATGTCCCCGTCAAGCATAACACACCCTTATTCGACTTGTGAATATGTAAATCAACATAGTGGCACATAAACTAACTGCGCAAATAGATCTAGGCCTATAAAACAATTATACCAACACAAAATCAATACAATGTTTACATTTAAATATCGTTGTCCTTGGCTTTATAGCAGGGAACGGCAAATCCTGGAGACCAGGCCGTCAAGACATGTTCCTGTGGCGCCCACAATTTCAGGACCACTGCTGGATTTATTCTCACAATTTCGCCCATAGCGTATATTACCCCACTGCGCCTCTCTGTTTAAAGGTGCAAAAATGTAACATTTTGCTGTATAATCTCATCTTTTTCCGTCGATTTTTAAAGCCAGGTTGCCGGCGGCATGTTACACGGCTGCTAAGACATAACACAAATAAGGAATCACAGGAATAACTTTATTTTGCACATTTTGAATTCATATTTTGAATTCATATTTTTAAGACCAATTCACATATAACGCCCGACATGTTGCACAATATTATGAGAAACTTTTCATCCAGCATTGTCTCTGGCTCCTACATTATTACTTGACATCTAGACACTCAATGTGTGTGTTACCCCGTGACTTATAATAGCAGAAAGAGACGAAAATAAATGCACAAATAAATATATATATATATTGCACGGGTGATGTAGGAGATGGTGCTTTCAGCATTCGACACGTCAGCATATTCATCAGGTTGATCAGTACTGAGACTGGCTGTAATGTTTGAGTATGTCTCTCCATTTGACCCTATCCTCTGCAGCTAATTCAATTTCAGCAAAGATTAGTACTTTAATGTCTTTGCATGTCTGAAAAAGGTGAGTCTTGCTCATCCCCGTCCTCTCTTCCCCTGAATCTTGCCGTCTCGTTGTTGTTCTTCTTCTTCTACTGCGTTCAGGTTTTTGATCATCCTAAATCCTCAGTCCTCCTTCTTCTTCTTCTGCGTTCAGGTTTTTGATCATCCTAAATCCTCAGTCCTTCTTCTTCTGCGTTCAGGTTTTTGATCATGCTAAATCCTCAGTCCTATCGCCAGGATGAAGTCCATAGTACTTTCCAGGTCTGAGCGGCGGCCCCATAGCTTTTACCTCAGTTCTACTCCATCTGGCCAGGTCTGGTATCTTAGGTCTTCGTGGGCCGGACATTCTTGAAGTACGTGTTCAGGGGTCTGGACTCCTGTTCCACGTGAACATTTATTTGTTTTTGAGATTTTGAGCCGACATAGGTGGCCCAGAAGTCTGCAGTTGTCCATTCTCAAGCGGAAATTAGAAGTTTTCGTGTACCCTTGTAGCTGGTGGATTGAGTCTGGATTGTTACTCTCTCCCATTTCTTTCTCCCATTTTATTTGATACTAGCAGAGAATGATAGTTTTAGCCTCCTTACTTGGCACTGTATGGGCCCATTGTTCCATCTGTTTTCGATAGTTCTTCGGCTCTCTCGTTTCCCGTAAATTCAACAATGAAAGGAGAGTCACTGGAGTGTAATCTTTGAAATATTTTGTATGTCATTTAGCTCCGTTCTTATTTTTTGTGTGATGTTCTTATTTATTGTGTTCTTTACCGGGAGTAGTGCTTTGCAGTCTGTGAAGATCACTATCCTTGCACGTGTTTGAGCTTCCAATGTGATGACATTTTTCAGTGGTTGGAGAAGTGCCAGTGATTCTGCCCAAAGGTTAAATGAGGTTTTCTCTGTTGGAAAGGACTTATGGGTTATCTTTCCGTTATTTTGTCTTATAAAGATGCCTCCGCCATAATATTTTGCTGCGTCTTCTGCAGATCCATCTATGTACACATATTTCCATTCTTTAGGACTGTATTTGTGTCCCATCCTCTCTTGAGCCTTCGCTCGAAGGTAGGGAGGCGGCGATCTTTCTTTTCTATTCCTGTACCTTCTGTGTTGATTGAAACTTTCTCTAGATGGTGGTGTGACTCTTAATAGCCCACTAGTATTTCGATGCTTGTGCTTTCACCTTGGTGGAGGTCACTGTGACAGCTGTTTTTGGTTGGATGTACGAGGGGCGTTCATAAAGCAATGCACACTATATTTTGTCTCAGGAGCTGTTTATTCAAAAAGCATGACATTTCGACACAATATACATGGATATGTCATGTAAACATCTGTATTATTTAACATGATCCCCATCAACATGTACAGCTTAGGGCCAGCGCGAAACAAGTGCAGTTATTCCTAACCCGTACCAGATTTTGTCTTGCTCATGTAGCCATTTCTTGGCCGCATGAACCACTTCTTCATCATCTTCAAACCCTGTCCCATGGAGTGCATCTTTGATTGGATCAGACAGATGAAAATCAGAGGATGCCAAATCGGAACTATAGGGTGTGTGTTATAGTACAGTCCAACCCAATTTGGTGATTGCTTCCCCTGTTGCCAGACTTGTGTGAGGGCGCGTATTGTCGTGAAGGAGAAGCAGGTCTGCTGGATTCGTGTGTGGCCGAGCTCTGCGGAAACGTCAATTGATTTTTTTCAATGTTTTAATGTAAGCTTACGAATTGATTGTCTCTCCTCTTGGCATCCACAAGAATTACACCTTCAATGTCCCAAAATACAGTGATCATGACCTTACCAGCTGAAGGAGTTGAATTTTATTCTTCGTGGTGATTGCGGGCGATGCCACTCCATGGACTTTTTTGTCTCAGGGTCAAAATGAAGAGGCTACTACGAATAAATGGTCACACCTGAAGGGAGGCAGAAAGGGAAGCCAATGACTGTATATGATGGCGGGATGTTGCCAATGTACCACGAGCAATGATTTGCTTTGATGCAGTAAAAAGTATCACGACCCCTAAATAACCCATCGCGATCCCAATGGGGTGGCGACTCCAGATGCCATACAACAACTGCTATAACATCTTCTTCCTCTGCTTCTTATGTTTCTTCTTCTTCTTCTTCGCACACTGTCATAGAGCTTGCCTAGTGTTGGCCCAATATGCTTTCTCGTATTTGTCATTTTCCTAGTGCCACAGGTGCATTCGTCAGTAGCACATATCTTCAGTTTATTGAATAGATGGTTCCTCAGTCTGTCGTGGTCTGTGCGGAGCCTGAAAACCAACACCTGCTTTCTTCTGTTTAACTGGCAATACGCATCCTTTCAAGATGCTGAGCAGTGCATGAGCTGCAGGGGTAAGCGACCC
The DNA here is from genome assembly GCA_036924085.1 of Ariolimax columbianus. Lineage (NCBI taxonomy): Eukaryota > Metazoa > Mollusca > Gastropoda > Stylommatophora > Arionidae > Ariolimax > Ariolimax columbianus. Next base: position 27,303,865 of record JAVGWX010000019.1, read on the forward strand.
AAAACTGGCTGTTAGCGTCAGGGCCAGCGAACCAGATCTGTCAAGACCCTTCTACACCTCACGCGGTGATCCTGGATAACGGGCTGCAGCAGGGCAGACTGGCTAAGGAGAAAGGACCGAAGAGAGAAAGCTAACCCGGTACTCAAAAAGTCCTGCTGAAGTCGGATGTGTCGGACCGAAAATGTAAATATCGCAGTCAAGCTGTAAACTACAACACAACGAACTACATCCTGCTACTTGCAAAGCCATTTTCACGGTTTGGTAGCGGGAGACTGAGAACGAACGAAGAATAATTTATTGTGTAGCCAGTATGCTCTGTTTCCAATATGCCCTATGTATCTGGCCCTACTAGACCTATTGGACTTCGAAAGCCCCAATTGAATCTGATACTGCTACAAACAACATATCTCTCACCTTATGAGCATTTCGTCTAAAGAAGGCTTTACATGATTCACACGAAACCGCATTGAAGTTGTATCCCAGAGCCTTGTCATCGCAGATCAAACACAGTTTGTCCTTCTTGCTTGCGTTCATTGAGGTTATAGATAAATCTGAAGACGTGCATGGGCCATCCTGTGAAATAAAGGGAAACAGTAGGTAACGTGACGTTAATAGAAACCAGTCTCTGCATTCCAGGAAGACTTAAAGGTGTTAAGTCATTTTCAGCAGTTAAACGTGTTTTCTACTTGAAACAGCCATTTTCTGAAAGCGCCATCTATTTTCAAATCGCCTCTGTTTAAAGTGCCCTGACTTGATGCTGCCATTTGTTAAAAGCGCCTTCTTCTTGAAAGTGCCGTTTATTTGAAAATGTCTTTTGTTGAAAGTGCTCTCTACTTGAAAATGTCATCTGTTAAAAATTACCTCGTCTTGCAAGTGCCCTATACTAGAAAGTGGTCTTTGTTATAAGTGTTACCCAATTGAAAGTGCTCTTTGTTATAAGTGTTACCCAATTGAAAGTGCTCTTTGTTATAAGTGTTACCCAATTGATAGTGCTCTCTGCTATAAGTGACTGTACTTTCAGCAGGGCACACTTTCAACAGAAGACGTTTTCCAAAGATGGCGCTTCAGCAGTGGGTGAATGGTATGAGTTGGATCAAGATGCTGAGCAGCACACGAGCTGCAGTGGTCAGCGACGCATAGCTGACTGCTAGCGTCAGGGCCAGCGAATCATAGCTGCCAAAACCCTTCTATACCTCCAGGTGGTGATCCTGGATAACAGGCTGCAGCAGGGCAGACTGGCTAAGGAGAATGGATCGAAGAGGGAATGCTAACCCAGTACTAAAAAAATGCTTGCTGAAGTCGGATGTGTTGGACCGAAAGGTGCAAATATCGCAGCCAAGCTGTAAACTACAACACAACGCATTCCGTTCTCTGGACTACATTCTGCTACTTAAGCCCTTTCTGGGTTTGGTAGTGGGAGATTGAGAACGAACGAACGAAGAAGAAGAAGAAGAATGGTATGAATGCTGACGGTGCCTGTATTAAGCTAACGTTGATGCCTTATTGATTTCATTCTTTTGTCTCCCATAGAATACAGTACCGCAATGGACGCTCTCCATCGACGCCCATTCTTGACTATATTCTGGAGCATCGACATGAGACACAGTCTGCCTTGACCTCATCTTTCATTACTCTTCGTCAGGTGGTTATTTGGTTTCCCCATTCTCCAAGTATGCTGTGGTTTCAGATTCACCGCATGTCTAGCTAAATTAATTGGTTTCGTTTGAGAGAGTGTGCATTTTCAATTGGGTATAATTAAACAAAATTAAAGTTAGTTAACACAAAAAAACAAAAACCTCTACAGCGCAAAAGGTTTTCTCGTTGTATAATTCCCCCACTGAATAAGTTTTCGCTTTTGTGCGCTCAGAAAAGTGTGTTTTGTTGCGGGTTGTAGTAGCTTTCCTCTCATCCGGAGCATACTAGTGAAGGTGGACTAATGTACATGCTTGTCTTCATCTGCGTGTCGCTCGCTACTATGGGGATTACGTCGGTCTACATCTCGTCAGTCAGATTGTCTTGAAAACAACCTGCAAAATTTGCGTAAATATTTCCACTTGATCTCCGAGTAGTGAGATCACACACCCGTGTGCAGTCGCGCGCACGTTAAAAACACCTTGGAAATCGAAAAAAGTAGGCCTAACGGTCTAAATTCAAAAATTCAAAATTCAAGTTAAAAATCTACTCAAATTATTCTAGTGATTCTCGCCCCACATGTCGCAAAAAGGGGACGGTGAGGCCATAACAGGTATTGGTTAAGTGATTAACGGAGCGGCTTAGATGGCGCCTGACAGGCTGCGGGTCTACTTTGCTCTAATTTACACTTCAACCTCCACCGGTCTCAAAAATAGGCGATCGTATATTCCAGAGGCTAACAGATGCTAACAGATCGTGTCACGAACGTAGACATCCGTCAGAGAGTTGAAGACACTATTGGTCCTTTTGATGATCTGTTCACAACTATCAAAAGACGAAAGATGGCCTGGTGCGGGCACGTCGCGAGGTCCAACGGAATTCCCAACTCGATACTCTTTGGATCCGTACCGGGACAGAGAGGGCGAGGACGTCCAAGGAAGAGATGGGTGGACAACATCGCTGAGTGGTCAGGCCTTCGTCACGGTGAGAGAGAGAGCTGGCGTGGGATTTTCATGTCTTCATGTGTGCCCCAACGACCTGATAGGTTACGGGATGAACTGAACTGAACTGAACAGATGCTGGGATTCACCTGGCAAGTCACCAACTGCTAAAAAAAAATATGAAGGAAAGGAGGTCGCACCTCCCCACGACGTCTAGCTACATAAGTGGACTGAAGATAGATAGATAGATCAACGTCATTGTACACGGTTTAACCCTTAAGTGCTCTGCTATTGTCCATGTCTTTGGAGAATCTCAGCCACGTGGTCAGTTTATATCAGGAGGCGTCTCTACCGGCTCGACAGCTTTTACCTTCTGTCCCTTGAAATCATGGGCGGGAAAAACACTGTACCATTATGGAGTCGTTACCGCGGCGCATGCGTAACATCTGGATGGGACACACCTCCTTCACTTTATTTGCCCTTCATGCTGTCTAGGACTGTCATCAACCGTGGTCATGGACAGTCACCGCAACTTGCCCTGGTAGCATAGGTGGATTTATGTAAAAGTAACATCGTTTTCCAAATGCATTGACGAAAATAGGTCAGGTTTGTCTCACAGACAATGATTGTGTTGCTAGGTTACGGTCGATACGGACAGCTCACAGTGATCGAGGATTTTACGTAATTTGAAAAGCTTTAATTAGGATTGTCACGAGTTGTGTAAGCGGGGCTCAACTGATGACATATAGTTGCCCCATTATGGGGTACATTAGTGATGAATAGATGTGACATTTTGAAATGGATCGACGACCGAATCTTAGATGAGGACACGACGTATGATAAGGCACACTAAGTTTGTGAATGGGGCTGGCGACCTTACCCAGCAGAAGCTATCACTCTGAGTCGGTACTGCATATGACCGGAAGCAGGTTTTCCGAAATGTTGGTTAAGCTTAGCCACGAAATGTTAGTTAAGCTTAGCCACGAAATGTTGGTTAAGCTAAGCCACGAAATGTTGGTTAAGCTTAGCCACGAAATGTTGGTTAATCTTAGCCACGAAATGTTGGTTAAGCTTAGCCACGACATGTTGGTTAAACATAGCCACGAAATGTTGGTTAGGCTTAGCCACGACATGTTGGTTAAGCTTAGCCACGAAATGTTGGTTAAACATAGCCACGAAATGTTGGTTAAACATAGACACGAAATGTTGGTTAAACTTAGCCACGAAATGAAAAATGTCTAGTTCGCGTAGATTTATGCTTCATATTTTGTCCTCCAGTCCTTAGCATACGGCGTCGCAGAGAGGTGGAATGCGCAGATTTATTGTTATCGCCAAGTCGGAGGCGTGTGCATTCGTTAGGTGTAACTTCTTGAGGGCGTCAGAGACTCTCGATCCATCGACGCCGAGGTCTGCCTGTAGCTCGTGGACCCGAGACCTGCATATATGCCCCTTGATGCAGGCTGATCGAAATGGATTCTGAGATGGACTGAAAAGTGATGTGAGGATTGCGCTTTGTTTATCTTTAGTATCTGACAATAAACAAGCTGAATTTGTACATTACGGGGACTTCAAGGATAGAAGGCCTTTTTTCCACAGCCCCATTATACTCGGGGAAGAGAAAAGAAACAAAAACAAACGTACTAATCATAAATTTTTTAAATAGTTCAGTGGAAAGCATCTCAGTTAGTGATGACGGTGCAAAGTGTTAGGAGACTTTATTGTTCCAAGTTTAAGTTGTCGGTTCTATTGTATTTCCGATAGAAGAGATGGCCGTCGGGAATGAAGTGTTAAGAGATGTGATTGCACAATGTTTCAGAAGTGGCTACTTATGAAAGTCCCATAGAAGAGAATGCCGTATGGGATAACACATTCGTTACTTAGTTTTCTTTCCACTTATGCTGTTAAGCGGCGTGGGGAGCTTAAGTCTTCTATCCTGCGCCAAGTGCGGTGCGTTGGTCAATGTGAGCCCATTTCGCTGCATAATCACTCTAATGTCATCTATCCACCTGCCTCGCGGCCACCCTCTTACCCTGTAGCCAGATTTACCAGCGTTATAAGCCATTAGCCATGAGATTCACTCTCATGAGATGACCGAACCAACTTATTTTGTGCCTGACAATGTATTCAGCACAAGATGTAGTGCCGACCATACTTCGAATAGCGTTTCGCATTCTGTCGCTCCTGGTAACACCATGACCTTCCTTTAAACACTTCATTTCCCACGTCGAAATTCTGAACTCAGGCGCCCTGGACAGAGTCGGCATAAATATACTGCTAAAAAGCTGCTGTTTTGTTGCCAAACTAATGCTCGAGTGCCTAAGCAGTAAAGACATCTGATAAGTCACCGCATATGTTTTCTGGCACCTAGTCTCAATGTTTCAACAGACATTGTTAAAGATACACCTTCATCTGACTTCCTCGTTGCGCGATATATTCTTCCAAGAAAGTAGGCTGCACTACGGCAGGGTTAATGACATCGTGGTGTCGAGCAAGTTGGGACATGTCCAACAGTATCTTCAGACTGGCAGTTCTTTTTCTTCGACCAACTGATGCTGTGCTTCTAGTCTAGTGAGGCTCACGATCAACTGATGCTATGCGTGTCATCCAGTGAGGTTTACGATCTACTGATGCTGTGCTTCTAGTCCAGTGAGGTTTACGATCAACTGATGCTATACTTCTAGTCCAGTGAGGCTCATGATCAACTGATGCTATACTTCTAGTCCAGAGAGGTTCACAATCAACTGATGCTATACTTCTAGTCCCTAGTCCAGAGAGGTTCACAATCAACTGATGCTATACTTCTAGTCCCTAGTCCAGATAGGTTCACGATAAACTCATGCTATACTTCTAGTCCCTAGTCCAGTGAGGTTCACGATCAACTGATGCTATACTTCTAGTCCAGTGAGGCTCACGATCAACTGATGCTATACTTCTAGTCCAGTGAAGCTCACGATCAACTGATGCTATACTTCTAGTCCAGAGAGGTTCACGATCAACTGATGCTATACTTCTAGTTCAGTGAGGCTCACGATCAACTGATGCTATACTTCTAGTCCAGTGAGGCTCACGATCAACTGATGCTGTGCTTCTAGTCCAGTGAGGTTCACGATCTACTGATGATGTGCTTGTAGTCCAGTGAGGTTCACGATCAACTGATGCTGTGCTTCTAGTCCAGTGAGGTTCACGATCTACTGATGCTGTGCTTGTAGTTCAGTGAGGTTCACGATCAACTGATGCTGTGCTTCTAGTCCAGTGAGGTTCACGATCAACTGATGCTATGCGTGTCATCCAGTGAGGTTTACGATCAACTGATGCTATACTTCTAGTCCAGTGAGGTTCACGATCAACTGATGCTATGCTTCTAGTTCAGTGAGGTTTACGATCAACTGATGCTATACTTCTAGTCCAGTAAGGTTTACGATCAACTGATGCTATGCTTCTAGTCCAGTGAGGTTCACGATCAACTGATGCTATGCATGTCATCAAGTGAGGTTTACGATTAATTGATGCCATGCTTCTAGTCCAGTGAGGTTCACGATCAACTGATGCTATACTTCTAGTCCAGTGAGGTTCACGATCAACTGATGCTATACTTCTAGTCCAGTGAGGTTCACGATCAACTGATGCTATACTTCTAGTCCAGTGAGGTTCACGATCAACTGATACTATGCTTCTAGTCCAGTGAGGTTCACGATCAACTGATGCTATGCTTTTAGTCAAGTGAGGTTCACGATCAACTGATGCTATGCTTCTAGTCCAATGAGGTTCACGATCAATTGATCCTATACTTCAAGTCCAGTTAGGTTCACGATCAACTGATCCTATACTTCTAGTCCAGTGAGGTTCACGATCAACTGATCCTATACTTCTAGTCCAGTGAGGTTCACGATCAACTGATCCTATACTTCTAGTTCAGTGAGGTTCACGATCAACTGATGCTAGGCGTGTCATCCAGTGAGGTTTACGATCAACTGATGCTATACTTCTAGTCCAGTGAGGCTCACGATCAACTGATGCTGTGCATCTAGTCCAGTGAGGTTCACGATCAACTGATGCTGTGCTTCTAGTCCAGTGAGGTTCACGATCAACTGATGCTATGCGTGTCATCCAGTGAGGTTTACGATTAATTGATGCCATGCTTCTAGTCCAGTGAGGTTCACGATCAACTGATGCTATACTTCTAGTCCAGTAAGGTTCACGATCAACTGATACTATGCTTCTAGTCCAGTGAGGTTTACGATCAACTGATGCTATGCGTGTCATCAAGCGAGGTTTACGATTAATTGATGCCATGCTTCTAGTCCAGTGAGGTTCACGATCAACTGATGCTATACTTCTAGTCCAGTGAGGTTCACGATCAACTGATGCTATACTTCTAGTCCAGTGAGGTTCACGATCAACTGATGCTATACTTCTAGTCCAGTGAGGCTCACGATCAACTGATGCTATACTTCTAGTCCAGTGAGGCTCACGATCAACTGATGCTATACTTCTAGTCCAGAGAGGTTCACAATCAACTGATGCTATACTTCTAGTCCCTAGTCCAGAGAGGTTCACGATAAACTCATGCTATACTTCTAGTCCCTAGTCCAGTGAGGTTCATGATCAACTGATGCTATACTTCTAGTCCAGTGAGGCTCACGATCAACTGATGCTATACTTCTAGTCCAGTGAAGCTCACGATCAACTGATGCTATACTTCTAGTCCAGAGAGGTTCACGATCAACTGATGCTATACTTCTAGTTCAGTGAGGCTCACGATCAACTGATGCTATACTTCTAGTCCAGTGAGGTTCACGATAAACTGATGCTATGCGTGTCATCCAGTGAGGTTTACGATCAACTGATGCTATACTTCTAGTCCAGTGAGGCTCACGATCAACTGATGCTGTGCATCTAGTCCAGTGAGGTTCACGATCAACTGATGCTGTGCTTCTAGTCCAGTGAGGTTCACGATCAACTGATGCTATGCTTCTAGTTCAGTGAGGTTTACGATCAACTGATGCTATACTTCTAGTCCAGTAAGGTTTACGATCAACTGATGCTATGCTTCTAGTCCAGTGAGGTTCACGATCAACTGATGCTATGCATGTCATCAAGTGAGGTTTACGATTAATTGATGCCATGCTTCTAGTCCAGTGAGGTTCACGATCAACTGATGCTATACTTCTAGTCCAGTGAGGTTCACGATCAACTGATGCTATACTTCTAGTCCAGTGAGGTTCACGATCAACTGATGCTATACTTCTAGTCCAGTGAGGTTCACGATCAACTGATACTATGCTTCTAGTCCAGTGAGGTTCACGATCAACTGATGCTATGCTTTTAGTCAAGTGAGGTTCACGATCAACTGATGCTATGCTTCTAGTCCAATGAGGTTCACGATCAATTGATCCTATACTTCAAGTCCAGTTAGGTTCACGATCAACTGATCCTATACTTCTAGTCCAGTGAGGTTCACGATCAACTGATCCTATACTTCTAGTCCAGTGAGGTTCACGATCAACTGATCCTATACTTCTAGTTCAGTGAGGTTCACGATCAACTGATGCTAGGCGTGTCATCCAGTGAGGTTTACGATCAACTGATGCTATACTTCTAGTCCAGTGAGGCTCACGATCAACTGATGCTGTGCATCTAGTCCAGTGAGGTTCACGATCAACTGATGCTGTGCTTCTAGTCCAGTGAGGTTCACGATCAACTGATGCTATGCGTGTCATCCAGTGAGGTTTACGATTAATTGATGCCATGCTTCTAGTCCAGTGAGGTTCACGATCAACTGATGCTATACTTCTAGTCCAGTAAGGTTCACGATCAACTGATACTATGCTTCTAGTCCAGTGAGGTTTACGATCAACTGATGCTATGCGTGTCATCAAGCGAGGTTTACGATTAATTGATGCCATGCTTCTAGTCCAGTGAGGTTCACGATCAACTGATGCTATACTTCTAGTCCAGTGAGGTTCACGATCAACTGATGCTATACTTCTAGTCCAGTGAGGTTCACGATCAACTGATGCTATACTTCTAGTCCAGTGAGGCTCACGATCAACTGATGCTATACTTCTAGTCCAGTGAGGCTCACGATCAACTGATGCTATACTTCTAGTCCAGAGAGGTTCACAATCAACTGATGCTATACTTCTAGTCCCTAGTCCAGAGAGGTTCACGATAAACTCATGCTATACTTCTAGTCCCTAGTCCAGTGAGGTTCATGATCAACTGATGCTATACTTCTAGTCCAGTGAGGCTCACGATCAACTGATGCTATACTTCTAGTCCAGTGAAGCTCACGATCAACTGATGCTATACTTCTAGTCCAGAGAGGTTCACGATCAACTGATGCTATACTTCTAGTTCAGTGAGGCTCACGATCAACTGATGCTATACTTCTAGTCCAGTGAGGTTCACGATAAACTGATGCTATGCGTGTCATCCAGTGAGGTTTACGATCAACTGATGCTATACTTCTAGTCCAGTGAGGCTCACGATCAACTGATGCTGTGCATCTAGTCCAGTGAGGTTCACGATCAACTGATGCTGTGCTTCTAGTCCAGTGAGGTTCACGATCAACTGATGCTATGCTTCTAGTTCAGTGAGGTTCACGATCAACTGATGCTATGCTTCTAGTCCAGTGAGGTTTACGATCAACTGATGCTATACTTCTAGTCCAGTAAGGTTTACGATCAACTGATGCTATACTTCTAGTCCAGTGAGGTTTACGATCAACTGATGCTATGCTTCTAGTCGAGTGAGGTTCACGATCAACTGATGCTATGCATGTCATCAAGTGAGGTTTACGATTAATTGATGCCATGCTTCTAGTCCAGTGAGGTTCACGATCAACTGATGCTATATTTCTAGTCCAGTGAGGTTCACGATCAACTGATGCTATACTTCTAGTCCAGTGAGGTTCACGATCAACTGATACTATGCTTCTAGTCCAGTGAGGTTCACGATCAACTGATGCTATGCTTTTAGTCCAGTGAGGTTCACGATCAACTGATGCTATGCTTCTAGTCCAGTGAGGTTCACGATCAACTGATCCTATACTTCAAGTCCAGTTAGGTTCACGATCAACTGATCCTATACTTCTAGTCCAGTGAGGTTCACGATCAACTGATCCTATACTTCTAGTCCAGTGAGGTTCACGATCAACTGATCCTATACTTCTAATTCAGTGAGGTTCACGATCAACTGATGCTATTCGTGTCATCCAGTGAGGTTTACGATCAACTGATGCTATACTTCTAGTCCAGTGAGGCTCACGATCAACTGATGCTGTGCATCTAGTCCAGTGAGGTTTACGATCAACTGATGCTGTGCTTCTAGTCCAGTGAGGTTCACGATCAACTGATGCTATGCGTGTCATCCAGTGAGGTTTACGATCAACTGATGCTATGCTTCTAGTCCAGTGAGGTTTACGATCAACTGATGCTATACTTCTAGTCCAGTGAGGTTTACGATCAACTGATGCTATACTTCTAGTCCAGTGAGGTTTACGATCAACTGATGCTATGCTTCTAGTCCAGTGAGGTTCACGATCAACTGATGCTATGCGTGTCATCAAGTGAGGTTTACGATTAATTGATGCCATGCTTCTAGTCCAGTGAGGTTCACGATCAACTGATGCTATACTTCTAGTCCAGTGAGGTTCACGATCAACTGATGCTATACTTCTAGTCCAGTGAGGTTCACGATCAACTGATACTATGCTTCTAGTCCAGTGAGGTTCACGATCAACTGATGCTATGCTTCTAGTCCAGTGAGGTTCACGATCAACTGATCCTATACTTCAAGTCCAGTTAGGTTCACGATCAACTGATCTTATACTTCTAGTCCAGTGAGGTTCACGATCAACTGATCCTATACTTCTAGTCCAGTGAGGTTCACGATCAACTGATGCTATACTTCTAGTCCAGTGAGGTTCACGATCAACTGATGCTATACTACTAGTCCAGTGAGGTTCACGATCAACTGATCCGATACTTCTAGTCCAGTGAGGTTTACGATCAACTGATGCTATACTTCTAGTCCAGCGAGGTTCACGACCAACTGATCCTATACTTCTAGTCCAGTGAGGTTCACGATCAACTGATCCGATACTTCTAGTCCAGTGAGGTTTACGATCAACTGATGCTATACTTCTAGTCCAGCGAGGTTCACGATCAACTGATCCTATACTTCTAGTCCAGTGAGGTTCACGATCAATTGATCCTATACTTCTAGTCCAGTGAGGTTCACGAGTGAGACTGTGTGTTTCAGACCTTCGCTGGTCATCAAGTTTTGTCGAGGATGGCTGCTATCTAGAACCAGATTGCCTCTCTTTGGTCTATATAAGTAGCGCAGTCCTGCATGATACGTTCTGCTGTTTCCTGTGGTGCTCCACAATCTCACATGGCGGCGTCTCTGAGACCCATTCTGTGGACATGAGTGTTGAGTTTGCAATGTCCCGTTCTGAGTTTGAAAGTCGTTGTCTGCCGCTATCACTGCTTAGGTAATCTATGATATCATTTTCTGTCTTGTATTCTTTGTGCGGGTCTCTCCATTCCGTCTTCATGGATCATTTGTTGAGTGCTTTTGCTTCTTTATAGCTGAGACTGTCAGTAATGTATAACTATCATCTTCGTCTTGGTCGGCCTCTTCCCCGCTTCTTGGACCACTATACACTATTCACTTTTCACAGAACAGCATAGTTACAAAGTAGTTAGACTGCTTGTACTTGAAGTGAAAGTGAAGGTGTTTAATTCCAATTGCAGTCTACCCGGCTGTCAATGTGTGCGTGACAAACAATTTTGGAAGACCAGGCAACGAGGAAGGAAACGGGACACCTCGACACAAATAAGAAGCTGAGATCAGGTTCAATGAAGGAAGCTCTAAACACTTGATCCCCGTTTGGAAAGTGTGTGTGTGTGTGTGTGTATGTGTGTGTGTGCGTGCGTGTGTGTGTGCGCGTGTGTGTGTGTGTGCGCGCGAAAACTATATTGGGACAATTTAATAATTTTAAAGAATATCATAATCATAGCGCCTCAAATATCGTAACCTAATGATGATATCACAAGTTTCGAACAGCCAATCAAATTTCAGCATTGTATTACTTTCGTAATTATTCCCGGCATCGACTACTTTTTACTGCATTTGAAAATTGAAGCTTTCATTTAAAAAGGTTTTTTACTGTTTCATTATGCCAAATGTTTTTTACTGTTTCATTATGCCAAATGTTTGTTACTCTTTCATTATGCCAAATGTTTGTTACTCTTTCATTATGCCAAATGTTTTCTACTGTTTCATTATGCCAAATGTTTGTTACTCTTTCATTATGCCAAATGTTTGTTACTCTTTCATTATGCCAAATGTTTTCTACTGTTTCATTATGCCAAATGTTTTTTACTGTTTCATTATGCCAAACGTTTGTTACTCTTTCATTATGCCAAATGTTATTTTACTGTTTCATTATGCCAAATGTTTTCTACTGTTTCATTATGCCAAATGTTTTCTACTGTTTCATTATGCCAAATGTGTTTTACTGTTTCATTTTGCCAAATGTTTTTAATGTTTCACTATGCCAAATGTTTGTTACTGTTTCATTATGCCAAAACGTAATAGTGAACAACGTTGTGGGTAAGGCTAAGCTCCCCTGTCATCCCTCCATCTATCTACTACGCAAATCTTTCGGCATCTCTAATCACAAACCAATCTCCGGTAGTGATAAATTACTTAAAACAATTTGAAAAGGCGATTTGAAAAAGCAATCAAGAGCACAGACACCAAAGCTGAACCACACGATGAAGGATTCTAATTTGTCGATTTCCCAGAAAATAGGTCAAGATATCTTCGGCAGAACAGATAAACACGGATTTTTCAAGACGAAATTAAAGAGTGCCAAGTGAAAAACAGATTAACACATAAACAGAACATTGTTATTGGTCTACCAGATTTGATCGCTTTCTAAATTGTGGTGAACAAAAAAAAAAACGTCTTTGACGAAGAACCGAGAATTTAGCATTACACAAAACACACTTCCGATGATTTAATGTCACTGTCAACTTCAGATGAAAAAAAATTATTTATAACATTATTTCCTACCTTCTTTATAAATGCAAAAGCATCAGAAGTAACCTGTTAATTCACAAAACTACAGAAAGCGAAAACGAGTCATCGAGGGAATTTAAAAAAAAGTTTTTTTCAAATATTAGCTGTTCATCGCGCAAGGAAATATTGTGACATAAGCATACGGTTTTGTCTTGATGGTCTAACTTACGCTGTATTTTTTATTATTAAAGTATTCATGCACTTTTGCAAAAATGCCAATTGAGATGGTTTCTTCACCTTGTCCGAATGTGTAACGAAAGGCTTCCTGAAAGCATCATGTATAGCGAACTGAGTGAAGGAGAACGATCACAAGGAAGTCCAAAAAAGTGTTTCAAGGACAACCTGAAGGAGTGACTTAAGTGCTGTCAAATAGACGTTAACACCTGGGAGAACATGGCTCAAAACCGCTAAACATGGAAGAGTACGGTCACAGACGGCGTTGGACTCAGCGAGGGTCTCCGTATCTAGGCAGCACAGGATAAACGTGCAATCAGGAAGTCAAGAGCAGTGAAAATAGCGGAGACAACTGTTGTTAAGTTTGCCAGTCATGTCACAGACTTTTCCAGGCTCGAATTGGCTTGATCAGTCATGAGCCCACACGCACACTCAAGGTTGCATTATGACATGTGATGATGTCGGTGGTCCTCATCGTCGACGATGGACGAATTATTCTTCTTCTTATTTTGATTATAGTGAGTAAGATATTGCGCTGTTCATTGATCTCACTCTCTAGTCTCGAGGTACATTGAACCAGTGGCAAGACTAGTCAAGATGAATGGAGGCAACAGGATGCAGGCACTCTGGTCCCACCTCCCGTGAGACCATGGGTCACTTGAAAATTTGCGGGATTCGATAACCCACCGCTTATGTTCATCGCTTTGAATGGAGAATGCCTGATCGCTCGACCATAGCGACCCTCAGAAGACCCTGAAGAGTATGTAGACAACCAGTTTCTCATTCCAGTAATGTAGTTTCGTCACAAAGTCACCTAAGGACGATCAGTTCTTTCCTGATTAGAGGGCCAGTACTGATTGGCCAGTTCTTTCCTGATTAGAGGGACAGTACTGATTGGTCAGTTCTTTCCTGATTAGAGGGCCAGTACTGTTGGCCATTTCTTTCCTGATTAGAGGGACAGTACTGATTGGTCAGTTCTTTCCTGATTAGAGGGCCAGTACTGATTGGTCAGTTCTTTCCTGATTAGAGGGCCAGTACAGATCAGGGTCGATTATTTCACTAGTTCCGCCCGGCTGCAGCACCACTCCCTCTGCTTCCACCCCAGTTGTTTGCTTGTAAATTGGCTGCCTGTTGAGTATCCTAATAAGGATGCAGGAACCTGGTTTTCATATATTTCACTCAAGATATATGCATGAGAATGGGCTGTGTATAGAATATGCTAGTAATATTGTCGGCAAGGCGATAGTTGACTAGGTCTCAGTGACCTAAAGCAGCCAATGACGTTAACAACAAAAACAGGCTTGAATGCGTGACGTAGAGCGTTGGGCTGGAATAAAAGTAACGTTCCAAATAAATATCACTCTATATCACTCTGAGTAATGAACACAGTGGAGGATTATGATTCACGAATCCATTTCCAAAATTGGTAATTTTTGATGTTAAGGCATAACATTTCCTGCGAACCCGCTCGTGAGTTAAAAATGTGATAAAGGGACAATATGGACTGAGGGAGACAAAAGTCTAATATACTAAAATGTAAGTGACTTACAAGATCATAAAGACATTCGCAATATGCCGTGTACGAGATACAACATGAAGATAGGTACATTAAAGGCAGACACTATGACACTATTAACATCAGCAGATCACTCGACCATCTAACCATACATGCCAACAACAACAGGCTGAAACAGATGCATGAGTTAAAGTACCCGGAAATCATTTTCACTGAGGACGGACGATTAGACAGAGAAATCGTAACCAGATGTCAAGAAGCAAGTGTATTTACCTACTTTCTTCACTACTCAAACACCAGAACATCAGCATAGAAACAAAACGGCAACTGATAAACACTATTTTCTTACCAACTCTGTGCTTTCAGTGCTAAACATCGCCTCTGCCCAAGGCACAGGAAAAGAAAATTGCAGACTGTGAGATGAGATGTCTGAGAACAGTCATCAATGTACCTAGAAGAGACAGAATGAAAAATAGACACACCAAAAAAAATTGTCCAACAACATTGTCCCAAGTATAAACAGAAAGTAAAGTGGTTTGGTCACGCCATGAGAATCAAACCAGATCGGCTGCTTTTAAAAACATAAACCAGTAAAAGATCGGGGTTTAAAGAAAGAGGGAGACTACGAGGCAAATGGATAAACAACATCATAGACATCATATGCCAGCGTATGCTCACAATAACCACAGAAACACATCTGGGCAAAGTACAATACACACATCTCCCCACTGCGCTTAACGGCATCAACGGATGGATAAAAGTAAGGATATCACTAAAATACAAAACCCGATATGCTTTGCTTATCTAATTCACACAGTAGAGCCGATATATCGGTTTTCAAACTTTCTTCAATACCATAAAGTTGATATATTGCCTTGGACTATTGTGATACATGTGCGTACAACTTTTTGAGTACCAAGTTTTCCCAAATTTATCAATGTACCTGTAGGTCTTAGTGCCAGTATTTCGAGGCGTGTTCAAATGAAACAGGACCGAACTGCACCAAGTGAACATACGTACGATGCGCATGATGACGTTACTTCTGGTATATACAGCACATACAAACCGTCAAGTTTCAAAAATTTCATTTTCCTCCGACTCATTGATTGTTTCCTCAGCAGACCGTTGAAAACATGGCGGGTGTTAACACAGAAAAGGTGGGAAGTACTGCCATACCAGATGATGTAACTTTCATAGGTTTGTAATAAAACCAGTAGGTCTGGTTTCATTTGAACACGTCTCGTACATTGCAAGAATAAATGTCTCCAGAGGTCCAACGTATTTTAGAGTCATCTACTTAAATGTTACAGCATAAAAGCAGTATTTAGTGTTGATGACAAAAGTCGGTCTTGGTTATTCGACCAAGATAGACGTACATGCGTAAGGAATGCAAACTGGTCTTTTTTTGAAGCCAAAGTTCATATTTTCTATCTAAACGGTTGAACTATAAATGTATTATTTTCGATTTTAGGACTTTGACCGTGGGACAATTTGTTTAACTTTTTTGAGGGTAGGACTTTGGATGTGACAACTTGAAGGACTTTTGTGGGGTTATAATTTTGTGCGCGACACAATTTGTTTGGCTTTTCTTTGGTTAGGACTGTTATTGACATGCCAAAATTATTTTCATTGAAAGAGATGAAAATGTATTGTTATCAAAGAAGCAAACACATGACCAATAAATGTAGTAGTGATCCCTAAAGGGTTCACTACGGCAGTAACTTTATTGTTAAGTCGCCGTTTGCCATTTAAGTAATATGGTGTTGAAAATGCAGAATGGTGAGAAAGCTGATAGCGTACAGGGTCAACGAACAAAACCTGCCCCAAGATCCAATTCCGCCTTCAAGCGGCGGCCCTGGAAACAGGCTGCAAAAGTGTATTCTGGCTAGGAAAATAGGGATCGCAGTGGGAAGAAAATCCGTTGCTCAAAACGCCAGATGAAATCAGCTGTGTGGAGCCCAAAGGTGTAGAAATCGCAGCTAAGCTGTAAACTGCCACAATATGTCGTTACGTCCTTCTCAGGACGAGCTCCGAAAAGAAAGAAGAAAACAAAATAGCACTGATCTGATTGCATTTACCGTTTCTCTCTCTCTCTCTCCCTCCCTCTCGCACTCACACACACACACACACACACACACACACACTCACACATAAACATACATGCCTACATACAGAAACACATAGATATACATACAAACACATAAATACACGGACACACACACATACATCATACATACATGTATACATACATACATACATACATACATACATACATACATACATACATGTATACATACATACATACATACATACCCACCCAAACCCAATCCCACCCATACAAATCCCATGCAACCAAGCCCACACACCCACCTACACGCACAGACAGACATAGAGACAAACGCACGCACGCAGGCAGGCATGCATGCATGTATGCATACATACATACACACGCGCAAATAACGTCGCTCAATGTTCGAAAACAATTCGTTTCAAGAGACTGTTTGAATTGTGATTTTTATGAACGCTGAAACCATTTTTGTTTTATAAAAGAAATGTTGCAACCTAGATTAATCCGTTTCTGACCTTCGGATGAATGGTTTTTTATTTAATAATATTTAACGCATAATTCATACATACGAACCATAACCAATAATTTGAAACAAAATAAATGGAAATGTTAATTACAATTGAAAACCTGTCCAAGATTGCCTACATGTGACGAGTTTTCACATTTTTTTCTAAAATGGCCAAACGACATTATCATTGAACCGGCTTACGTTCATGTTGACTACTGCAATGTTTGTATGCCATTTCTTCAGCAGGCTCTGTGTTTTCTGCCAATGGTAACTCGGCTATTTAAAAGGTTAAAGGCGAATGCTCATCCTTATGGCCTCGGATTTATCCCAATTGGCTCAGTCTCTCTCAGCAGAAGGTATCGCACAAAGGTATCCCCGTCTGCCGAGAGCATCGCACAAAGGTATCCCCACCTACCGAGAGCATCGCACAAAGGTATCCCCACCTACCGAGAGCATCGCACAAAGGTATCCCTGCCCGACGAGAGGATCGCACAAAGGGATTGTGCCGAGATTGTGTTTTCCGGGACAAGTCTGTAATGGTTGTGTTGAGTGTACTAAGCTGTGTCTAGATCTTATTATTGTGCACTTCACGCGGTTTCGAAAGCCAGGTTTGCATTGGGTCGATAGCCTGTTCTCTTTCAATTTCTAATGCGTCACCACTTTGTGTTTCAGGTGATGCTATGCATATTATGGGATATATACTTTACAGTTTGAGAATGCTTTAGACATCCTATAACTTTTCGGTGAGTCTCATTTATTGCTGTATCAATATGATTTACAAGTGCAGAGCTAGGAAGAAACGCTGGAAGAGTGCTAATGTTCGGGTGACATCTGGCTGTGTTCCTAGTGTTGTAGCAGTCAATTTTTATGATGAGGTTATTTCTTGTTTGTGATCCAGTGGTCTCGATGTAAGGTGTTTGCTTCGTTGTTGGAGGTAGCGGGTTTAAATCACGGTGGAGATCGTGATTTGTTCACTTGAATCATCCGGTAAAGATGTCCCTTAATCTCTCACTAGTGAGATCAGACACCCGTGAGCAGTGGTGCGCACGTTAAAAAATCATTGATAGTTGAAAATCGAAAAGAGTAGTCTTAACCACCGCTGCTCTGGCAAAATTCATGTTAAAAATCTACTCAAATTATTATAGGCATTCTCGCTCCACAGAGAATGTGTCACAAAAAGTGGACTGTGGGGCTATAACATCAGGTCTTGGTTATGTGGTTAGTGGAGCGGCATAGATGACGCAATACAGGCTGCAGGGCTACTTTACTCTAACTTACGCTTTCACCACCACCAGTCCCCAAAATAGACGATCGGATATTCCAGTGGCAACCAACTTATGGTTGTTGGTAACAGATATTGGGATTGACTTGGCAAGCCACCAGCGGGTTTTTGCCTGCCAAAAAATCTGAAACAAAGGAGGTCACACATCCCCACGAAGTCTAACGACACAAGGGGACTGAAGATAGTCATAATGTTTTCTCTCGTTGCAGGAGCCTATGTAATATATCGTCTAATAACAGGACTTCCCATCGATATTAAGACGGAGGATATGATGAATTCATGATATTAAATAAACATTAGCGGCATGGATTGAAAACAGCTTCTACTCAGATGGTACGTGTAAGATAAACGCACCTGCTCGCGAGGTCCAGCGACATAAATGGACATATGAGATAACTCTAAACTCAGTTTCCTAACTGAAATTACATCCCTTTAAGTTAGCGATTGCCTTGGAGTACACGAACAACTTCTGCATATGTGTTGTGTGGCACAAATAACTTGTTTAACGGAGTCAATAGATATAAATAAAAATACCGTTTTTCTAGGTGTGAATATTGCAACTTGAAAAATGAAAGCCATATAAAACCGCAAATCACATTATATATATGCGACTTTTTTTGTAAGGAAAAACTTCTTTTTTTTCTAAGTAGTCGAAATGTCGTTTTTGTTTTGATATAATCGCATGCAAAGTTTATGCACTTATCCCAGCGTTTAATTAATGCATGAAAAGCTTTAACGTAGAAAGATTTTCCAGTATGTGTGAACCAATAGCCTGTTTCACTTCGTCATCAGTGCTGAAATGCTGACCTCCCTGACATCCGAACATTTGGAAATCGCTTGGAGCGAGGTCTGGGCTGTAAGGTGGATGTGGCAAAACCTTCCAGTCAAGTTGCTGCACATGGCACATAGGTGGAGCGTTATCTTATGGGATTAGGACGCCCTTTGTGATCAAACCAGGCCGTATTTTCCACAGATGGTTATGCACCTCCCTCAAAACGTGTTTGTTTGTTCACTGCTGATAGTTGCAAAAAAGGGGTAGAAACTCAATTCCAATTGCAGTTTACCCGGCTGTCAATATGTGCGTGACAAACAATTTTGGAAGACCAGGCAACGAGGAAGGAAACGGGACACCTCGACACAAATAAGAAGCTGAGATCAGGTTCAATGAAGGAAGCCCTAAACACTTGATCCCCGTTTGGAAAGTGTGTGTGTGTGTGTGTGTGTGTGCGCGCGAAAACTATATTGGGACAATTTAATATTTTTAAAGAATATCATAATCATAGCGCCTCATATATCGTAACCTAATGATGATATCACAAGTTTCGAACAGCCAATCAAATTTCAGCATTGTATTACTTTCGTAATTATTCCCGGCATCGACTACTTTTTACTGCATTTGAAAATTGAAGTTTTCATTTAAAAATGTTTTCTATTGTTTCATTATGCCAAATGTTTTCTACTGTTTCATTATGCGAAATGTTTTTACTGTTTCACTATGCCAAATGTTTTTTTACTGTTTCATTATGCCAAATGTTTGTTTCTGTTTCATTATGCCAAATGTTTTTTTACTGTTTCATTATGCCAAATGTTTTTTTACTGTTTCATTATGCCAAATGTTTGTTACTGTTTCATTATGCCAAATGTTTTTTTACTGTTTCATTATGCCAAATGTTTTTTTACTGTTTCATTATGCCAAATGTTTTCTACTGTTTCACTATGCCAAATGTTCGTTACTGTTTCATTATGCCAAATGTTTTTTTACTGTTTCATTATGCCAAATGTTTGTTACTGTTTCATTATGCCAAATGTTTTTTTACTGTTTCATTATGCCAAGTGTTTTTTTACTGTTTCATTATGCCAAATGTTTTTTACTGTTTCACTATGCCAAATGTTCGTTACTGTTTCATTATGCCAAATGTTATTTTACTGTTTCATTATGCCAAATGTTTTCTACTGTTTCATTATGCCAAATGTTTTCTACTGTTTCATTATGCCAAATGTGTTTTACTGTTTCATTTTGCCAAATGTTTTTACTGTTTCACTATGCCAAATGTTTGTTACTGTTTCATTATGCCAAAACGTAATAGTGAACAACGTTGTGGGTAAGGCTAAGCTCCCCTGTCATCCCTCCATCTATCTACTACGCAAATCTTTCGGCCTCTCTAATCACAAACCAATCTCCGGTAGTGATAAATTACTTAAAACAATTTGAAAAGGCGATTTGAAAAAGCAATCAAGAGCACAGACACCAAAGCTGAACCACACGATGAAGGATTCTAATTTGTCGATTTCCCTGAAAATAGGTCAAGGTAGCTTCGGCAGAACAGATAAACACGGATTTTTCAAGACGAAATTAAAGAGTGCCAAGTGAAAAACAGATTAACACATAAACAGAACATTGTTATTGGTCTACCAGATTTGATCGCTTTCTAAATTGTGGTGAACAAAAAAAAAAAACGTCTTTGACGAAGAACCGAGAATTTAGCATTACACAAAACACACTTCCGATGATTTAATGTCACTGTCAACTTCAGATGACAAAAAATTATTTATAACATTATTTCCTACCTTCTTTATAAATGCAAAAGCATCAGAAGTAACCTGTTAATTCACAAAACTACAGAAAGCAAAAACGAGTCATCGAGGGAATTTAAAAAAAAGTTTTTTTTCAAATATTAGCTGTTCATCGCGCAAGCAAATATTGTGACATAAGCAGACGGTTTTGTCTTGATGGTCTAACTTACGCTGTATTTTTTATTATTAAAGTATTCATGCACTTTTGCAAAAATGCCAATTGAGATGGTTTCTTCACCTTGTCCGAATGTGTAACGAAAGGCTTCCTGAAAGCATCATGTACAGCGAACTGAGTGAAGGAGAACGATCACAAGGAAGTCCAAAAAAGTGTTTCAAGGACAACCTGAAGGAGTGACTTAAGTGCTGTCAAATAGACGTTAACACCTGGGAGAACATGGCTCAAAACCGCTAAACATGGAAGAGTACGGTCACAGACGGCGTTGGACTCAGCGAGGGTCTCCGTATCTAGGCAGCACAGGATAGACGTGCAATCAGGAAGTCAAGAGCAGTGAAAATAGCGGAGACAACTGTTGTTAAGTTTGCCAGTCATGTCACAGACTTTTCCAGGCTCGAATTGGCTTGATCAGTCATGAGCCCACACGCACACTCAAGGTTGCATTATGACATGTGATGATGTCGGTGGTCCTCATCGTCGACGATGGACGAATTATTCTTCTTCTTATTTTGATTATAGTGAGTAAGATATTGCGCTGTTCATTGACCTCACTCTCTAGTCTCGAGGTACATTGAACCAGTGGCAAGACTAGTCAAGATGAATGGAGGCAACAGGATGCAGGCACTCTGGTCCCACCTCCCGTGAGACCATGGGTCACTTGAAAATTTGCGGGATTCGATAACCCACCGCTTATGTTCATCGCTTTGAATGGAGAATGCCTGATCTCTCGACCATAGCGACCCTCAGAAGACCCTGCAGAGTATGTAGACAACCAGTTTCTCATTCCAGTAATGTAGTTTCGTCACAAAGTCACATAAGGACGATCAGTTCTTTCCTGATTAGAGGGCCAGTACTGATTGGCCAGTTCTTTCCTGATTAGAGGGACAGTACTGATTGGTCAGTTCTTTCCTGATTAGAGGGCCAGTACTGATTGGCCATTTCTTTCCTGATTAGAGGGACAGTACTGATTGGTCAGTTCTTTCCTGATTAGAGGGCCAGTACTGATTGGTCAGTTCTTTCCTGATTAGAGGGCCAGTACAGATCAGGGTCGATTATTTCACTAGTTCCGCCCGGCTGCAGCACCACTCCCTCTGCTTCCACCCCAGTTGTTTGCTTGTAAATTGGCTGCCTGTTGAGTATCCTAATAAGGATGCTGGAACCTGGTTTTCATATATTTCACTCAAGATATATGCATGAGAATGGGCTGTGTATAGAATATGCTAGTAATATTGTCGGCAAGGCGATAGTTGACTAGGTCTCAGTGACCTAAAGCAGCCAATGACGTTAACAACAAAAACAGGCTTGAATGCGTGACGTAGAGCGTTGGGCTGGAATAAAAGTAACGTTCCAAATAAATATCACTCTATATCCCTCTGAGTAATGAACACAGTGGAGGATAATGATTCACGAATCCATTTCCAAAATTGGTAATTTTTGATGTTAACGCATAACATTTCCTGCGAACCCGCTCGTGAGTTAAAAACGTGATAAAGGGACAATATGGACTGAGGGAGACAAAAGTCTAATATACTAAAATGTAAGTGACTTACAAGATCATAAAGACATTCGCAATATGCCGTGTACGAGATACAACATGAAGATAGGTACATTAAAGGCAGACAATATGACACTATTAACATCAGCAGATCACTCGACCATCTAACCATACATGCCAACAACAACAGGCTGAAACAGGTGCATGAGTACCCGGAAGTACCCGGAAATCATTTTCACTGAGGACGGACGATTAGACAGAGAAATCGTAACCAGATGTCAAGAAGCAAGTGTATTTACCTACTTTCTTCACTACTCAAACACCAGAACATCAGCATAGAAACAAAACGGCAACTGATAAACACTATTTTCTTACCAACTCTGTGCTTTCAGTGCTAAACATCGCCTCTGCCCAAGGCACAGGAAAAGAAAATTGCAGACTGTGAGATGAGATGTCTGAGAACAGTCATCAATGTACCTAGAAGAGACAGAATGAAAAATAGACACACACAAAAAAATTGTCCAACAACATTGTCCCAAGTATAAACAGAAAGTAAAGTGGTTTGGTCACGACATGAGAATCAAACCAGATCGGCTGCTTTTAAAAACATAAACCAGTAAAAGATCGGGGTTTAAAGAAAGAGGAAGACTACGAGGCAAATGGATAAACAACATCATAGACATCCTATGCCAGCGTATGCTCACAATAACCACAGAAACACATCTGGGCAAAGTACAATACACACATCTCCCCACTGCGCTTAACGGCATCAACGGATGGATAAACGTAAGGACATCACTAAAATACAAAACCCGATATGCTTTGCTTATCTAATTCACACAGTAGAGCCGATATATCGGTTTTCAAACTTTCTTCAATACCATAAAGTTGACATATTGCCTTGGACTATTGTGATACCTGTGCGTACAACTTTTTGAGTACCAAGTTTTCCCAAATTTATCAATGTACCTGTAGGTCTTAGTGCCAGTATTTCGAGGCGTGTTCAAATGAAACAGGACCGAACTGCACCAAGTGAACATACGTACGATGCGCATGATGACGTTACTTCTGGTATATACAGCACATACAAACCGTCAAGTTTCAAAAATTTCATTTTCCTCCGACTCATTGATTGTTTCCTCAGCAGACCGTTGAAAACATGGCGGGTGTTAACACAGAAAAGGTGGGAAGTACTGCCATACCAGATGATGTAACTTTCATAGGTTTGTAATAAAACCAGTGGGTCTGGTTTCATTTGAACACGTCTCGTACATTGCAAGAATAAATGTCTCCAGAGGTCCAACGTATTTTAGAGTCATCTACTTAAATGTTACAGCATATAAGCAGTATTTAGTGTTGATGACAAAAGTCGGTCTTGGTTATTCGACCAAGATAGACGTACATGCGTAAGGAATGCAAACTGGTCTTTTTTTGAAGCCAAAGTTCATATTTTCTTTCTAAACGGTTGAACTATAAATGTATTATTTTCGATTTTAGGACTTTGACCGTGGGACAATTTGTTTAACTTTTTTGAGGGTAGGACTTTGGATGTGACAACTTGAAGGACTTTTGTGGGGTTATAATTTTGTGCGCGACACAATTTGTTTGGCTTTTCTTTGGTTAGGACTGTTATTGACATGCCAAAATTATTTTCATTGAAAGAGATGAAAATGTATTGTTATCAAAGAAGCAAACACATGACCAATAAATGTAGTAGTGATCCCTAAAGGGTTCACTACGGCAGTAACTTTATTGTTAAGTCGCCGTTTGCCATTTAAGTAATATGGTGTTGAAAATGCAGAATGGTGAGAAAGCTGATAGCGTACAGGGTCAACGAACAAAACCTGCCCCAAGATCCAATTCCGCCTTCAAGCGGCGGCCCTGGAAACAGGCTGCAAAAGTGTATTCTGGCTAGGAAAATAGGGATCGCAGTGGGAAGAAAATCCGTTGCTCAAAACGCCAGATGAAATCAGCTGTGTGGAGCCCAAAGGTGTAGAAATCGCAGCTAAGCTGTAAACTGCCACAATATGTCGTTACGTCCTTCTCAAGACGAGCTCCGAAAAGAAAGAAGAAAACAAAATAGCACTGATCTGATTGCATTTACCGTTTCTCTCTCTCTCTCTCTCCCTCCCTCTCGCACTCACACACACACACATACACACACTCACACATAAACATACATGCCTACACACAGAAACACATAGATATACATACAAACACATAAATACACTGACACACACACATACATCATACATACATACATACATGTATACATACATACATACATACAAACATACATACATGTATACTTACATACATACATACATACATACATACATACATACATACCCACCCAAACCCAATCCCACCCATACAAATCCCATGCAACCAAGCCCACACACCCACCTACACGCACAGACAGACAGAGAGACAAACGCACGCACGCAGGCAGGCATGCATGCATGTATGCATACATACATACACACGCGCAAATAACGTCGCTCAATGTTGGAAAACAATTCGTTTCAAGAGACTGTTTGAATTGTGATTTTTATGAACGCTGAAACCATTTTTGTTTTATAAAAGAAATGTTGCAACCTAGATTAATCCGTTTCTGACCTTCGGATGAATGGTTTTTTATTTAATAATATTTAACGCATAATTCATACATACGAACCATAACCAATAATTTGAAACAAAATAAATGGAAATGTTAATTACAATTGAAAACCTGTCCAAGATTGCCTACATGTGACGAGTTTTCACATTTTTTTCTAAAATGGCCAAACGACATTATCATTGAACCGGCTTACGTTCATGTTGACTACTGCAATGTTTGTATGCCATTTCTTCAGCAGGCTCTGTGTTTTCTGCCAATGGTAACTCGGCTATTTAAAAGGTTAAAGGCGAATGCTCATCCTTATGGCCGCGGATTTATCCCAATTGGCTCAGTCTCTCTCAGCAGAAGGTATCGCACAAAGGTATCCCCGTCTGCCGAGAGCATCGCACAAAGGTATCCCCACCTACCGAGAGCATCGCACAAAGGTATCCCCACCTACCGAGAGCATCGCACAAAGGTATCCCCACCTACCGAGAGCATCGCACAAAGGTATCCCTGCCTGACGAGAGGATCGCACAAAGGTATCCCCACCTGCCGAGATTGTGTTTTCCGGGACAAGTCTGTAATGGTTGTGTTGAGTGTACTAAGCTGTGTCTAGATCTTATTCTTGTGCACTTCACGCGGTTTCGAAAGCCAGGTTTGCATTGGGTCGATAGCCTGTTCTCTTTCAATTTCTAATGCGTCACCACTTCGTGTTTCGGGTGATGCTATGCATATTATGGGATATATACTTTACAGTTTGAGAATGCTTTAGACATCCTATAACTTTTCGGTGAGTCTCATTTATTGCTGTATCAATATGATTTACAAGTGCAGAGCTAGGGAGAAACGCTGGAAGAGTGCTAATGTTCGGGTGACATCTGGCTGTGTTCCTAGTGTTGTAGCAGTCAATTTTTATGATGAGGTTATTTCTTGTTTGTGATCCAGTGGTCTCGATGTAAGGTGTTTGCTTCGTTGTTGGAGGTAGCGGGTTTAAATCACGGTGGAGATCGTGATTTGTTCACTTGGATCATCCGGTAAAGATGTCCCTTAATCTCTCACTAGTGAGATCATACACCCGTGAACAGTGGTGCGCACGTTAAAAAATCATTGATAGTTGAAAATCGAAAAGAGTAGTCTTAACCACCGCTGCTCTGGCAAAATTCATGTTAAAAATCTACTCAAATTATTATAAGCATTCTCGCTCCACAGAGAATGTGTCACAAAAAGTGGACTGTGGGGCTATAACATCAGGTCTTGGTTATGTGGTTAGTGGAGCGGCATAGATGACGCAATACAGGCTGCAGGGCTACTTTACTCTAACTTACGCTTTCACCACCACCAGTCCCCAAAATAGACGATCGGATATTCCAGTGGCAACCAACTTATGGTTGTTGGTAACAGATATTGGGATTGACTTGGCAAGCCACCAGCGGGTTTTTGCCTGCCAAAAAATCTGAAACAAAGGAGGTCACACATCCCCACGAAGTCTAACGACACAAGGGGACTGAAGATAGTCATAATGTTTTCTCTCGTTGCAGGAGCCTATGTAATATATCGTCTAATAACAGGACTTCCCATCGATATTAAGACGGAGGATATGATGAATTCATGATATTAAATAAACATTAGCGGCATGGATTGAAAACAGCTTCTACTCAGATGGTACGTGTAAGATAAACGCACCTGCTCGCGAGGTCCAGCGACATAAATGGACATATGAGATAACTCTAAACTCAGTTTCCTAACTGAAATTACATCCCTTTAAGTTAGCGATTGCCTTGGAGTACACGAACAACTTCTGCATATGTGTTGTGTGGCACAAATAACTTGTTTAACGGAGTCAATAGATATAAATAAAAATACCGTTTTTCTAGGTGTGAATATTGCAACTTGAAAAATGAAAGCCATATAAAACCGCAAATCACATTATATATATGCGACTTTTTTTGTAAGGAAAAACTTCTTTTTTTTCTAAGTAGTCGAAATGTCGTTTTTGTTTTGATATAATCGCATGCAAAGTTTATGCACTTATCCCAGCGTTTAATTAATGCATGAAAAGCTTTAACGTAGAAAGATTTTCCAGTATGTGTGAACCAATAGCCTGTTTCACTTCGTCATCAGTGCTGAAATGCTGACCTCCCTGACATCCGAACATTTGGAAATCGCTTGGAGCGAGGTCTGGGCTGTAAGGTGGATGTGGCAATACCTTCCAGTCAAGTTGCTGCACATGGCACATAGGTGGAGCGTTATCTTATGGGATTAGGACGCCCTTTGTGATCAAACCAGGCCGTATTTTCCACAGATGGTTATGCACCTCACTCAAAACGTGTTTGTTTGTTCACTGCTGATAGTTGCAAAAAAGGGGTAGAAACTCAACATGAATGACGCCATGTTTATCCAAGAAAACACTCGCCATCACTTTACCCGCATGCAATTGTCCGAAATGTGTTTGGTGGTGGTGATTGCATTTGCTTCCAATGTTTGGAATCCTCATTTCGGTTCAGGCGAATAAGTATGACCCAGGTTCCGTCACATGTAATGATGCGCCCAGGTTCAGTCACATGTAATGATGCGCCCAGGTTCCGTCATATGTAATGATGCGCCCAGGTTCCGTCACACGCAATGAAGAGCCCAGGTTCCGTCATATGTAATGATGCGCCCAGGTTCCGTCACACGTAATGAAGCGATCCCAAAAGGCATGCCTACCATATCAAAACGTTCCTTCAATTCAGGGCATGCTTGAACTCTTTTCTGTCTGTCAAAAGCGGAACGCTGTCTTGACACCCGACGTGCACTAACCTTCCAAACATGGACATTTTAATGAATAACAGTGATCAGAGTACTCGGAAAAGATTTGCCTCTTTAACACATTTCGCGACAGGTTATGCGTCTATTTTCCAAGATAAGGCGCTCCACAATCTAGATATTCAAAGGAATGGCTGCGGTGGGCTCAGAACCACCACTGACGGGATTATCACTCGCGGACGTACGGCCTTCTCTAAAACGCTTACACATTTAAATTACTGTCTTACTGCGGCTGAGTGTCTAATAACGGTATTGTGACCGCAGTATTCTGTAAATTTCCGCAGGTTACACGCCTTCCTTCAAAACAAACGTTATCACAACACACTGCTCCATGCAAGCACTACCAGTGTTGTCCCCAATTTTTATTTAATCGTCACGTGACTGGCCCATGGCAAGTGGGCCAGCTAGCAATAATATGACACAAGCGCCCCTAACTAATGATAGCAGTTCCAGCACGCTATAACCCATTCAGGAAAAACGAGAACAAAAAGTTCCGGTTTGATTTGAACGCCTCTCGTATGTATATATATATATATATATATATATATATATATATATATATATATATATATATATATATATATATATATATATATATCCTGACACATGGACTATAAACAAATGGGATGAAGAGACCGTAGGAGATTTTTGATGTGGTGCTATCGCAGGATGTAAGGAATAAGCTGGGCCGACAATAGGCTCAAACGGGCAAGCGCTTAACAAGACAGGGGCACACAGACAACTAATGGAAAGGATGCAAATATATAGTGATTCCTTTGGCTTTGTCCCAATATGGTTTGGCTTGGAGGGGCTTGGCTTCGTTCGTTCTCAATCTCCCGCTACAAAATCGTGAAAGGGCTTAAGTAGCAGAATGTAGTCCAGAGAACGGAATGCGTTGTGTCGTAGTTTACAGCTTGACTTCGATATGTGCACCTTTCGGTCCAACACATCCGACTTCAGTATATATACACACACGCACGCACACACACACACACACACACACATTGGTGGATAAGACTCAAATGTGGTCAGATCAAACATGCAGGTAGAGCAATGTTAGTCAGAGTAAGGCAGAATATACTGACCATGACACCCCAACTCACTTGCACGCAGTTCTCCCAGGGAACAGACTGTTTCATGGCAATCTGGCCAACCATGTTGGGGATAGACGTCATCCCAACAGTAGTGAACCACACTCACATAAAGCCTGGGTGTGGACGGCGTGGGCTAGTGGTTAAGTGACACGGCCCAGAACCAGAAAGTGCTGGGTTCGATCCCCTACATATCACCGGCCGTTACCCCGGGGAAGCAAATCCTTAGAAATTGCAGGAGGAAGGAGACTCTTACATAAAATGCATGCTGACGTCGGATGCACTGGGCCGACAGGCGCAAAAGAAAGATCACAAGTGCAACGCCCACTGTCTTGGGAATTAGAGAAATAAGGCAAACGCAAAAAAAAACCAAAAAAAAACAACCGCCTGGAGGATCCGGGCCCACCTTCATCAGCACGCTCGGGATGTCACGAAGGCTACAGCGACCCGCCACTTAACACTCTTTTCAGAGAGTATAAAAGAATGAACATACTCATTGTGGGCATTGGATAACAATACATATATATATATATATATATATATATATATATATATATATATATATATATATATATATATATGAGCTTATGCTCGCCCAGCCTGAGGTGGCTCTTCAGGTTACATCTCCGTTTGGATCGGTCTGCAGCTAGGTCTTCCCAAGATGTCAGATCCATATCCAGAGCCTTGATGCCCCGCTTACAGGCGTCCTTGAATGGCAGCTGTGGTCGGCCACACGCCAGCTGCCCATAGAGAATATCTCTGGGGATGCGACCTTCTTCCATGCGACAAACATCACCCAGCCATCACAGTCTGCGTTGGCGAAGGAGGGTATTCATACTTGCAAGATTTGTCCCCCTGTCTCTCCATGAGATGCCAAGGATGGATCTCATGCACCGTAGGTGAAAGGTGTAATTTATTTGCTAGCACTATTTTTAGTAAGGATTAACTGCTCTACTTTTTATCTTCACTCTCTCGTCTCGAGCCGCCCGACCCCAGTGGCAAGTCAAGGATAAGACGACTAGAGAGCTTCTACGAGAAGCACGAGACTCCGCAACAGTGAAAAAGACGGCGGAGTCCGGAGTCGAACCCACACCCCCTGATCATGAGGCCGACGGCTTAACCACTTCGCCACGGAATCCTCATATATATATATATATATAATGATATAAGCTACTCACCAAGGTCAAGGATACAGGATAAGGCCAAGGCACTGTTTTGATATGAGAATTAACGCTAGTAAAACAAAAGCGATGGTAGTAACCAAACATATCCAAACCATAAGTTTAAGCATCGAGGGATAGACCATGGTTACAGATATTTTCATATCTGGAACAAATAATTACTGAAGGACACTCGTTGTGATGTTGACACGAGAATTATAATTGCAGTAGCAATAACAGCAGTCAGCGAGGAACAATGAGTCCTTTCATCAAGTAACATCATTATTGTGCTGCGTAAAAGGTGATCTAGCCCGCACCATCGTACAGTCCTGACACATGGACTATAAACAAATGGGATGAAGAGACCGTAGAAGACTTTTGATGTTGTGCTATCGCGCGCGCGCGCACGCACGCACGCACGCACACACACACACACACACACACACACACACACACTCGCATGCACAAATACATACATTCATACGTAGATGCATACACACACACAAACACAGACACAATAAAACACAGTCATACACACACACATATACAAACATACATACACTCACACACACATACATACATACATTCACACACATATACATACATACATACACATATATACACATACATGCCTACATATATACATACATACACTTACACCTACATACATACATGCCAAAATACATACATACACACGTACATACCTACATGCATCCCTACATACATAAATATAAACATGCTTACATACATACATACATACATACATACACACACAAGCAATACACTCACACATACATACATGCACACATATATACACATACACATATACACACATACATACACACACACGTTTACATTTCATGTCACACACGTATCATGTCTTGGCAGTTTTAGCTAAACATGCCATAGCGATCAAGTCCATTAACAATGGCTGACATAAACAACTGTAATGGCGGGATGCTATTGTTTTGTTTCTAGTCACAGACATAGACAGGGAACCCGAACGACAACACAGCGACTCGACCTGAGCAAGAAAACGAGTGAAAACGTTTGTTTATCATGCTGGCATCTAAGCTAACTCCAGTGTAGTTATGGTAACAGAGAATATTCAAAAGCACAAGTTTGTAGCAATGTAGATATACCAGAGTTCGCTGCAGTTTGAAACCCCGCAATTTGGCAGATCTGCTTCTTCTGCGTTCGTTCTCAATCTCCCGCTACCAACCCCTGAACCGGGCTTTGCAAGTAGCAGGATGTAGTCCGGAGAATGAAACGCGTCATATCGAAAGTTTACGGCCTGACATCGATATTTACACCTTTCGGTCCGACACATCCGACTTTAGCAGACTTCTGCGATCATTGCTCATTTAGGGTGGGACTGGATTCTTCTCTAAATTCTGCTGTCTTTTTCAGGGTCTCAATACAGCCCTACAGTATTCCTCGAGCGGAGTCAGGGTGGGTCATTCTTCTCCCCATATCAGCGTGTCAGGGGACGACGTGGGCTAGTGGTTTAAGTGACATATCTCACAACTAGAAGGTGCTGGATTCTTCTTCTTCTTCTTCTTCTTCTTCTTCTTCTTCTTCATCGTACGCAGTCAGACAGTAACCATTATTTTTTCGAAAAAAGCGGCGGTCATCCTGAGGCTGTCGACACTGCCATACAGCTTGTCTTGTGTTGCCACTGGTGATGGCCACATCTGCTCTCTCTGATCCTCGTATGTCGGGCAGTTCTGCAGCAGATGCTCAGCGGTCATTTTCCCGGTACCACACGGACATTCGTCGGTACCACCTATCTTAATTTGTTGAATAGGTGGTACCTCAGTCTATTGTGGCCAGTGCGAAGTCTGAAGACAACGACCTGCTCTCTTCTGTTCAACTGGTAATAGGCATCGTTTTTGGTGTAACCAGTATGTTCGGTTTCCCATTTGGTCATGTATCTGGCTTTGATAAACCGTTTTGACTCTTCGTACGTCATACTAGTATCTGTTTGTGGTAGTCTTGCACCTTCTTTTGCCAGTCTGTCTGCCTCCTCGTTCCCTTGGATGTTGCAGTGGGATGGAACCCACTGTACCACTACCCTTTTCAGTGCGGACTGCTGGCATAGTTGACAGAGTACTGCTCTTAAATCGTTAAGTTCAAAATTGAATATCTCAATTTCCCTCATTTTCAAAAATTACTCAAATTTTGAATTTAGCCTACAGATCACCGTGTCCCACTGGTGAATATTTGTTTATTGCACACAAACATATAGTATCAAATTTTCTTTCTTTATGATATTCAAAAACCTTGCCTCCTAAATGAACCCAGTCTTTTTTTGATTTTTTTTTGGTGTTAAGTGTGATTGTCGGTCCAGTGCATCCGACTTCAGGATACATTTTATGTAAGGGTCTGCTTCCTCCTGCATTTTCGAAGGGATTACTTCCCCGGAGTAACGGCAGCTGTTGTGATGGGGAATCGAACCCAGCAGTCTTTTGAAATGATTACCCGTTAACAACAGTGAGTATTTTTAGAAATAACATATTCGACGTGTTTTACGAAATCTTTCCAACTTCAACCCAAAGTCCACTCACAGTCCTCCTCCTCCTTCTCCTTGTTCTTCTTCTTCCTCTTCTTCTTCTTCCGCGTTCGTTCTCAATCCCCAGCTACCAAGCCCCGAACAAGGCTTTGTAAGTAGCAGGATGTAGTCCTGAGAACCGAATGCGCTTTGACGCTAGTTCACAGCGACATTTGCACGTTTCGGTCCGACACATCCGCCTTCAGCAGTGGAGGTACTAGATTTACTTACTGAGTCGTCCATCTTCTACCGTTCGCTGTAGAGGTCCTCTTTACTTTTTCTTGCGATTTGTCGGATCGAGTAGCCAGACCCATGTCAAAACCTCCCTAGCTGCCTCTTACTTCATGCTGGGTAGGTTACAGTATTAATATTCGTTGCTACATATTTGGATCTCAGTGGTCTCTGTGGTAAAGTGGTCAAGTCGTTTGCCTCGTGTTCAGACGGTTGGAGTTAAAATTTGAGCTGCGATGGTCAGTTCGTGATGTAAATTTTTCCGGAGATCCCTGGGTTCATCGCTGGAGATCCTGGGTTTATCGCTGGAGATCCTGGGTCCATCGCGGGAGCTTCGGAGTTCGTGCTTTGTACGATGATCTCGGCAGAGAAAGACCGAACCGTATGGGAAATCGCGAGTCGATGAAGTGGAGTACTCGCTTTTAACCTTTCACCTTTGGATCTCAGTTAAGATTCGCGGAGGAGATAACAGAGATCGGTGGGATTTTAAATCAAAATATTTCCTGGTCCTTCGTCTGGTCGTCTACGTCCTCGGCCTCTCTTTATATAGATCCATCGCTTTATGCAACAATCACTTCACGCCATAAATAGATAGCATATCCTAGAAAATCTATTTACATTTACCCAAATGCAGATGACCAAATGCAGATGAGTGGAATGGAGCTCGTTGAACCCGGTTTCGATAATCTTTCTCAGAAACAATCTTACACCTAATGAAAAATGAAGCTATCTAATACTTCATCTCTGACGACAGCCTAAACTACCTACCCAATAACTACAACATGTATTATCATAAGCTCTCTGGTTGAGCTGTAAAACCAAAATTGATTCGCACTTGATAAACGTTGCACACAGGAGGGACAACTCTTGTCGATTTATTCACAGACTAATGGTATCACGACTACTTCTACAAATGTCAACGATGCATAATTATACACCCTTGTTACTTGTGTGCACGGGCAAAAATAAAAAGGACCGGGGGAAATCCACTATGAGTATGCAACACATGTCCCGCAGACATTAAAAATACCACCTGTGTATGAATTACCGTGGTCTGGACTAGGCAAGAGCTTATCAAACCATGGAAATAAAATAATCGAAATTTAAAGATGGAAAAATGAAACCAGGAATATAATTTTCATTGACAAATATGTTTTCAGGCAAGAGGAACTTGACAGGTTTCAAGAATATGTCGTTGAATTAGGTACAGGATACTAGCAGGGGATACAGCAGGAGAAAAGAGCTTCGTAAAATTAATTCCATTAGCATATAGTCATGTCCATAGCCAGCAGTTCCCCGACAAGGCAGTTAGTTATATGCGGGTCCCAACCCTATCTTTTATCGTCTATTATTGTTTCCAAGTAGCAAATGGATGATTGGATTGTTCTTCTAAATTCACTCCAGTCATGTTGGTGTTGTGGTGGTCTTGACTGTTGGTTTTGGGGTTGATATTGGTCATCTCTTTCTAGATCAACGGGTCAGGCTTGAACAGAATCATTGGTTGGAAGAGATAGATGATTTTTTTTAAAATTTGGGCAGCACAAATTGCCATGTAAGGACCACAAAGGCGTTCCTGACACTAAACAACATGGGGCGAACCAGAGAAATCAAGATTCACACCAAAGTAAGAATACTCAACGCCGATGTCAAATCGGTGCTGTTGTATGGATCAAAAACATGGAGAACGACCAACAGGATACAACAAAGACGCCAGTACTTCGTTAGCAGATGCTTACGAATGATAACGGTCTCAGAGTGGCAGAACATGGAGAGAAATGAGGATACGTGGGAAGGGAGCCACCAACAGCCGCTGGAACATCAAATTAAGAGAAGACAATGGCGTTGGTCGACACATACACTGAGGGTCGCTATGGTCGACAGGTAAGGAACTCACCTCTCAAAGCTATGAACAGAAACGGTGGGCGATCGAAGTCCGTAAGTTTTTAAGTGACCACTGGTCTCAAGGGAGATTGAACCAATGCGTCTGCATCCTGAGTTACTTCGAGTCGTCTTGACTTTTGTCTTGCCACTGGTCCAATGTAGCTTGGGACCAGAGAGTGAGGTCATTTGAGTTCCTATCTCCGTCTCAAAAGCAGTTTTCTTACTTTTTCTCAGTTAAGTAAACCTCTTTTTTAACACCAATGTATTGACAACTCCCATAATTTGTTTCACTTTTTAAATAAACATGTTTTCATTTCTTGACATTCGCCTTATTTCTCTAATCTCCAAGGCGGTGTGCGTTGCACTGTGCTTTTTATTTTGCGAATGTCGGCCCAGTGCATCCGACTTCAGCATGCATTTCATGTAAGGGTCTGCTTCCTCCAGCCTTTTCTAAGGGTCTGCTTCCCGGTGTAACGGCCGGTGATGTGATGGGGATATTATGTATTAAGATCTTCTTCTTTGATTCGTTAGTTAATTATTGATGTTATTCGTTGTCCTCAATGAAGGCCAATTGGTCTTAACTGAGCTTATGTTCGTGCTTTTAGATCGGTGCGGTACGGTATCTGACCATGTCCATTCATAATTGGTTATTTTCACTTTGTTTTTTACATTATTATGAGACGACCGAACGGGGCTGAAGATGAAGTAAAGTGGATGAGCTGTTGTAAGATTGAGCACGTCTCTCCATTTGACCCTATCATCTGGTTGATCAGTCCTACGACTAGTGAGGAAACAGTTCACAGGGCAGAGAGCTTTGGAGAGAAGTATGCACATATAGGTGAGGGGTCAGTATTGGTAGTAGGAGATTCAATGGTGAGAGAGGTTGGCAGACATTTCTCTAAACAACACAACATGTTTGAAAGAATGGATATTGGGGGAGCAAAAATAGAGGATATAGAGGGGAGAATTAAGAGGATAGATGACAAAGGAAACAGTAATGTTTTAGTATTGGTAGGTACAAATAATGTAATGAAAGATGGTACAGAAATAATTATGGATAAATATAAAAGTCTTATGGGAACATTTAAAAAAAAAGTTTAGAAAGGTCACAATGATTGGCATTTTAGATAGAGCAGATGGGTCAGACTATCTAGATAGCAAAATAATATGTATCAACCTTAGGTTACAGGTGATGTGTGCGGACATGGGAATGGAATTTATTGATGTTAATTAAAGTAGACAAAAGTAAAATGTTAGATAGGGGAGGTTTACATCTAAATGAGAAAGGACAGCATGTTGTAGCAAAGTATATGTTCAATCATTGTGTTGGAAATTTAAACTAGTAAGGCCTATGAAGTATGAGACTAAAGATAGGCCTACTATAGGGGGCTACAGAGGATGTAGTCAAAGGGGAGAGTTGGTGTCAGGGAAGTGTGAAATACATAGTGGAAAAGCAAACACTAAAATGATAAAGCAGAAGCAAAAAGAGGAAAACCAACAACATTACAAACTAAAATATTTGTATGCAAATGTGAGAAGCATAGTAAATAAAAGAGAATATTTAGAACTGTAAGTAGAAGAAGAAAAACCAGATATATTAGGATTAACAGAATCATGGACATGTGAGGAGATTGCAGATAGTGAACTTGAAATAGAGGGATATACAATGTTAAGGAAAGATAGGATAGTTGGAGACAAGACTAAGGGAGGTGGCGTTTTATTATACTGTATAAATTCTGTTAATATAACGATCAAAGATTATTTATCATGTGGTAACAAAAATGAAAGTGTATGAGATAAATAGAAAGTGGGGGTGAAAAGACAGTGATTGGAGTGTGCTATAGATGTCCATCAAGTCAAAAAGAGGAAGATGAGGAGCTGATTAGTAGCATAGCAAAGGCAAGTGAAGGGAAATTATTATTAATGGGAGATTTCAACTTTCCAGAAATAAAATGGAATATGGCAGAAGCACTTGTAGAGTCAACATTTTTTGTTAAGTGCATAAATGACAATTTTTTTTTTCACATGTAATAATCAAAGAAAACATTGTAATGCATTGAGACAAATTTAATCTAATTAGAAATAGTCAGCATGGGTTTACTAGAGGGAGATCATGCTTAACAAATCTATTAGAATTCATGGAGGAGGTTACTAAAATCATAGATAAAGGGGAGCCAGTGGACGTTATTTATCTAGACTTTGCAAAGGCCTTTGATAGAGTACCTCATCAAAGATTATTTTGAAAGTTAAAATCACATGGAATAGGTGGAGAAGTTGCCAAATGGATTGAAAATTGGTAAACGGGAAGAAGGCAGAGGGTGGGCATAAATAAGGAGTACTCTGAGTGGTGTGAAGTGAAAAGTGGTGTGCCACAGGGCTCGGTTTTGGGACCAACTTTGTTCTTGATTTATATAAATGATTTGGACATTGATATGAGATCCATGATTGCAAAATTTGCTGATGACACAAAACTATGCAGTAGTGTCTCATCTAAAGCGGAAGTGGATATATTGAGGTCGGATTTAGATAAAATTCGAGAATGGTCAGTAAGCTGGCAAATGGAGTTTAATGTAGATAAATGTACAGTCATCCACATGGGTAGATCCAATATGGAACATAATTACAGAATGGGAGAAAACAATATTAGAAAGATAGATAAGGAAAGGGACCTAGGGGTTATAATAGATCATACAGGAAAAGTGGGTGAGCAAATTAAGGTAACAGTGAAAATGGCAAATGCAATGTTAGGTATGATAAAAATAAATATTAAACATAGGAGCAAGGAAGTGATCGTCAAACTGTATAAAGCTTTAGTTAGATCTAGATTGGAGTACTGTGTACAGGTGTGGAGTCCTTATCATAGAGGGGATATAAACATGCTGGAAAGAATACAGAAAAGAGCGACAAAGATGATAGTGGGATTCCAGAATTAGTTATGAGGAACGACTCAGAAAAACCGGCCTACAGTGTCTAGAAGAGAGAAGAATTCGTGGTGACTTAATTCAGGTTTATAAGATGATCAGAGGAATGGATAAATTAGACTATAACAAGTTTTTTTTTAAATACAGCCACCCACAATAACACGAGAGCATAGTTACAAGCTGACTAAAGAGAGGTCCAGGTTAGATATTAGGAAATATTTTTTAGTCAGAGAGTGGTTTCTGCTTGGAATGCATTGCCAGGGGATGTAGTGGAGGCAGGGACAGTTAATGCATTTAAGAATAAACTGGATGCGCATAGCTTTTAGAGCAAGGTGATGTAAATGTAACTGGTTGTATTCAGACTCTGTAGGGTCTTCTAAACCAGTATAAAGACGTTAAGTTAAGTAGATGTAAGGTTGACTGATCATGTCTCTCCATTTAACTTTATCCTCTGGTTTGTCAGTCCTAAGACTGGATGTAAAGTCTGAGCGACTCATAGCTGGCTGCTTGCATCAAGGTCAGTGAACCGTAGTCAAGGAAGAAGCCCCAAGGAAGAAGATAGAGTCCTTCCAGCTAAAATGCTACAGACTTGTGCTCAAAATTACGTGGATAGCGACAAATATAAAAGCATAAATCCTACAGGAGCTCGACATAAAACAAAATTGGCTAGTAATCAACTTTTCCTTCAAGGACATTTACATTTTTCCGCCACATCAAACGACACAATGGTGGAAGCATTTTTATACTGACCGGTATCAGGTCAAGTCATCCCGTAACCGGTGAGGTCTTTGGGGAATACATGAAGACATCCTCACAACACCACGCCACCCTTCTCTGTCAGGGACCACTGCCTGTGACTCTTCTGGTCGGAGATTGGTCCATTCTTTTATGTTGTCCTCCCATCTCTTTTTTCGGACGGCCTATTCGTCGTCTGCCTTACACCTTTCTGTGGAGGATTGTATTTGCAAGACCATTTGATCTCGATATGTGACCGTACCAAGTGAGTTTCCTTATTTTGACAGTTGCGAAGAGGTCTTCAAAAGACTCTATTGCTGTTGTAATTCTATCTCGTATGTCCTCATTTGTAACTAGATCTTTGTACATGACGTTTAAAAGTCTTCGGAAACATCTCATCTCCAAGGCCTGTATCCTTCGTTGAAGGTCAGCTGTAACTGTCCATGTTTCACAAGCATAGAGGAATATTGACAGGACCAGTGTGCACATTAATCTGATTTTCGTGCGCAGTGCTAACCGCTTATCTTGCCAGATTTTGTTAAGCCGTGTAAGCGCCGCTATTGTCTGTGCTATTCTGGCCAACACCTCACATTTTGATCCTTCATCACTGACAATCGACCCTAGATATTTAAAACGGTCATCCACTTCGAGTTCCTGACCATTAGCTTTTATCCTGCTATTGAAGCTATCGGCGTTATTGGTCATTAATTTTGTTTTTCCAGCGTATACCGGTATACACCCTGGCAAACGCGGCAGAGGGAGACCTAGGAAAAGATGGACAAGGGACATTACAGACGCTCCGGGGTTGACAGTGGCAGAGGTAGGAGAGTTGACCTGGGATATAGTGGCTTATAGATCGGCTGTCATGAAAGCGACGTTCTCTGCAAAGGACATGCTACATATTGATGATGATAGTGGCACATATGTGTAAGAAATTAAGTCAGTGTGGCCCAGACATAGCGCCGAGAAACATTAATGAAATCGTTACGGCAGAACGACGTTCTACGGGGACAAAGTAAAAAACTAATTACAACACTTTAATGGGAATCAGCTGACAGCAGCAAGCGACTCATAACTGGCTGTTTGCATCAGGGCTAGCGAAACATTTCTGATTTGGACACTATTCCGTCTACAAGTGGTGACCCTGTAAAGAGGTTGCACTCGTGCAGTCTAGCTAAGAGAATATGGATTCTACAGGGAACGCAAACACGGTGCTCACAAATGTCACGCGTCACGCTGGAACTGTGTATTTCGAGGTGAGATTCGCAGCCTCGCTGTAAACTTCGGCACTGACACTCTTTGGTACTTAGTCGCGCTGCAACGTCTTTATGCAAAATGAACAGCCACAGTGCCCACCAGTAGAAGAGTGGGTGTCAGCGGCTTGATAGAAAATTGATAGATGTAGTGGTGTCTGCGTGCTTCATGTGGAACCAAACTGCAGACAAATATCTATAGTACTTATAACAAAGAAGGGCTTAGTGGTCTCGAGGTAAGGTGACCGCCTCGGCGGCCGGTGGTCGCGTGTTCAAATCACTGTGGAGACCAGAGTTTTTTCATGCGGATCTTCTGGTAACAATTCCCCTGATCTGTGGGTAGATCATACTTCCGTGTTCAGTGTCGATCACGTTAAAATCTCTTGGCGGAAATCGAAAAGAGAAGGCTTAACGGCCACTTCCCTGACAAAATTCAAAAATTCAAGTTAAACATCGACCCAAATTAGTTCTACTTTCCATCAGGCATAGTAGATTCTAAAACGCATTGCCGAATCCTTCGGCTACATTACAACAGACATTAAACACACCTGTTTGAATACCAGGATTCCAAGTATTTCCAAGAAAATTGATAACAAAGAAGTGATGTTACATACTCCAATGAAATGTCAGAACACGCGCACTCATCAAAGACACCTGACAATTACCAAGAAGCACGCAATAATACATTTATTAAGACAAGAAATGCATTGGTAAAACAAAAAAAAAGCCTTCAGAGGACAAACAAAAATTGCTAACCTCAAAGAATATCAGGATAAATCTTGTGAGAAGAATAATCACTACTCATATATCGCCAGTTGTACTGTATGGGGTTGAAGGATGGAGTCTAGCAAAGAAGGATGAACAACGATTGGAAGCGTTTTGAATGGGCGGCTATATCAGAATGGAAAGAATGAATTAGATGACAAGAAGGGATCAAGATGCTGAGCAGCGCACGAGCTGCAGTGGTCAGCGACTCATAGCTGACTGCTAGCGTCAGGGACAGAGAACCAAAGCTGCCAAGACCCTTCTACACCTTCACGCGGTAATCCTGGATAACACGCTGCAGCAGGGCAGACTGGCAAAGGAGAAGGGATCGAAGAGGGAATGCTAACCCGGTACTCAAAAAATGCTTGCTGAAGTCGGATGTGTTGGACCGAAAGGTGCAAATATCGAAGTCAAGCTTAAACTACGACACAACGCATTCCGTTCTCTGGACTACATTCTGCTACTTAAGCCCTTCCAGTGTTTGGTAGTGGGAGATTGAGAACGAACGAAGCCAACCCAGCCAGATAACAAGAAGATACAAATGTTAGTGTGCTCAATAAGGCAGACGGACAAAGACACAAATTGAAAATGATTGAAAAACGAAGATTGATTTGGTTGTCACACAATATGCGAGATGAAAATCATCTACAGAAGATAGAGGGCAAGATCTTGAGAATAACAAGAAAAACAAAGGGGGGTGGGAGGGATAGCAAGCATCACCTTTACATTTCAGGGATGCGGAGACATTAAAACACAAATCTATACTGAGATGAAGAGAGTTGAAGAAAATAGGGTCAAATGTAGAGAAATTGTCAGATGACCTTACACATAATCTAAGAACTGATCAACCAGAGTATAGAGTCAAATGGAGAAAGATGCTCAGAAAACCTTATTACCAGTTTTAGAACTGATCGACCAGAGGATAGGGTCAAATGTAAAGACATTCTCACACAACCTTAAACAAGACATTAGGACTGATGAACCAGAGGATAGAGTCAAATGTAGAGACATGCTCAGACAACCTTAAAACCAGTCTCAGAACTGATCAACCAGAGGATAGAGTCAAATGTAGAGACATGCTCAGACAACCTTACAACCAGTCTCAGAACTGATCAAAAAGAGGATAGAGTCAAATGTAGAGACATGCTCAACCTTACAACCAGTGTCAGAACTGATCAACCAGATGATGACCTGGCAATGTTAAATACGACCTTGATCAAAAATATAAAACGGACAATATAAAACGGACAAGGATACCCTGGACATATCGTGTCATTTGATCGATACAATGATTGACATGTCATATGGCCCGAATCTTGTACTTGACATCAAAGCTTTTGGGAAAATAAGTGAATAAACACATAAATAGATACGTCAGTTTGATGTGGAAACACATTAATAAACACAGCAGTCAACATTGCGATCAATAGTCAAGGACTAAGACTAGACGGCTTAGTCAATCCACTACTAAGACTAGACTTGGCTTAGTTCTTCCTTTACTAAAACGACTTAATCACTCCTCTACTAAAACTTGACTTAATCACTCCTCTATTAAAACTTGACTTAGTTACTCCTATACTAAGTCTTGACTTAATCACTCATCTACTAAAGCTTGACGTAGTTACTCCTACACTAAAACTTGATTTTATCACTCCTCTACTAAAACTTGACTTAATCACTCCTTAACTAAAACTTGACTTAATCACTTATATACTAGAACTTGACTTAATCACTCATCTACTAGAACTTCACCTGTCTGTCACTACATTATTAAGTCTTGACTTGGCTAAGTTATTTCACTACTAAGACTTGACATAATCACTCCATAAAACTTGACTTAGTTACTCCTCAACTAAAACTTGACGTCTTAGTGATTCCTCTAATAAGACACCTCATCTCTTCTCTACTAAAACTTGACATAGTTATTGCATTACTAAAACTTGAATAATCACTCCTCTACTAGAACTTGACCTGTCTGCCATTACATTACTAAAACCTGACTTAATAATTGCTCTACTATAAATTGACCTGTCTGTCACTACATTACTTCTTCTTCTTCTGCGTTCGTTCTCAATCTCCCACTACCAAGGCCTGAACAGGTCTTTGTGAGAAGCTAGATGTAGTTCAGAGAACGGAATGCGTTATGTCGCTAGTTTACAGCCTGACTGCGATATTTGCACCTTTCGGTCCGACACATCCGTCTTCGGCAGGACTACATTACTAAAACTTAACTTAATCACTTTACTACTAAACTTGACTTAGTTTCTCCTCTACTAAAACTTGGCTTAATCACTCCTCTTCTAGAACTTGATCTGTCTGTCCCTACATTACCAAGACTAGACCTGTCTAAGTTATTACATTACTATGACTTGACATAATCACTACTGTACTAAGTAAGTTCACCCCTTGGGACTGCTGTGCCGTTCAGCACGAGCGAGGACGCCGGTCTAAGATGCAGCAGAGATGACAGCAGAGATGACAGCAGAGATGACAGCAGCCAGCGACTCATAGTTAGCTGGGGGACGGCGTGGCCTAGTGGTTAAGTGGCACTACTCACAATCCGAAGGTGCTGGGTTCGATTTCCATCACAGCACAGGCCGTTACCCGGGAGAAGCAAACCCTTAGAAATTGCAGGAGGAAGCAGACCCTTACATAAAATGCATGCTGAAGTCGGATGCACTGGGCCGACAGGCGCAAAATAAAAAACACAGTGCAACGCACACCGCCTTGGGGATTAGAGAAAGAAGGCGAACGCGAAAAAAAAATAGCTGCTTTCTCCGGGGTCAGTGAACCATAAACGACAAAGGCCTTATTCCTTCTCCCCATGGTGACCCTGGAAACAGGCTGAACTAGTCACTAGGGTAGTCAGGCTATGGCAGAGAGATCGCATTGGGAAGGCAAACTGAGTACTAAAAGAAAAAGTTGAAATCGGATGAGTTGTGACGAAAGGCGCAGATATTGCAGCCTCGCTGTAAACTACAACATCCATTTCAGAACAAATGAAGAAGGAGGATGTGAGATGAGGTCCTAATCAGTTTGTCTTACGTGACCCTGATTCTCTCACTGTCCGCTGGCAAGAGAGAATGCTACCAAGAGGAAGGGAAAGAATTATAAAAACGGAATACTTCTTCTGCGTTCGTTCTCAATCTCCGTCTTCCAAGCCCTGAACATTCTCAGCCTCCGTCTACCATGCCCTGAACGTTCTCAGTCTCCGTCTACCAAGCCCTGAACGTTCTCAATCTCCGTCTTCCAAGCCCTGAACGTTCTCAGTCTCCGTCTACCAAGCCCTGAACGTTCTCAATCTATCGCTACCAAGCCCTGAACGTTCTCAATCTCCGTCTACCAAGCTCTGAACGTTCTCAATCTCCGTCTACCAAGACCTGAAAAGGGCTTTGCAAGTAACAGGTTGTTGTCTGGAGAACGGAATGCGTTGTGTCGTAGTTTACAGCTTGATTGCGATATTTAAACCTTTTGGTAGGACACATCCGACCAGCAGGAATTTGTGAGTACCGGGTTCGTCTTCCCTATTCGAAACCTTCTCCTTTGCCAGTCTGCCCTGCTGTACTCTGTTATCCAGGATCACCGCGCGGAGGTGTAGAAGGGTCTTGGCAGCCCCGGTTCGCTGGCACTGACGATGACGCACTGACGATATTGGTCGCTGACGGCTGCAGCTCATGCACTGCTTAGCATCTAACATTAAAAATTGAATACAATTGTAATACATGGCAGCGAGCAGCAGCTGTCTAAGAAACAACATTTTGGTCGTATATCTTCTTCTTCTTCTTCGTACGCTGTCAGACGTCAATCTGTATTTTTTCGAAAAAAGCAGCGGTCATCCTGAGGCTGTCGACACTGCCATAGA
Organism: Ariolimax columbianus; assembly: GCA_036924085.1. Lineage (NCBI taxonomy): Eukaryota > Metazoa > Mollusca > Gastropoda > Stylommatophora > Arionidae > Ariolimax > Ariolimax columbianus. The sequence continues at coordinate 27,348,179 of JAVGWX010000019.1, forward strand.
GCTTGTCTAGTATTGCCACTGGTGATAGCCACATAAAATATATAACATTAATGAATGAGCGGACATTCTATACAGGTGAAGAGTGTAAGATAGCAATGTTTTACGGTGGCCCAAATTGGGAGTAAAGAAATGTAGCCCTGTAACGTGCCAGTAAGAGATAATAAATGATTTTAATGCAGAACAGACAAACATTATAAAACTGAGGTGGCCAAAAGCACAGCAGATATAGTAGCGAGGTTAGCGCTCGCCTCTCAAAAACCGAGCGAAATATGAAACAGTGAGTGTTCGATACCTGCAAGTTTTTAGTGAGCCCTGATTTCAAGAGAAGTGAGATCAAGTGCATAGTCCTACTGGAGACTGACAATAAATTCAGAGATCCTGCAGGTAAAATAATCTTTGGTAGTTGAAAATCACAATGAGCCATACATTATGAGTACAATTCAGTGAGCTTGGTGTGTAGTGAAATGGATCAGGCAAAACATACTGGCCAAGACCCTCAACTCGGCTTCCTAATAGCCCTCCCTGGGAACTGGCTGTTTTCATAGCAGCCTGGCTAACGACGTGAGGGATCGACATTATCCCCGTAGTAGTGAGTGACACGCAGATGAAGCCAAGTATAGCACAACCGCCTGGTGGACCCCGATCCACCTTCATCAGCACGCCTGGGATGTGAGGAAGGAAAGCTACTGCAACCCGCCACTTAACGGCCTTTTCAGCGAGTGCAAAAGAGTAACTTACTCATTATGAGCATTCGCAAACAACAACAACGACAATGTATAAATATGTATCCCTGATGTTGAATCAGTCGTTAAACGTCTCCGACTCAGGTAGTCAATTAAAAAAACACAAAAAAACAACTTATTTCAGTGTATTGTATTGGAGTGTGGATTTCGTGGCGAAGTGGTTAAGCCGTCGGCCTCGTGATCAGATGTTGTGGGTTCGACTCCGAATTCCGCCATCTCTTTTACGGGTGCTTGATGCGGAGTTCCCTGCATCGCGTAGTCGCCCCCTAGTCGCCTTATCCTTGACTTGCCACTCGGGTCGGACGGCACGAGACGAGAGAGTGAGGATAAAAAGTAGCGCAGATAATCTTTAATGAAAAAGGGTTAGCGAAATAAATTATGCCATCATCGTCTATAATGGATCGCGGCCTTTGCCTTGTAGTACCATGTTGGATCAAGGACTTCCCTTAAGCAACCAACTCATTGGTGTATGCACCAGCGGACGCTAAAGGTTGTAGGGTCTACAGGACAGGACGCTTCACCAGAGAAGCGAATTTTGACTCTGAGATCTACGACAGGATTTCCAAGGCGAGTGCTGGTTTTGAAAGACTACGAGCAAACGTTTAGACCAACAAAGAATCAGTGTCGCCACAAAGGTCAATGTGTATCGCTTGTGGTGGGCAATTGATTAACTAACTAGCTAACTAACTAACTGTTTCGTGTCCATCTGTTGTTATACATGCGCATCACATGTCCGGCCAATTTGAATTTGTTTAATGCATTATCAGCAATGCCATTGAAGTATGTTTGGAGCCCGATTGCCGTATTGTGAATTCGGTAGCGTGCATAGACTGTCAATGTTCTTCGCTCCATTTGAGCAATTCGAAGCTTTTCGTTCTCTACTAATGGATCACTTCGATCACCCAACTTGTTGACACGACTGCAAAAAATAACAGCCCGTTTCCAGGAAGAACTACGAGAAAGTCGAAATAGAGGTCTTGGCCAGTTTATTTTGCCTGATCCTAACACGTCTGATCAGCATATTTTGCCTTACCAGGCGTTAGTCTCCTGTCCCCTACTAAGGTATTAAGGATTGAAGAGAAGAATTGGCTCATAAATTCCACGATGAACAGAAAATGTAATTACTTTGGCCACATCAAAAGACATAAGGGTCTTGACTTTACTCTCTGGTTGATCAGTCCTAAGACTGATTGTAAGGCTGTCTGAGCTTGTCTCTCCATTTGACCATTTCCTCTGCAGCTCTCTTCATTTCAGCATAGGTTCGGACGTCAATGTCTTTGCATGTCTAAGATCTAAAGATAAGTGAGTCGTGTTCGTCTCATTCTTCTCTTCCCCTGAATCTCGCCCTCCAGTATCTTTTGTAGATTATTGCGTCCCAGCCAACTCAATATTTTTTAAAATATTTGTCTTCTTTGAGTGCTTACTTCGGTGAGAACATTGTCAAAGGATCTTTTTTCTACCCAACTCACTCTTTCTGTTCTATAGTAGCACTCCACTTCAAACGCCTCCAAGCTTTTCTCATCTTTCCTTCCTAGAGTCCATATTTCAGCTACAAACAGTGCAGTTGGCCAACAAAGTTTGGCGATTGTTCTTGTCTCAGTTCTATCCTGATATTCGTTGAGGATTGCATGATCTGTTGTTCTCTTAAGCCATTTTCTGCTACTGCAAACCTCATCTTAATTTATGTCTCATTGTCTCAAAGTCAACTCCATTAACATTGTATTGGACCAAAGTGGATTTCGTCGTTTAATCTGGAGTGGATTTGACGTGAACCAGGTCTTACATTAGTCCAATGGTGTCGTAACTCAGAGACAGAAGAGTTGCCTTTATCGGATTTTTGTCTGGCTAGTCTAAATCTAGTCTTTAAATTGTAGGATTATATCTTAAATCGTTTTTGTGAAAAACCTAATCGGGCGTTTGCTAATTCATTTCTGACAAATACAGATGCCTTCTTGCTCTATTTCCCCAATAATAAACAACACACAGAAAACAACACTTAGCGGATGCATTCCATACTTGAAGTAAATGTAATCTCTTAACACACAATGCTTTCAGGGATGACATGTTAGAGGCTGCATTTTGTTTAGTCGTTTGACGGTTCCCTCCCGTGCTGCTTTTAAACCCTTCCCTAGCAGTAAATAAAGTGTTCATTTACAGCTGGGTTGTCTGGAACATGATGATGACGGCGACCGAACATGTTACATTAACCTTGAGAACCGGGAGACCTATGACTCTCCTACTCAGACACACGATTACACACTTGGGCTGCAGAATAACACTGTAGGCAACACTACAGAGAATAGAACACACCAACTCTGGCATGCCACTACAGCCTAGCCATTACCTGAAACATTGCTTAGATAAACAAAAAAAACACACAAATACCGAACGCATTGCTCAAAAAATGACCACCGGATTACACATACAATTTAGTCATTTGAAGAAACAACATGAACACAACATGAACTAACATGGCAAGCCGGAGAACTGAACACAGCAGCACCGAATGACGCCGTCCACCCAGACATCGTAAGAGGCGACACTTACCTTAACGTAGCTGACATATCTACAGTACCAAAAAGAACCAAGGGCAGTAACTTCACATGACATATCGTCATGATCACAGCTCACTATAAGCCATAATGGAACTCTGTGGTCTCGAGGTAAGGTGTCCGCCTCTGGTGAGGGACTCAGTGGTCTCGAAGTAAGGTGTCCGCCTCTGGTGGGGGACTCAGTGGTCTCAAGGTAAGGTGTCCGCCTCTGGTGGGGGAACTCAGTGGTCTCGAGGTAAGGTGTCCGCCTCGGGGGGGGGGGGGGGGGGGGGGGGAAATCAGTGGTGTCGAGGTAAGGTGTCCATCTCGGGTGCGGAAGGTCGCGGGTTCGAACCACGGTGGACACCGGGATTTTTTTTCACGTGAATCTTCTGGTAAAATATTCCCTGATCTCTGGGTAGTGAGATCGGACTCCCGTGTACAGTGTCGAGCACGTTACAAATTCCTTGGCAGTTGGAAATCGAAGACAGTAGGCTTAACGGCCGCTGTCCGAACAACATTCAAGATCAAAATCTACCAAAGTTATTTGTACCTTTCCCCAGGTGGTTTGTTAAGAGCAGCTATAGATGGCGCCTAACTGGCTGCGGGTCTACTTAGCTCTAGTGTTTGTGTTTATTAAGATGGACTCGCAGATTGGTAAAAGCCACCCTCCAAGAAACTGGTTGTATACAGACTATGTAGAGTCTTCTATTCCAGTAGAAAGACGTTAAGTTGAGTTAAGTTGGAGGTTAAGGTTAAGGTTAGGTAAGGTTACGTTAAGTTAAGTTTCAATTAACTTCAATTTCTGCAGTACTAACAAACTCCATATTGTCATGACAACAGATAAGCCATAAGTAACTCCGATGTCGGCAGTAATAAACAGAGATACAGTAACCTGAGATGATAGATTCATTCATGTCGGCGAAACAGATCACTATAGAGCATAAGTAACTAAAACGTATGCGGTACTTCAGAGAACCGAATAGAAACTCACAAATGACAGCTTTCATCTTGTATAGGTAACAAAGTAATCTAAGCTATAAGAACCAAAACTTCAAATTCCGTCTTCTGAAGATCGAAAAAATGGCATCTGCAAGGTAATTGTCAAAGACGGAAGAACCCAAATTAAAACTGAAGAAAAAACAACTTATGAATAAGCAGAAATAGTTATATGAAAATAGGAGGTATATAGGGTAGGGGAGGGGGATGGTGTTGTCCTCGGCAAAAAAGGCCTCTCGAGGCCTGTCGGTTGGATTTACTACGTCGTTTAAGAACGGTAATGGCAGCAGATCGCAAGGATACACCTCAGAATGTGCACATGGAAGGCTTCAACCGGCTTTTGATTGCCGTGCAGAATAGTCCAGGCTTCCGAATCGTGCATGAGAATAAGAACGCTACAGGTTATGTGAATTCCTAATTCGGCTCTCAGTGAAGGCTTCAGCTGGTTCCAGACACGACGCATGATGTGGAGTTTATACTTGCCATCAAGATTAATTCCTGGGTAAGGGCTGGTGCTGCGATTGGGGATCGAACCTAGCACCTTCGGTTTGTGAGCAGTGTCACTTAACCACTAGCCCACGCCGTTCCCACTTCGCCATTACAATCAGCCACAGCAACAGTTCAGAAACAGGCTTTCTGTAAGGGACCAGCTATAGTTGAAACATATGCTTCACATTGGAGTAAAAAGATGAATGGTTGTAAACGTTTGAAAACGGGTGGCCAGCAGAAGTGGTGCTCTTTGCTTCATATTAGAGCGAAAAGGGGAATTAACTCAGATAATGTATATTACGTTAACAGCATGCATAGTTCTGGAGGGTATCTTTTTTGGTGGCCATATTACAACCGCCTGAGCGGCCTTCCACCAACGAGATGGAGAGATGAACTGCACCACTATTTTCAACCACCATGGCACTCCAGGGCAAAGGACAGACAGATCCAAACAGCTTTTGACTATCTGGCATCAGGCAACCTTGCCTGATTGAAAACAAAGATTCAACTATTAAGTAAGTATAGTTTCAAATATTGGTGATTTGGGGAATTCCAGATTCAGAAGCCAAAGAAACAACTTCAGTTGGTGAAAATCAATATAACTCTTCCGAGACACGGTGGTTTTGTAGGAGGTCTAATTGGAGCTGGGGTTGATCTTCAGGGCTCGAAAATTTAGGGGAGTTGTAAGTGTAATAAAAAAAATGTTCATCAACTCTTGACTTTATAATCCCCCAAAATAATTATGAAATGTTGACAAGATAATTCTTCCAAAAATATTACTATTAACATAATCTCCAAAATATGTTGACAATATAATCATAGCAATTATTATGAAGCGCTGACAATATAATGATAACAAATTATTATGAATTGTTGACAATATAATCATTAAAGCTTTATTTAGAACTGTTGACAATATAATCCTAAATATAATAATACGAATAAATATATTATTTTAATAACGAAATAAGTATATTAGTGTTACTATGTTTAAAACTATGATTTTTTTAAAGTAAGATGGCTGCGTCTTAAGCACTGCTCTCTGAACTCGCTCCGGTGTTTCTGTTGTTTTCTGATGTTTGGTGGTTCCTGTCCGGATTATATTTCACAACTTCTTCACCAGGTGGTATCCAGGACTTTATTCTGCGAAATGGATGTGCTTTCGGTCGATTATCGAAACACTTTATTGTATGGCTAACGCAAGCTCCGGCGACGGTCCACCAAAATTGCTGCATCGATTTTGGCGATGGCATCTTCTGGCGCAACAATGTGCGCCTAACCTGGTCTCGGAAGGTCTTTCGTTAACTCACGTCCTTCTTTAAACATCGTTGTCCAGCTCTTCACCATTGTCTTCAACACACGTTTGTCACCATACACTACCTGCACTCTGCGATGAATGTCAACTGGTCGATATCCTTCTGCTGTTAACCGAATCGCCGCTCGCTGATCAACTCTGGACTGATTCCCTATCACACCCGCCATGTTTTCAACGGTCTGCCGAGGAAACTACGAGTCGCAGGAAAATGACATCTTGCAAACTTGACGGTTGGTATGTGCTGTTTACATCAGACGTGACGTCATCATGTGCATCATTCGTATGTTCACTTGGTGCAGTTATGTCCGGTTTCATTTGAACACCCCTCGTATAAGCAGACAAAATAGATTGATTGGCAAACAAGTTAGAGCACTTCTCTCTTTCAGCAAATGGGCTGAATCGAACCCCTACCGGAGCATGTACCCATCTTACACAGTAAATTAATGACTACCTAATAATCAGTTAGAGAAGACAACACAGCGAAAAAGTACTTACATAAGAAAGTTGAGAATTCTATGGACTGCAAAGAAAGTAGTAACCTGAAGAGGCACAGACACAAAGACAACCGACGGCAACAAATAGGACAACCCAGCCATCTTCTTTCCAGCATGTAATGAATAGAGGCGGGTTCGAACACATGGGGACAAACGGGCAGAATCGCAGGGAAGATGGGCAGAAGGAGGATTAGAGAGAGAATATTGAACAGCTTGAAGGCGTGGCAGGGGAAGTGTTCAACTGCGGAAATCATACACGACACACGTGCTAATAGACGGTAGTGATCCATTATCGCCAAACTCAACCGGCAAGACACATGATGATGATGATAATTGGTCATCCTATCATTCTGAAAACGAAGGGACGGCGTGGGCTAGTGGTTAAGTGACACGGCTCACAACCAGAACGTGTTGGGTTCGATCCCCATCACAGCACTGGCCGTTACCCAGAGGAAGCAGACCCTTAGAAAGTGCAGGAGGAAGCATGCCCTAACATAAAATGCATGCTGAAGTTGGATACACTGTGCCGAGAGGGGCAAAATAAAAAACCGCAGTGCAACGCACACCGCCTTGGAGAATAGAGAAATAAGGCGAACGAACAAAAAAGAACAACACATTCTGAGAACGTCTATAATGAAGTCTCAAATACTCTATCCCCAAAGACAATGATTACTTTTACCCTTTGGGGGGGGGGGGAAGACTATCGTCTGGTCAGGCACAACATGCTGATCAGACATGTTAGTCAGGGTCAGGCAAAATATACTGATCGGACATGTTAGTCAGGGTCAGACAAAATATACTGATCAGACATGTTAGTCAGGGTCAGGCAAAATATACTGATCAGACATGTTAGTCAGGGTCAGGCAAAACATACTGATCGGACATGTTAGTCAGGGTCAGGCAAAATATACTGATCAGAAATGTTAGTCAGGGTCAAGCAAAATAAACTGATCAGACATGTTAGTGAAGGTCAGGCAAAATATACTGATCAGACATGTTAGTCAGGGTCAGGCAAGATATACTGGCCAAGAACATCATCTCGACTTCCTAGCAGCCTTTCCTTGTAACGGGCTGTTTTCGTGACAGCCTGGCTAGCAAGGTAAGGGATGCACGTGATCCCCGTAATAGTGAGCGACACGCAGATGTAGCCAAGCATAGCACAACCGCCTGGAGGACCCCGATCCATCTTCATCAGCACGCTCGGGATGTGAGAAATGCTACGACAACCCGCTACTTAACGTCCTTTTGGGGGTGTACAGAAGAGTAATCCTAGTCAATGTAGGCGTTTAGCAACAACAACAACAACCAACAACAACAACAACCATTACCTCTCCATTACACATAACAGAATACAGCGTCTGCAGATGAAACCGTCCAAACCGTCAAAGCAAGTGAGAGCACGAATCCACAATGGCCAAAACACAGCCAGTACTGGTGAACATCACCGTTCGTGCGAATGGTGCCTATCGACTCGTCACACAATATGTGACACAGATCAGGTGCTCCAACAGCTAAACCATACGTTATTGCTGAATGCTTCGTGTTGCAATTTACTATTGACTCCCCACCCCTCCTCTATCTATCTATCTATCTATCTATCTATCTATCTATCTATCTATCTATCTATCTATCTATCTATCTATCTATCTATCTATCTATCTATCTAATATATCTATATATATAATCTATCTATCTATCTATCTATCTATCTAATCTATATATCTTATCTATCGTATCTATCGTATCTATCTATCTATCTCTCTCTCTCTGTCTCTCTCTGTCTGTCTCTCTATCTATCTATCTATCTATCTATCTATCTATCTATCTATCTATCTATCACTCTATCTCTCTCTCTGGCTCTATCTATCTATCTATCTATCTATCTATCTATCTATCTATCTATCTATCTCTCTCTTTCTCTCTCGGATATTGTCAGCTCATTTCACTGTATCTCTAGGGTGACCAAACTTGCTTAACGTAAAAGCCTTCATCAGCACGCTCGGGATGTTAGTAAAGCCACTGCAATCCACCAGTGAACGCCCCTTTCAAGGCGCATACAACCATAAATCATTATGAGCATTCAACAACAACAACAACAACAACATAAGAGCCACGTGCAATAAACTTCCGATGTTTGAGAGCTGCACATCGTGAACAAATATTACACGCGTGTTTTGAATTATTGAATGACCACAATGACTAAGTGTACTCCTGTGTGAGCCATGACAAGTGTGTTAAGTTTCAGGTTGTAACAGCTTTCCGCACATCCTGCGCGTGCTGATGAAGGTGGGCCTTGGTCCTCCAGGCGGTTGTGCTATGCTTGGTTTCATCTACGTGGTGCTCATTACTACGGAGATCACGTTGAACCACATATCGTCAGGATGAATGGCTTGAAAACAGTTTTGTTTCCAAGAAACGTTACGTGGAAGAGATATAGTGGTCTCGGGTAGTATATTGTGCCGGACACTGACGAGACACCCTGGTCAGTATGTTGTACTTGACCCTGTTGTGACGTCCTGGTGAGTATGTTGTGCCTGACCCTGACGCGACGTCCTGGTCAGTAAGTTGTGCCTGACCCAGACGAGACGTCCTGGTCAGTATGTTGTGCCTGACCCTGACGAGACGTCCTGGTCAGTATGTTATGTCTGACCCAGACGAGACATCGTAGTCAGTATGTTGTGTCTGACCGGACCAGCTTCTCAGTTCCCCATCTGCCGCCATAATCTCCACCAACATGGCTCCCTTCACTTATCCTATCACTTTATCGGAGAATGTTAACAGGCATCATAGACATGTTAGTTATGCTCAGTCGAAATATACTAACGAAGGCCCTAGGCTATCTTCCACGCAATTCTCTCTGGAAACAGGCTTGCTAACGAGATGGGGATCGACGCGATCTCCATAGCAATGACCGACGCGCGGATGACGTCAAGCATGATACAATCGCCAGGAGGACCCAGTGTCTACCTTCCTCAGCATCCTCGGGATGTGACAAAAAGCTACTACAAACCTTTCCAGGGCGCACTAAAGAGTAAAGTTACTCGTCTTAACCATTCAGCAACAATAACGCGGGCTTCCTAATTCAATTCAAAAAATATTTTCTAAATATAGTAATGCCTGATGACATGTGCCATATATATATATATATATATATATATATCACACGCACGCACGCACGCACGCACACGCACACACACACACACACACACACACAGACCAACACAAACACACACAAACGCAGATGCGGGAGGGGCGTCTGGTATAAATCCGGATTTTCTCGGAATAACTCGGAAACTGAATTTATTAAGTGTAATAACTTTTCGAAAGTGAACTGTTTAAATTGTTTTAAAAAGAATGCTCTTTTAAATAGGTAGGTGAGAAACATGCGTACGATGAAATCGACAACCAAGGTGAAGGACACAGACATTGAACTGACGTACACAGTGGCTGCTTTGAATGTGTATGGCCTAAGTCTGAAGGCCACATAGACGGTCTCCTTAACGGAGCTGCAGGATCGTGGTATACAAGTCTTAGAGTTAGCCGACTGCATGAATGAAACACGGTAATTCGATTACGCAAATATACATGAATTTGGTGTTGATAACGGGCGGTGTACCGGAAGGAATGAGTGCGGTACACGGGGTTCGATTTATAATGCGTCCACTACTACAAGACAGAGACTATGTTTATATCGCGTGAACACGAGCTGAGAAATGTCCACATCAGTGACAAAATTATCTAGCACGTAAGGCACTTCAAATACCTAAGTAATATGTTCACTGACGATGGCAGAGTGGACAGAGAGATCGTGCATATAATCCATAAGGCGAGAGTGTGAACTTTCAAATTGCACCGATTTTGGAAAACCCTAAAGTGCTTCTTTAGACTAAAAGGAGGCTGATAAATGCAATGTTTATTCCTACATTTTGTTACCAATGTGAGTCTTGGTCCTTACTAGCAACCCATACGAGTAAGCTCCAGAGTTGTGAGATGCGCTCTGTGAAGAGTGCATCAGGAAAGACGATCCGTGACCGAATCCGTAACACCACGCTGAGGCAGACAGTGGGGACAACCCAAGTTAGTGTCTACATTGACTCCCCAACAAATAAAGTGGTTTGGTCATTTAGTCAGAATGTATTATGACCAGTCTACAGCGAGAGGGATATCATATGCAGGTCTGCCGTCTACGTGCCAGGGGCAGACCTCGACGACAGTGGATCGAGGGTGTCTCTGACACTCTCAGGAAGTTACACTTAACGACAGCACACGCCTCCCACTTGGCGAGAACAAGAAATCTACGCATCCCGTCTCTGTGACGCCTCATGGCAAGGGCAGTAGAACAAATGAAGAAATCTCTAGCACGAGCCCTACGGTGTGCATTATTGGCCGTCTATTTCTGTAACCCACCTTTTCGTGGTTGGCCTTTGGCCTTGATTCATACTCGGTAAATATTTATTAAGCACATTACCTTACATAACGCACTGCCAGGACACAAAGCCTAAGATACACGCAAGAAATAATATCATAAAAAAACTAACCGGCACAACACGGGTGGGGGGGGGGGGGGGGGGGGGAGAAGAAAGAGAAAAGAACAACCATCAGTCCTTCGGACATCTACACTTGCCTTGTGTTTCTCCGTAGCTGAATATGCTGCCCCAGTCTGGAAAAACTCTCCTGATGCGAAACTGGTTGATGCAGCAATAAAAGAGGCGGGTCGGATAGTAGCAGGGTGCCTAAAACCAACCCTATTGATAAAATACATCTCATAATTGGAATAGCAGCTCCTGAGATCCGAAGAAGAGTGGCAGCAGAAATCAAACAAGAAAAACAAGAGCACGACCCAAGGCACCCAATGTTTGGACATCAGGTACAGAACACAAGACTCAAATCCAGACATAGTTTTCTAAAAACAACAAACTCCATACAGACAAACCCTGAGAGTCGCCGTATCGAGAGGTGGCACGAATTAGTGCAGATCCCAGAGATGGAACTTCGGGAGGAACCTGCTCCTGGACATCATCTACCATACACAACATGGAAGTCGCTGAACAGACTCCGAACTGGTGTATCACGGTGCAAGAGGAATATGAAGCGATGGGGATACACAGATGATGACACATGTGATTGCTGCGCAATACAGGACCCAGACCACCTGATGACCTGCCCCAACCTCCAGGAAACATGCAATAGGCGCGATATGCCGGAGTCAAATGACAAGGCAATCTATGTCGCTAGATACTGAATGCAAGATATATGACGTGGTGGACACGGGAAGTATGTAAGTATTATTAAGCTTTCATTTTTGTTAATGGTAATTAGCTCCGCTAACGTATGTCCGCTGGTCACATATCTTTTGTTCAAGAACTGCGAGAGACTAAAGCTAGGAAATATTACGCTGAAAATGTCAATTCGTACATTTACCACGGCCAACAAATATACATTTACCTCGGCCATCAAATATATTTTTACCTCGGCCAACAAATATACCTTTACCTCGGCCAACAAATAAACATTTACCTCGGCCAACAAATATACACTTCGCTCGACCAACAAATATACATGTAGCTCGGCCAATAAATATACATTTACCTCGGCCATCAAATATACATTTACCTCGGCCAAAAAATATACATTTATCTCGGCCAACAAATATACATTCACCTCGTCCAACAAACCTACATTCACCTCCGCTAACAAATATACATTTACCTCGTCCAACAAATATACATTTACCTCGGCAATCAAATATACATTTGCCTCGGCCAACAAATATACATTCATCTCGGCCAACAAATATACATTTACCTCGTCCAACAAATATACATTCACCTCGGCCAACAAATATACATTTACCTCGGCCAAAAAATATACATTTATCTCGGCCAACAAAAATACATTCACCTCGTCCAACAAACGTACAATTACCTCGGCCAACAAATATACATTTACCTCGGTCAAGAAATATACATTTACATCGGCCAACAATTATACATTTACATCGGCCAACAAATATACATTTACCTCGGCCAACAAATTACGAGCTCTCCAAAAGGAAATAGTGAGATTTCATGTATGACGACATCCGGGTGGTTCCGTTTCAATCGTATGAGCCCATACTTCAACAAATGAGAAACCACAAGGCAAAAGCTCACGCCTTTACCATCATGGTTATTCCAGACATGATCTAGGGATCTGCGGTCTGGATTTCGAAAACCTCCCGAGTCGCTCAAATGGCAATCGAGCGAAGAACATTGAGATATTTCGTTACGTGACCGAATTCCAAACACATAAATCAGACGTTTAAATTCCTGGGAGCACAGAAGTGTGCGGACGGTTCAAGAACACATAAATCAGACGTTTAAATTCCTGGGAGCACAGAAGTGTGCGGACGGTTCAAGAACACATAAATCAGACGTTTAAATTCCTGGGAGCACAGAAGTGTGCGGAAGGTTCAAGAACACATAAATCAGACGTTTAAATTCCTGGCAGCACATAAGTGTGCGGAAGGTTCAAGAACACTTAAATCAGACGTTTAAATTCCTGGGAGCACAGAAGTGTGCGGAAGGTTCAAGAACACATAAATCAGACGTTTAATTCCTGGTAGCACAGAAGTGTGCGGAAGGTTCAAGACATGACGAGCGATGACCAAAATGGGGCCACTATGAAAGACAAATGCATCAATCTGAAACCCAAGTTGAGTTTAATGTATGCACTTGTCATGTCCGTATATCTTTACGCGTGCGAAACTAAGACTCTGATAGCGGTTCTAGAGCGAAGAATATGTACAATGGAGATGAGATGTCTGCGTCGAATCCTCGGCATTTGGTATCTAGACCACGTCACTAATAAGACAGTTTGGGACACCGTTAAGAGAGAGGTCGGTCAATATAAAGACGTATTGGCTAGGGTAAAAGCACGCAAGCTCACATGTCATTGGGCATGTTTCAAAATCGTATGTGTTGACCAAGACGATACTGCAAGGTACTGTGCATGGGAAGCGTAAAAGAGGGAGGCAGAAAAATATATGGGAAGACAACATTAGAGCGTGGACGGAAAGGTCCATAGCTAGAACAAATATCCTGGCATAAAGCCGAGTCGAGTGTCGGGAACAGGTCCAACACACTGCTTATAGGTGCCCTAAACACGTTTAAGGTTACGGGGCTGATGATGATGATAAAATCAGGCGCAGAACTGCCTTCAATCACGTCGCAGATGCTACAGTGTTGACAATAAAAATATAATAATACCTGCTTATTATGTATGTGGTACGTATACTTGACAACAGATTGTCACAAAAAGTGACACCCTGGTATTTCTACAACTTATATATATATATATTCTTCTTCTTCGTTCGTTATCAAACTCCGGCTATCAAGCACTGAAAATGGATTTGTAAGTAGCATATTGTTGTCTGGAGAATGGAATGCGTTGTTTCGTAGTTTACTGCTGGGCTGCGATATTTGCATCTTTCGGTCCGGCACATCCAACTCCAGCAGGCATTTTTAGATAGCAGGTTAGCTTTCTATCATCGATCCCTTCTCTTTAGCCAGTCTTCTCTGTTGCATTTTTCTACCCACGATCACCGCGTGGAGGTGTAGAAGGGTCTTGGCAGCTCTGGTTCGCTGACCCTGGTGCTAGCAGTCAATTTTGGGTCGCTGACCGCTGTAGATCACGTACTGCTCAGCATTTTGATCCCAAGTATATATACGTAAAGCAACATATCGGTTCTGTTGCATTATCATAAATCTTACAAGCCGATATATCAGCTGTACGGAGTGAACAGTTGACAACAAATCAGTTTCGGTTCAAGTGAGGTACAGTGATCTAAATTGTTTTGGAGAATAAACAGGAATTATGAGTCCAAGAGTTTGCAGAAGCGCTGTTTAAAAAAACAAATCGTCATGTCTGTTTGTCTAAGTCGGTCTGCCCTGTACTGTATTTCATGTGTACTAGTCCATTTGACGTCATCGCGCAACATTAATTGGGATTACTTTCCATCGTGCTGTTATTGGGTCTCAGGCGACATGCTTAGAAGATGACAGTGGGCCCGTTCGTTCCAACTCGAGTGTGTTGTTTGTCCATTGTAGTAGATGAGGACTACTTTATCAACATTTGCTGTTCGCTTGAGGTCGAAGATTGTTAAATAAGCTAAGTGGAGTCCTGGATTTTCTGTTCCATTTGGTACAAGGAGCCCAGACAGCTAAGCAGAGAAATGCACATACCGGCTACCACCAACTCGTACAAGAGTTGGGACCTGCACATGGGTTGGGACCTTCACAAGGGTTGGGGCCTGCACAAGAGTTGAGACCTGCACATGGGTTGAGACTTGCACACGGGTTGAGACTTGCACACGAGTTGAGACTTGCACACGGGTTGAGACTTGCACAAGGGTTGAGACTTGCACACGGGTTGAGACCTGCAAAAGGGTTTCTGACCTGCACAAGAGTTGGTACCTGCACAACGGTTGGGACATGCACAAGGGTTGGTACCTGCACAAGGGTTGGGACTTGCACAAGGGTTAAGACCTGCACAAGAGTTGAGACCTGCACACGGGTTGAGACTTGCACAAGGGTTGAGACCTGCACAAGAGTTGAGACCTGCACATGGGTTGAGACTTGCACAAGAGTTGAGACCTGCACAAGAGTTGAGACCTGCACATGGGTTGAGACCTGCACAAGAGTTGAGACCTGCACATGGGTTGAGACCTGCACATGGGTTGAGACCTGCACACGGGTTGAGACCTGCACATGGGTTGAGACCTGCACATGGGTTGAGACCTGCACATGGGTTGAGACCTGCACATGGGTTGAGACCTGCACATGGGTTGAGACCTGCACATGGGTTGAGACTTGCACAAGGGTTGAGACTTGCACAAGGGTTGAGACCTGCACATGGGTTGAGACTTGCACACGGGTAACTGCCCTTGTAGATGTACATGTCGATTAAGACTTGGTACAAAGAAATAGGACAACCGTTACCCCCAGGGTTAGAGAACGGCACCTGTGATCTGACTTTCTGAGCGATAGTCTCTGGATAGTATTATTTATTATTGATACCTCATGTCTCTGAACAGCCTCCTCAATGGCGCTGCGCCAGTCTGTGCGATTGGTGGCGATTATTCCCCAGCCATCATGGCTAATACCACAGTGGATAGGTGGTCCCTGTCTCATGAGCCACAGCCTAAAGTTTTAAAGCTGTCATGTTTATCTTCCCTTACATTCTAATTGCGTAAGATAGGGTCATCAATCAGTGGCGACATTTTTGGATTTTAATTGGGGAGGTATGTGTCTTCTTCTTCTTCTTCTTCGTACGCTGTCAGGCGTCAACCTTTATTTTTTTAGAAAAAAGCAGCGGTCATCCTGAGGCTGTCGACACTGCCATAGAGCTTGTCTAGTGTTGCCACTGGTGATGGCCACATCAACCTTCTCTGATCCTCGTATGTCGGACAGTTTTGCAGCAGATGTTCAGCGGTCATTTTCCTAGTACCGCACGTGCATTCGTCAGTGCCACCTATCTTCAATTTGTTGAATAGGTGGTACCTCAGTCTATTGTGGCCAGTGCGAAGTCTGAAGACTACGACCTGCTCTCTTCTGTTCAACTGGTAATAGGCATTGTTTTTTGTGTAGCCAGTATGTTTTGTTTCCCATTTGGTCATGTATCTAGCTCTAATAAGCCTTTTTGACTCTTCGTATGTCACACTTGTATCTGGTTGTGGTAGTCTTGCACCTTCTTTTGCCAGTCTGTCTGCCTCCTCGTTGCCTTGGATGTTACAATGGGATGGAAGCCACTGTACCACTACTCTTTTAGGTGCGGACTGCTGGCATAGTTGACAGAGTACTGCTTTTAAATCAGTATGTGCAGTAATCAGTTTTAAAGTTCAGTATTTTTCTGGCTTTTTGGTGCTGTGACTACGGCCAGGGCATCTGTAAGCAGGACTATATCGCTTTCATTTCTTTTGCATGTCACCATTTCTTCTACTGCAGCCCTCAGTGCCTCTGCCTCCGCTCTGAAATTGCTTGAGTATTTTCCAGTTGCCACTGATAGTGTTGTTTTTCTACCATTTGGTAGGCTCAGGAATACCCCTGCCCTTCCGTTCTGTGTTGTGTTTGTTACAGAACCGTCGGTGTATGCATGGGTCCAGTCCATTCTTGGGTAGTTTTTCGTTATGTACCTCAGGGTTATGTCTCTTCTTTCTTTTTCAGTCTGGCTGTTCTTTTTTCCAATACCTGGTATATGTTCTGCCACCTCTGGAAATATATACTGCCTCCAGGTAGGTTTGCGTACAGTAGGGATGGGCTTTGGTGTTGTTAATGCGTTCATAGGGTCTTCGTTCATCTTTGCTTTGGCTATTTCTGCAAAGTTTCTCTGCTTTACTTTCCCATTTCCAAAATTATTTAGTCTCTTATGCATTGGATGGCCTGTCAGTCTTCTGAGTTTTTCTGCTTGCTGCTGGGCTTTGCAGTCTCTTCTGTCGGTCATGGATTGCAGATTTGTAATCTTTTCCAGTTCCACAATTGGCGTTGACTTCATGCCTCCTGTTATAACTCTCATAGCTTGGTTTTGGAGTTCGCTAATTTTGTCAAAGTTCGCCTTTGCTGCTGTTGTCCATGCCGCAATGCCATACTCGAGAACTGGTCTCACCCTTCCAGTGTACAGTTTCTTTTCTATACTTTCGTCTGCTCCCCAGCTTGTGCCAGAAAATGTCCTCATGATTGCCATTCTTTCTCTGGCTCTCATTCGGTTTCTCTCGATCTGACTTTTCCATGTCATGCACCGATCAAATGTGACTCCCAAGTAGTTTGGGTTGTCGTTTGGCCGCAGATATTTGCCGTTAAGACTTATTTTGGTGTTTTGTGGTTTGTTTGAAAGCGAGAATATCGTACATGTTGTTTTTTCCTCATTTATTTTGACCAGCTATGAGTTCGCCCACTCCTCCAGCGATGGTAGGGCCTGCTGCCTCCGATTACTTGCTATGGTGAGATTCTTTTCAGAGGTCCACATAGCCAGATCGTTTGCAAACATTGAGCTGTGGACTCTTCTTGGTATATTCTCTGTTATGTTATTTATTTACACCAGGAAGAGTGTAGGTGACAGTACTCCCCCTTGGGGTACTCCCTGCTCAAGTGTCACCTTTTTGCTCATCTGCCCTTGTACTTGAACTCTGGCTGTTCTGTTTTTGAGGTAGTGGCTGATCCATCTGTACATTTTCCCACAAACTTCACTTCTTCGTAGCTTGACTTTAAGTCCCTCTTTCCAGACTTTGTGAAATGCCTTTTCTAAGTCCACCCAAACCGCTACTGTGTGTTTTTTCTCCTGGTAAGCATCCTCTATTTCTTGTGCTATGAGAGGGATCTGATCTCAGTGGATCTGTGCTGTCTAAAGCCTGCTTGCTGTGGAATTAGTTTGTGTTTTTCTTCCAGATGCCACATCAGTCTGGTGTTTATCATACGCTCCATCAGTTTGCCTACACAGCTCAGCAGACTGATAGGCCTGTATCCATTTGGATCTGCTCTATCATTTTCTTTCCTTGGTACTGGTATAATTACATCATCTTTCCATGCCTGAAGTACAATTCCCCTTTTCCAGCTTTGGTTCAGGACTGATAGTAACTTTCTCTTTGCTGTTTGGCCCAGCCCCATCAGCATTTCGTTTGTTACGACATATTTTCCTGGCGATTTCTTTTTCTTTAGAGTTCTCATGGCCTCTTCCATTTCATTCATTGTTAGTTTTGCCATCATGTGTTCCTCTGGTGCCATATTGATGTTGTCGTGCCTCTTTTGTCCTTCACTAATGTCTGTATGCCTGTCTGTAGGAACATCAATGTGGTTTGCTCTGGCATAATGTTCTATAAAGGCGTTTGCTGCCTTTTTTCCAGTGAGCATGTTGTCGCCCTGCTTGATGGTAATTTGTTTGTCTGATGTAGTTTCGTCGTTCATGGCTCTGACTAACTTCCATAGTTTGTTCCCGACTTTGTCTAAATTGAGGCTTTCTGTTTTGTTTTTTAAGCTGTTTCTTGTTATTTGCTTTAGAGTGTATTTGTATTTCGCCGTGGTGGCTTTTTGAGGCGATATCAGCTTCCATAGATAGTTCTCTCTCTGCCATGTTCCTAGCATTTGAGACTTCGTCTACCGCTTTCTGCAATTCATCATTCCAATAAGGCTTGTAGTTTTTCCTTGCCCCTCTTGGGATGGTTTCGGTGGTTGTCTGCATTATTGCTTTTCTTAAGCTTTCCACCATGGGTTTCATGTTGTTATTCCGTGTGTCGATGGTTTCACACTGTCAGGATTGCAAATCTGTGAGTTTACTATATCATATAACACTGTGAGTAGAACTTACTATATCATATAAAACTGTGAGCAGAGCTTACTATATCCCATAAAACTGTGAGGAGAGCTTACTATATCACATAAAACTAAATGAGCAGAGCTTACTAAATCACATAAAACTGTGAGGAAAGCTTACTATATCATATAAAACTATGTGGAGAACTTACTATATTATATAAAACTGTGTGGAGAACTTACTATATCACATAAAACTATGAGGAGAGCTTACTATATCACATACAACTGTGTGGAGAGCTTACTATATCACATAAAACTGTGTGGAGAACTTACTATATCACATAAAACTGTGTGGAGAGCTTACTATATCACATACAACTGTGTGGAGAGCTTACTATATCACATAAAACTGTGTGGAGAACTTACTATATCACATAAAACTGTGTGGAGAGCTTACTATATAATATAAAACTGTGAGGGGAGCTTACTACATCATATAAAACTGTGAAAGGAGAACTTACTATATCATATAAAACTGTGTGGAGAGCTTACTATATCATATAAAACTGAGTGGAGAGCTTACTATATCATATAAAACTGAGTGGAGAGCTTACTATATCATATAAAACTGAGTGGAGAGCTTACTATATCATATAAAACTGTGAGGAGAGCTTACTATATCACATAAAACTGTGAGGAGAGCTTACTATATCATATAAAACTGTGAGGAGAGCTTACTATATCATGTAAAACTGTGAGGAGAGCTTACTATATCATGTAAAGCTGTGAGGAGAGCTTACTATATCATGTAAAACTGTGAGGAGAGCTTACTATATCATGTAAAACTGTGAGGAGAGCTTACTATATCACATAAAACTGTGAGGAGAGCTTACTATATCACATAAAACTGTGAGGAGAGCTTACTATATCATATAACACTGTGAGGAGAGCATTTTAAAATGTCGCACTGAAATGCAACTCCTGGCATGATTCGGAGATTGAGCTATCAGATCTTAGTTCGTCCCCCATTTTGCCCCGACCTTGCTTCCTCTTATACCATGTGTTTGGAGTACTAAATGACGCTTTGAGATAAGGACGATTTGAGAATGAAGACGACGTCAAAGTAGCGATGCATTCTTCGCTAAAGGCAGAACCAAAAAAGATTTCTTTTCTGATGGAATAAACAAGTTTTTACGACGATGTGAGAGGGGTAATGAAAAGCAGAAATATCATTTAGAAACATGACACATCTGTAGTATGTATAATTTAATTATGTATTTATAATATATTTGTTGTTGTGGTGCGTGTTGACGGGATGCTAGTAGCTTTCTTCACATTCCGAGTGTGCTGATGAAGGTCAACGGGGGTCTTTCAGGCTGTTATGTTATTCTTGCGTTCATCGGCTTGCTGTTCACTACTTCGGGGATCCTAACCTCGTTAGGACAGCCTGCTCCCGGGAAATATTGCATGCACGTGCCGTATGGGTCGTGACCTACTCTTTTCGGTTTCTAACGGCCACGGGATTTTTAACGTGCTCGACATTGAACACTGGAGTTCGATCTCACTACCTAGAGATCAGTGGAATTTTTAACAGAAAATCCACGTGAAAAAAATCAAGACCATCGTGAATCGAATCCGCGACCTGTACCACTCGAGGCGGACACTTTACATCGAGACCACTGATAAATATATATATATATATATATAAAATCTCAACGCACCGGGTCATGTCTAGTTTGGCTCCTCCACCTACTGGAAGTAATGACAACCTACCGTACTTATAAGAAACTTATATGCGCCAAATAGGTTCGCGGTTGAAAGAAGCAACATTCTGCAAAGGACATGCTACTTACTGATCTCTCTCTCTCTCTCTCTCTATATATATATATATATATATATATATTGTGATTTTAACGCTAGGGTTGGCACATACCATACAGCCTGGGAGGGGGCCATTGGCAGACATGGTATCGGAAAATGCAATAGTAACGGACTGCTCCTTTTGAGGACATGTGCCGCAAATGAACTACTCATTACAAACACAGCTTCCGACTTCCTGTCCGAAATAGAACCACATGGATGCACCCAAGGTCCCGCCACTGGCACCTCATTGACTACATTATCATCAGACGTAGGGATCGAGCGGATGCTATGGTAACGAAGAGCATGTGTGGTGCAGAATGTTGGACCGACCATCGACTTGTCATTGCCAAGCTAAACTTCAAGATCCAGCCCAAAATGCGCCCCCAGGGAAAGAAACCACCGAGGAGGCTAAATGTCTCTCAGCTGAAATACGAATCCACGAGAGGAGGCTTCCAGGAAGAGCTTGAGGGCAGACTATCTGAGCTTCGTTTTGAAAAGAACGACATCGAAGAGAACTGGGCATCATTGAGAAACACACTCTACGATACAGCTGTTAAACACATTGGCCCACTCACGCGCAAACATAAGGACTGGTTTGATGAGAACGATCTGGAAATACAGGGCCTTCTCGATGCAAAACAGGAAGCGCACAGGGAATACCAGAGGGACACATCATCTCCGGCAGCAAAAGCAGCCTTCAATACTGCTCGCAAAGCTGTCCAGACCAGGCTTAGAGAGATGCAAGACTCCTGGCTCAGCAAAAGAGCTGACGAAATTGAGATGTTCGCCGAGCGTCATGACACCAAACGGTTTTACGAGGCACTGAAAGCTCTCTACGGCCCGCAGCCCTCTAGTAATACTCCAGTTCGCAGTGCGGATGGGGTACTGCTAACAGATAAGGTTCAGATTCTAGACAGATGGGCAGACCACTTCTGCAAAATACTAAACCACCCATCGTCCATAAATGAAGAGGCCATCCGGCGAATGCCGCAGGTGGAACTGAACCTGGCGTTGGATGAAGTCATTACTGAGGCTGAAGTCGACAGGGCAATCAGTTCACTATATATAGGAAATGCTCCAGGAGCTGATGCAATACCAGCAGAGGTATATAAGACAGCTGGCCCATCCCTCATCAGAACGATCACTGAACTCTTCTGTCACATGTGGGCTGAAGGAAAAAATCCGCAGGAACTAAAGGACGCCTCATTCGTTCACCTGTACAAAAGAAAAGGCAACCGTCAGGAATGCGACAATCATCGTGGAATATCGTTACTCTCCGTAGCAGGCAAGATCCTAGCGCGCTTACTGCTAAACAGGCTCAACAAACACCTTGAACAAAGCCACCAACTCCCAGAAAGCCAATGTGGATTCAGAGCCGGAAGAGGAACAGTGGACATGATTTTTGCCGCTCGCCAAGTACAAGAGAAGTGTCGAGACAAAATCAGGCCTTGTACACCACATTTATTGATTTGACAAAGGCATTTGATACAGTTAACAGAGGAGGGCTGTGGATGATAATGTCTAAGTTTGGCTGCCCCAACAAGTTCATAACAATGGTAAAATAGCTACACGAAGGCATGTGTGCTCGCGTGATGTTCGCATGATGTTCGCGGCCACGATGACAAACGCCTTCAGATCATTGGAGCTTGGAATATTCATAAAGTACCGCACAGATGGCAAATTACTCAATTCCAGAAGAATAAAGGCCAAAACCAAAGTGGCTGGCGACATAATCAGGGAACTTGTATTTGCTGACGACTGCGCTCTAATGAGCAACTCAGAACTGAACATGCAGGTTGGAATGGACCAGTTCTCTGCCGCATGCAAACATTTTGGCCTGACCATAAATGCCCAAAAAAAAACAGGAAAGTAACTACAGCCTGCCACTTAACGCCGTTTGCAGAAAAGAGTAAACATACTCATTGTGGGCAGTAAACAACAACAACAACACACGTCTAATTGGACGTCTATCGACACCAGTGGATAGAAGATGATGATGAACATCAACAACAACACACGTCTAATTGGACGTATATCGACACCAGTAGATAGAAGATGATGATGAACAATAACAAATGTCTAATTGGATGTATAACGACAACAGTGGATAGAAGATGATGATGAACAATAACAAATGTCTAATTGGATGTATAACGATAACAGTGGATAGAAGATGATGATGAACAATAACAAACGTCTAATTGGACGTATAACGACAACAGTGGATAGAAGATGGTGATGAACAATAACAAACG
The DNA here is from genome assembly GCA_036924085.1 of Ariolimax columbianus. Taxonomy (NCBI): domain Eukaryota; kingdom Metazoa; phylum Mollusca; class Gastropoda; order Stylommatophora; family Arionidae; genus Ariolimax; species Ariolimax columbianus. Next base: position 27,371,152 of record JAVGWX010000019.1, read on the forward strand.
TCTAATTGGACGTATAACGACACCAGTGGATAGAAGATGATGATGAACAATAACAAATGTCTAATTGGATGTATAACGACAACAGTGGATAGAAGATGATGATGAACAATAACAAATGTCTAATTGGATGTATAACGATAACAGTGGATAGAAGATGATGATGAACAATAACAAACGTCTAATTGGACGTATAACGACAACAGTGGATAGAAGATGGTGATGAACAATAACAAACGTCTAATTGGACGTATAACGACAACAGTGGATAGAAGATGATGATGAACAATAACAAACGTCTAATTGGACGTATAACGACACCAGTGGACAGAATGATAAGAACAACAACAACAACAACAGCAACAACAACAACATACTACTTAAATGCACACAGGGCATAATTAGACGTACATTAGACAACGACGTTCTGGGTGAGCAATTTAGAGTTAAGCAGTCTAGCGGATAATGAGAAACAATAATAACAAACTAGCAACAATAGACGTAGACAAACGAACAATCTTTCATTGTGTACTGTAGAGACAACAAAAAAGATCTTTGACAGAGTCCAGCAGGAGAAACTAATTACATGTCTGTAAAGCACACAAGTGTGGATGGAAAAGGCACAGGAATACATAGTAATGTACACTGGGAGCAAACTACCATTGTACGATCTGGCCGGCTTTCCTCGCCATGTATAGATGGGGAGTGCGGTAAGGATACGTACTGTCACTCTTGTCACAACACATACACGAGGAGTGAGGGTTGTGGGGGGGGGGGGGGGAAGAGGGAAAGCAGAGGGGTTTCCTCATTCATTATCTTTTAATTAACTACTTTTATAATTATATGTATCAACGCTGGGTACCACAGCTAGTGTGAATGTGTGTGTGATTACGTATATACGTGTGCGGTTCCGTGTGTATGTATGTTTAAAAAAAATTCGTTTAATATATATATATATATATATATATATATATATATATATATATATATATAGATACACATATAGTCGTTAGACGTCCAATTAGGCTTTATACGTTTGTTATTATTGTCCATCATCATCTTCTATCCACATATATTCAATGGAAAAAAGTAACTTGCCATACCGATTCATTGTCGGCCGTTACTGGAAGACATACAATTGTCTTAGTAAGCCAGAGTGTGAAATTACCGTTCCCTGACCTTCAAAATTTCCATAACCGGTTGTACCCATCCGACAAATAGAGACCTCTTGGACGACCCCTCGCCCACCTCGTTGGCAAGATTCGTTGAGGCTGCACAACAACATCCGCGACCCTGTAACGAACAAGCTTGCCATCCACTGGACAACCCGTGACAGCGAGGGAACCGATTGTAGCCTGAGCTAGGACCCGCACAAGACGCAGTAGCGCTGGACGAGTCCAGCCAGCCAAGTAGAGAAACCCACCAACTGAAAGATGGGACCTGCACAAGCACAAAAGCAAACACAGTTGAAGAAGAACATGTCGACTAAAATATGTATGTATGTCTGTGTCTGTGTGTATGTCTGTGTCTGTGTGTATGTCTGTGCCTGTGTGTATGTCTGTGTATGTGGGTATGTCTGTGTGTGTGTAAGGTAGGTAGATATGTATGTATGTATGTATGTATGTATGTATGTGTGTGTGTGTGTATGTATGTATGTATATGTATATATATATATATATATATATATATATATATATATATATATATATATATATATATATATATATATATATATACATACATACGAGACGTGTTCAAATGTAACCGGACCGAACTGCACTAAGTGAACATACGTACGATGCGCACGATGATGTCACTTTTAGTATAAACAGCACATATCAACCGTCAAGTTTGCAAAATGTCATTATCCTCCGGCTCATAGTTTCCACGGCAGAACGTTGAACATTTGACGGGTCAGGTATGGAATCCGTCCAAGGTTGATTAACGAGCGGTGATTCGGTTTTAAACAACTGAAGTATGTCGACCAGTAGACATTCATCGCTGAATGCTGGGACGGAAACAGGAACGAGTACAGATACTGGGACGGAAACAGGAACGAGTACAGATACTGGGACGGAAACAGGAACGAGTACAGATACTGGGACGGAAACAGGAACGAGTACAGATACTGGGACGGAAACAGGAACGATCACAGATACTGGGACGGAAACAGGAACGAGTCCAGATACTGGGACGGAAATAGCAACGAAACCAAATAGGAGATTTAAAAAGTCTTCTTCAGGTACAGCGGTAAAAACAAATACACGCTAACACATCATGGAAGAATGCATGTGCACATTAAGAGGAGATTGGAAAATATAAATGGAGTATAGGAATGATAATTATCAAATAAGCCAATCTAGTGTTACCATGTGGTGGAAGAGAAAACAGGAAGTGAACTGTTGGAGAAAACAAACTAGATAAAAAAAGTTTACAAGTTAAGAGGGTAGCGTAAGATGTACGCGGTCAAATTTGAATGGTTGGTGGTGGTACAAGAAGAAATAATTTTTTACAGGCAGAAAGACAAGGGAAGGGAGGGGGGATGAGAGAAGATAGAAAATAGGAATCGGTATTGGAAGTATCGCTGCCTTGCTACTTATGCAGCCCATGGGAGAGATCGGTCTATTTTTCAGCTTGAGACATTGGCGATCTCCCGAGGATCAGGGGACGATGTCTGAGACTAAAAGCAATCTTCCCCCGGTATCCACGACTATTGAAGTGGTTGGAGACCGGGGAACCAGAGTTCTTAGAGATATCGCAGTTCTAACCTAGTCTCCCCAAATGTATGTCGTGCCATATTTGTGTCACAATATGGTGTATATGAGGTTGCAGGACTTGCAGATGAATCCTTATTTTGAACCCGAACGCTGATGTGGGGATGTCCTGGATGACACACAAGGCAACTACGAACGTTCTTACGAGGCATGGTGTCAAAGTGTTGTAAGTGTTAATGTTAATACGGCTGCTATCTAAAAGGTCCCTGATGTTTGTGTCACACTTGAGCTGTAAGCTATAAATATAAGAATCTAAGAATCGAGTACTATATTTATGAAAGCTGGTGTATTTGACTGAAGACGCCATAACTTACAAACGGGATGACATAACGTGCTAAAAATTTACTGAGCATTCTATGGCCGATTTCTAAATCAACGCAACTTATTTCATCTAGCTATGTTGTTCCCTTTACAAGTTATGGAGATATTATTATTGCACAAAGCATATTGTTTACTGACAAATACTTGAACATGACCACATTTTCTTGATCAAATGTGTATCCCTGATAACAGGTGACCTTTACATCTGTCGATGTCACAGTATCGATAGCATGCATGCTTAAGATACGAACTCAGGTGCATTGGAAAAAATCTCACCGTAGCAAGCAATCTGATGCAGCAGGCTCTAACATCGTTGGAGGAGTGGGCGAACTCATGCCTGGTCAAAATAAACGAGGAAAAAACAGCATGTACGATATTCTCGCTTTCAAATAAACTCTAGAACACCCAAAATGAGCCTTAGTGGCCCTTACCTGCGGCAAAACGACAACCCAAACTACTTGGGAGTCACATTTGATCGGCGCATGAAATGGAAAAGTCAGATCGAGAGAAACCGAATGAGAGCCAGACAAAGAATGGAAATCATGATGAAACTTGCTGGCACAAGCTGGGGAGCAGACGAAAGAATACTAAAGAAACTGTACACTGGAAGAGTGAGACCAGTTCTCGAGTATGGCATTGCGGCATGGACAACAGCAGCAAAGGCGAACTTTGATAAAATTAGCAAACTTCTAAACCAAGCCATGAGAGTTATAACAGGAGGCATGAAGTCAACGCCAATTGTAGAACTTGAAAAGATTACAAATCTGCAATCCATGACCGACAGAAGAGACTGTAGAGCCCAGCAGCAAGCAGAGAAACTCAGAAGACTGACAGACCATCTAATTCATCAGAGACTAAATGGATTTCGAAATGGGAAACTAAAGCGGATAAACTTTGCAGAAATAGCCAAAGCAAAGATGAGCGAAGACCCTAAGAACACCGTAACAATAGCAAAGCCCATCCCTACCGTACGCAAACCCAGCTTATCATTCCGGAGGTGATAGAAAATATACCAGGTATTGGAAACAAGAACAGCCAGACTGAAAAAGAAAGAATAGACATAACCCTGAGGTACATAACGGAAAACTACCCAAGCATGGAATGGAACCATACATACACCGACGGTTCTGTAACAAACACAACACAGAGCGGAGAGGCAGGGGTATTCCTGAGCCTACCAAACGGTAGAAAAATAACACTGTCAGTGGTAACTGGAAAATTCTCAAGCAATTTCAGAGCGGAGGCAGAGGCACTGAGGGCTGCGGTAGAAGCAATGCTGACAGGCGAAAGCAATGAAAGCCAGATAGTTCTGTTTAAAGATGCCCTGGCCGTAGTCACAGCACTAAAAAGCCAGAAAAATACTGAACTTAATGATTTAAGATCAGTACGCTGTCAACTATGTCAGCTGTCCGCACCAAAAAGGGTAGTGGTACAGTGGGTTCCATCCCACTGTAACATCCAAGGCAACGAGGAACCCAATCTTCAAAGGAGCACAGAAAAAATGAAAATGCTTTCATTCCAAGAATTCCGCGAATTCCTTGCGATCTGAAAAAAAAAAATGTTTATTTTCTGTGCTAAACCGGGGTACTACTCGTATATCTTACATTTGATCGTGTTTTTTATTTGTGTGCAAATTATGTATACTGTACACAGAGCGTCTGTGTAGCTTAGTGACATATTGTAAAAAACAAACATTGATAGGTATGGCCCAGATACCGGGGTGTAAAAAAAAAGAATGACAAAATCTTTGTAATGAACCAACTTTTATTTTTTTGTTTAATAGTTTTCATTTCAGCGTTCACCTAATTTTTCTATTCCCCAAGGCGTTGTGCGTTGCACTACGTTTTTATTTTGCGCCTGTCAGTTTAAAAATCATGCTGGGAAAATGTCTGCAACAGCGAACTCGCGTATACAAATATTCTGGTTGTAATTGAAGACGTTTGTGTGAGTGAGTGTTCGCAAAGCGGATAATCGTATAAACGGGAACTATTTTAGTGACGTGCGCACAACATACCCTGACATTTGCTATCAATAGGGTGGGTGGGGAGAGGGCGGGGCGGCGGAATGGTGGGTGCGGGGTAAGTAGGTTAGAACAGTCGCTAACCAATCAGGCGCATCTCAAGTGGACCGGTCATACCGAGATGAGTCAGACAATTCTTGGTCCATGTTGTTATTTTGTTTAACTTTGATAACAGAACATTTATTATAAAGCGTCTGAGTAGAAGAGTGATAGAGCTCTCGCTTCTGGCGGCATGGGTACTGGGATCGATTCCAGACAGTAGAGTAATCAGGGCTCAGTGAGATATACTGATTAAGACCCCCATCTCACGCCTGGTTCCTTGCTCCTGGAAAACAGTCTGCGTCATGTCAGTCTGGACAATGAGGTGGGCAACAATTGTGCACTCGGGGACAGCGTGGGCTAGTGGTTAAGTGATACGGCTCACAACCAGAAGGTGCTGGGTTCGATCCCCATCATAGCACCGGCCGTTACCCGGGGGAAGGAAACCCTTAGAAAATGCAGGAGGAAGCACACCCTTACATAAAATGCATGCTGAAGTCGGGTGCACTGGGCCGACAGGCACAAAATAAAAACCCACGTGTTTCCTTCCCCCGCCTATTGGAATAGAGAAATAAGGCGAACACAAAACACCAACAACAACAAAAATGTGGTACGCATGTCGGATCAATATCTACCACAAGAGTTGCTATATTGTGAACTGTAAAATGGCTGGAGAGAACTCGGTGGTCAGCGGAAAACGGTACGAGTGCACGCTTTAGAAGTCACTGATCCAGTGCTGTATTAACCTTGATGGCTGGGAAATAACTGCCACCAACCGCACAGACTGTTACATCACTATTGCGCAGGGTGTTCAGAGACTAGAGTCATCAATAATAATTGAGGCTATCCAGAGGTGATCGCTTCGCAAGTAGAGTCACATCAACCCTTCTTTAGCCCCAGTATCCTATTTCCTTGCACTGAATGTTGACAAACATCTCCGGGCACCGATTGCCTTATTTAGCCATCTTTGATCTCATGTGAACAGTGAATGTTGACAAACAACTCCGGGCCACGATTGTCTTATTTAGCCATCTTTGATCTCATGTGACCAGTGAATGTTGACAAACAACTCCGGGCCACGATTGTCTTATTTAGCCATCTTCCATCTCATGCGAAAGTGAATGTAGACAAACAACTCCGGGCCACGATTGCTATATTTAGCCATCTTTGATCCCATGCGAACAGTGAATGTTGACAAACAACTCCGGGCTCTGATTGTCTTATTTAGCCATCTTTGATCCCATGCGAACAGTGAATGTTGACAAACAACTCCGGGCTCTGATGGGCTTATTTAGTCATCTTTGATCTAATGCGAACAGTGAATATTGACAAACAACTCCGGGCACCGATTGGCTTATTTAGCCATCTTTGATCCCATGCGAACAGTGAATGTTGACAAACAACTCCGGGCTCTGATGGGCTTATTTAGTCATCTTTGATCTAATGCGAACAGTGAATGTAGACAAACAACTCCGGGCTCTGATTGGCTTATTTAGCCATCTTTGATCTAATGCGAACAGTGAATGATGACAAACAACTCCGGGCACCGATTGGCTTATTTAGCCATCTTTGATCTAATGCGAACAGTGAATGTTGACAAACAACTCCGGGCACCGATTGGCTTATTTAGCCATCTTTGATCCCATGCGAACAGTGAATGTTGACAAACAACTGCGGGCTCTGATGGGCTTATTTAGTCATCTTTGATCTAATGCGAACAGTGAATGTTGACAAACAACTCCGGGCACCGATTGGCTTATTTAGCCATCTTTGATCTAATGCGAACAGTGAATGTTGACAAACAACTCCGGGCACCGATTGGCTTATTTAGCCATCTTTGATCTAATGCGAACAGTGAATGTTGACAAACAACTCCGGGCACCGATTGGCTTATTTAGCCATCTTTGATCTAATGCGAACAGTGAATGTTGACAAACAACTCCGGGCACCGATTGGCTTATTTAGCCATCTTTGATCTAATGCGAACAGTGAATGTAGACAAACAACTCTGGGCACCGATTGGCTTATTTAGCCATCTTTGATCTAATGCGAACAGTGAATGTAAACAAACAACTCCGGGCACCGATTGGCTTATTTAGCCATCTTTGATCTAATGCGAACAGTGAATGTAGACAAACAACTCTGGGCACCGATTGGCTTATTTAGCCATCTTTGATCTAATGCGAACAGTGAATGTAAACAAACAACTCCGGGCACCGATTAGCTTATTTAGCCATCTTTGATCTAATGCCAACAGTGAATGTTGACAAACAACTCCGGGCACCGATTGGCTTATTTAGCCATCTTTGATCTAATGCGAACAGTGAATGTAGACAAACAACTCCGGGCACCGATTGGCTTATTTAGCCATCTTTGATCTAATGTGAACAGTGAATGTTGACAAACAACTCCGGGCTCCGATTGGCTTATTTAGCCATCTTTGATCTAATGCGAACAGTGAATGTTGACAAACAACTCTGGGCTCCGATTGGCTTATTTAGCCATCTTTGATCTAATGCGAACAGTGAATGTTGACAAACAACTCCGGGCACCGATTGGCTTATTTAGCCATCTTTGATCTAATGCGAACAGTGAATATTGACAAACAACTCCGGGTTCCGATTGGCTTATTTAGCCATCTTTGATCTAATGCGAACAGTGAATGTTGACAAACAACTCTGGGCTCCGATTGGCTTATTTAGCCATCTTTGATCTAATGGGAACAGTGAATGTTGACAAACAACTCCGGGCTCCGATTGGCTTATTTAGCCATCTTTGATCTAATGCGAACAGTGAATGTTGACAAACAACTCCGGGCTCCGATTGGCTTATTTAGCCATCTTTGATCTAATGCAAACAGTGAATGTTGACAAACAACTCCGGGCTCCGATTGGCTTATTTACCCATCTTTGATCTAATGCGAACAGTGAATGTTGACAAACAACTCCGGGATCCGATTGGCTAATTTAGCCATCTTTGATCTAATGCAAACAGTGAATGTTGACAAACAACTCCGGGCTCCGATTGGCTTATTTACCCATCTTTGATCTAATGCGAACAGTGATTGTTGACAAACAACTCCGGGCTCCGATTGGCTTATTTAGCCATCTTTGATCTAATGCGAACAGTGAATGTTGACAAACAACTCCGGGCTCCGATTGGCTTATTTAGCCATCTTTGATCTAATGCGAACAGTGAATGTTGACAAACAACTCCGGGCTCCGATTGGCTTATTTAGCCATCTTTGATCTAATGTGAACAGTGAATGTTGACAAACAACTCCGGGCTCCGAGTGGCTTATTTAGCCATCTTTGATCTAATGCGAACAGTGAATGTTGACAAACAACTCCGGGCTCCGATTGGATTATTTAGCCATCTTTGATCTAATGCAAACAGTGAATGTTGACAAACAACTCCGGGCTCCGATTGGCTAATTTAGCCATCTTTGATCTAATGCAAACAGTGAATGTTGACAAACAACTCCGGGCTCCGATTGGCTTATTTAGCCATCTTTGATCTAATGCGAACAGTGAATGTTGACAAACAACTCCGGGCTCCGATTGGCTTATTTAGCCATCTTTGATCTAATGCGAACAGTGAATGTTGACAAACAACTCCGGGCTCCGATTGGCTTATTTAGCCATCTTTGATCTAATGTGAACAGTGAATGTTGACAAACAACTCCGGGCTCCGATTGCCTTATTTCGCCATCTTTGATCTAATGCGAACAGTGAATGTTGACAAACAACTCCGGGCTCCGATTGGCTTATTTAGCCATCTTTGATCTAATGCGAACAGTGAATGTTGACAAACAACTCCGGGCTCCGATTGGCTTATTTAGCCATCTTTGATCTAATGCGAACAGTGAATATGGACATAGTTGTTCTCATCGATTGCGGTCTACGAACATTATGTTAGAAAAGTCGAGCAGTTGTCATATGTTATGTTAACAGTCGTATAGGTAAGGGCTCAGTACATGCAACGGGTCAAAAACGATACTATGCCTATGTTACGGCCACAAAACCTTTGTTTGGAAAATAACGAGCGAAAACAACTAACTAAATACTACCAAAATAAAACCAAGCCATGGTGTAAAATTCGCCGAAAACCAGGATGTGTCAGGAACGTATCAGAAACGGTGTGTCAGATATGATTTGTCATAATTTGTGACAACTGCTATTGAAATACACGTACGGTTGGTCTCTGGTCAGAACTATCACTGATATATATGTGCGCTCAGCAATATAATATTTTAGTGCGCTCCTAACAATTTATTCAAAATCGAACTTCGAATCTATGGACAGGGAACACATCTGCTCTACGCTTCGGTTCAGTTCATACCGTAACCCATCAGGTCGTTGGGACGCTCTTGAAGACACTCCCTCAATGCCACGCCATCTCTCTCTGTCCGCTGTCGCAAGTTGGGCGTCAATGGGACGAAGGTTTGACCACTCAGTGATGTTGTCTGCTCATCTCTTCCTTTGACGACCCTGCCATCTCTCTTTAGGTACGAACCATGCAGTATCGTATTTGTAATTCCGCTGGACCTCGTGGCGTACCCATACCAAGCCATCTTTCGCCTTTTGATAGCTGTGAATTGATCATCAAAAGGCCCAATTGTGTGTTCCACTCTTCATCGTATTTCTACGTTCGTGACACGATATATATATATATATATATATGTGTGTGTAGCATATAAGAGTTTTCTAAAGCACCTCATTCCCATTGCATGTATTCTGCACTGGATATCCGCAGCAATGGTCCAAGTCTCACAGGCATAAAGAAATATTGAGAGCACCAATGAGCGCATTAGTCTAACTTTTATGGTGAGGACGAGCCGCTTATCCTGCCATATGGGTTTCAAACGCGTAAGCGCCTCTGTTGTCTGTGCTATTCTGGTAACTATCTCAGGCTGCGAACCCTCGTCACTGACCAGTGATCCCAGATACTTGAACCGGTGTACAACTTCGAGTTCCTGACCATTTGCTTTTATCACAGATGTAAACCCTTCCCTGTTATTAGTCATCAGCTTTGTTTTGTCTGCATTTATCTCCTTGCCATAGATCTTCGCTGCTGTCCAATCTCCTAATAAGCTCCTGGAGTTCCGTTTCCGTGCCTATCATCCCATCTATATCATGTACAAATCGTAGGTTTGTAAGCTTCTTGTCACCTATTCTGACCGTACCAACATGTCCCTCCAGGGCCACATCCATAATTCTTTCCAGAAATAGATTGAAGAGTGTTGGAGAGAGTATACAAACCTGTCTCACCCCAACAGACGCGTAGAACCATTAGCCTAGTATTCCGTCTACAGAAACTGCACTTGACGCCATCTCATAAAGGTTCTCTACCTTCACTACATTACTATTGATATTGTAATGCTTCACTGTTGTCCATAGCGCCGCATTCCATACTCTGTCGAACGCCTTTTTGAAATCTGTGAAGACATGATATACGTGTTGTTGATATTCTAAGTATTTCTCATTCAATATCCTTAGATGAAATGTCTGTGCAGTGGTGTTTCTTCTCGCTCGAAACCTTGCGCGCTCTTAGGCAATGATATTCTCTGCCTGTGGTTTTAATCTGTTGAGGATTATTCTTAAGAGAACTCTGCTAGGATGACAAATGATGCTAATTGTTCTATAGTTCTGACACATCTTTAGGTTCCCTGATTTAGGCAGCGGTAAAACCCTTGATTTCGTCCAGATGGTTGGCCACTCTCCTCTCCGCGAAATCCTGTTACAGATGTATGTCAGAGCCTCAATTATTACCTCACCTCCCACTTGTAGGAGCTCTGCTGGGATATTATTCACACCCACAGCTTTCCCCTTTTTCAGCATCTTCACCGCTTCAGTTACGTGCTCTCCTGTTATCGGATGGTTCTCCTCTAACATATTCATTTCGGGGGCGATTGCATTTCCTGAGTCACCTCGACCCCCTCGAATCACTAAGTCGTGGCTGCTCCCTATATCGGCTCCTGGCAAACTCCTCTACGCTTCACTGGCGGTGTAGTAGGGTCACAAGCAGCTTGCAACAATCACACAAATGTGGAACTCCATGCTATACAGAGGGATACAGCTGTTATAGAAGCTTTTGAAACGGGATCATACCAACAGACTACTTGTGGAAAACTGGCAGCCAAAAAGCAGAATTAAGCAGAAGTCTGAATGTGAGAGACCTACTCTACCATACTTTGGTAATCGTAGAAAATAGTAGGGATGGTTTGATTTCCGTGAAATCAGTTTCAGAGCAGGCACATATAACTGACGCGCCACACACACACACACTTAACTAAGAAATTCCGTTAGTTCGAACTTCAATGTGGATCAGAATGAAATAATTATTATTCAAAATACGTACGGTTGGGTGCTGACGTCTGATGAGTCATGCAAGGTAGAACAAAGTGCTGACCCATACAACGAAAAAGCGCCGGAATTTGACTTCACACGTGTTTAGCGTGGTCGTAAGGGTGTAAATCCCAGACAATTTGGTGAGGGGTTTTCATTACAAAACCAATTGGTATTCGAGTAGCCGAGATATATATATATATATATATATAAAGAGAGAGAGAGAGAGAGATAAAGAGATAGAGGTAGAGGTCGTAAATCGAATAGCGAGCAGACTCTGAACGGCAAGCATTAACCGATAGACGCAGGCAGACGAGTCAAGCCTCATCGAAGATATTAGTAAATATAAATATTATCCTTTGTTCAAGTGTTCATTAGTAGCAAATACAGAAGTTCTTCAGACAGAAATGGGCTGGGAGTTGACATATTTCTTTTTTGAATCATTTATCGAGAAGTGAGGAAACCATAAGCCCTGTGATCACAGAGCAGAAGCTGTTAATGTCCTAGCTCACGGTAAAGCAGAGAGTGCGATTCACAGCAGTTGCCTCTCATAGAGCGGTACTGCAACTACGCCAGTATGTTAAACGATTGATATCCGTTATTGACTATTTCATTATACATTTAGACGAAACTTAAGATGAGACCAATATTAGTATTTATAAATTGTGCAAACAAACAAAAAAGCAAAGGCCGCCGTCCATCGAAGACGATGACAGCATAAATTATTTTGCTAGCGCTATTTTCAGTAAGGATTATCTGCGCCACTTTTTATCCTCACTCTCTCGTCTGGAGCCATTCCGACCCCAGTTGCAAGTCAAGGACAAGACGACTAAGGAGCGACTACGAGATGCAGGGGACGCCGCAACAAGCACCCGTAAAAAAGACGGTGTGCCGTAGTAGTAAACATCAGTATTGAGGTTCTACAGAGAGAAACTCGTTCCGTGAGTTGGCAGATTTCTTTATTGAATGATTTATCGAAAAGTGAAGAAGCCGTCAAACCGAATGGCTCCAGAGTAGAAGGAGTTTATTTCCAAGCTCAATGTAAACCATAGGGTTCTTGGTTCTTCGTTGACCTGTACTTCTACAGGAGCCGATTCCCCTGTGCAGGTCCCAGCTCTAGTATGAGCTGGAGGTAGCCCGCTTAGCGGGCTAGGCTCGAGCAGCTTAATACTCCGCTGCGTTAGGACAAGCGCTTATGAAGGGTGATTAACCGACGTGCGAGTCCATTTTAATAGACTCAAACACAAGAGCAAAAAAGACCCGCAGCCTGTTAGACGCCATCTATGCTGCTCTGTACAAACCACCTAACCATGGCCGGTGTTTTGCCATGTCAGTCACACAGACAGACAGACAGACAGACAGACAGACAGACAGACAGACAGAGAGAGAGAGAGAGAGAGAGAGAGACACACACACACACACACACACATATATATATATATATAATGTGTGCCTTGACTTCTGGCAGTGACACTGGGAGGGTGAAATGTTCTCTTTGTCTTCCCTCCCTGACGAGCCTGTTCGCCCATTCATTCCCAGGTATGTCCCTGTGAGGTGGAATCCACTGGAGGGTGATTTTATTGTGGTATGAGAATTTATTTATATGGCATTTCAGTTCTCTTTCCATACCGACAGTGAATTTAAAATTAAATGAAACAAATACGCGTGTACTTGCACCAAAAGTTTCGAGTAAATAGAGTAAATAGCAAGAAAGATAAATATTAAGGGTAGCGTTAGTGGTAGATATGCGAATTCGATGTATGTACATAAGTGTGTGTGTGTGTGTGTGTGTGTTATTTAGAATTCATTCCACGTATGTCGCTAAGCGTCGTGGATGGATTCAGTCGTCTGTCATGCCATTAAAAAAGAAGTTAATCCAGAACCTGTATGAAAATCAAGAGGCGATTATTTCAATCACAGAAGGTCTCACATTTCCAGTTTCCATTTACCAGTCGGTACGACATGGCTGCTTGCCTTCACCCGAGTCTCTATAACGCATATTCTGACATGATGATGGCTAAGGTTATGCGGAGTTGTAATAGGGGTTGCACATTTAATGGTATAAAAGTTAAAATTTCTCGATGACCAAGCGATACTGGCAGTATAAGTATCAACGTTGCAAATGCTGCTTGATAAAATTCATAGCAGCTGCCAAATATTTTAGCATGAAAATAAACACATCGAAGAGAAAGACTGGTAATATCTAAGCAACGTAAGCACATAAATATATCCATCGATTGAGAAATAATCTAACAAGTACAGACGTTTACATATTTTGGGCAAACCCTAAGAGAATATGCCGGGAATGAGACATAAATTAAGATAAGGATTTGCAATGGCAAAAAAAGGCGTCGGAGAAAAACAGAAATTGTTAACCTCAAAGAATGTCAGGATAGAACTGAGACAAGGAATAATCGCCACTAATATGTGGCCAAATGCACTGTATGGGACTGAAACATGAACTTTGGCAAAGAAGGATGAAAAAAGCTTGGAAACGTTTGAAATGTGGTGCTACCGTAGAATGGAAAGAGTGAGTTGGACAGAAAAAAAGATATAATGACAATGTACTCACTGATGTGAGCGCACGAAGACAAATCAAGCACGGAAACCTTACAGAGAATGGCGGCGGATCGTCAATACATGTGAAGAATAGAGTTCTGCTTTATGTCCAGTTTTTGGTGACGAAGCGACAGATAGAGTGCGATAGAGAGAGAGGAGGGAGAGGGGAGGGAGAGATAGAGAAAGGAGCGAGAGAGATAGCAAGGGGAGGGAGAGAGAAATAGAGAGATAGAGAGGGGAGAGAGAGAAACATAGAGATAGGAGAGGGAGAGAGAGCGAGAGAGATAGAGTGAGAGAGAGATAGAGAAAAAGATAGAGAGATAGGAGGAGAGGGAGAGAGAGAGAGAGGGGGAGGGAGGGAGAAATAGAGAGAGATAGAGAGGGGAGAGAGAAAGATAGAGAAAAAGAGAGGAGGGGAGGGAGAGAGAGGTAGAGAAAGATAGAGATGGAGAGGAGGGAGAGAGGGCGGGGGAAGAGAGATAGAGAAAGATAAGAGATAGAGAGGCAGGGAGATAGATAGAGAGAGAGTCCATATGTGACCCTGCCGTGGAATATGAAGTGTTAAAAACTTCCCTGCCCGAGGTCTCCGCTTGTTTGTGAGGTGAACTGACGAGTTCCATTACCCGCTACATTGAATTCGTCAATGGAATCCATATACTTCTCTACATCAGAGCACATCCAGTACATATTGCAACAAAGGCAGCGCTATGCCAGCTACTTCCTGATTGACCGCCAGACGGCACGCAAGCTAATCATAGCGGTGGTTGAGATCTTTCCCCTGACAAATGCACGGCTAAACCGCTTAACGCTATTGATTGTTTAGGGAAGTCTAGGCTTGAGCTGGAGTAATCGTATTGTTTATGTGTCTAATGAACATTTTCATTTTCTGTTGTTACTGCTACAGCGCATCTGATTTGTGTGTTCGCTAGTCGGAACAAAAGTTTCTTTTACCTTACCTAAATTGATATTTAATCAGTATTTCTTTCTAAACATACCTCTTGCTTATTTCACTCTATTAAACTCGCATCAATCAGTTTTTCTTTCTAAACATAAAGAATGCTTATTCCTTCTATGGCGTTAAATAATCAGTATCTTCCTTTCTAACTGTAGTCTCCTTATTCTTTTTATTAAGCTCATTTTAATCAGTGACTTCCTTTCTGAATCGATGCTTATCTATTCTTATCTATTCTAAATCTATGCTTATCTATTATAAATCTATGATTATCTTTTCTAAATCTATTCTTATCTATTCTAAATATATGCTTATCTATTATAAATCTATGCTTATCTATTATAAATCTATGATTATCTTTTCTAAATCTATTCTTATCTATTCTAAATATATGCTTATCTATTATAAATCTATTCTTATCTATTCTAAATATATGCTTATCTATTATAAATCTATGCTTATCTATTATAAATCTATGATTATCTTTTCTAAATCTATTCTTATCTATTCTAAATATATGCTTATCTATTATAAATCTATGCTTATCTATTATAAATCTATGATTATCTTTTCTAAATCTATTCTTATCTATTCTAAATATATGCTTATCTATTATAAATCTATTCTTATCTATTCTAAATATATGCTTATCTATTATAAATCTATGCTTATCTATTATAAATCTATGATTATCTTTTCTAAATCTATTCTTATCTATTCTAAATATATGCTTATCTATTATAAATCTATTCTTATCTATTCTAAATATATGCTTATCTATTATAAATCTATGCTTATCTATTATAAATCTATGATTATCTTTTCTAAATCTATTCTTATCTATTCTAAATATATGCTTATCTATTATAAATCTATTCTTATCTATTCTAAATATATGCTTATCTATTATAAATCTATTCTTATCTATTCTAAATATATGCTTATCTATTCTAACACGCTCACACTTTATCAGTGACATCCTTTCTTCTTCTTTTTCTTCTTCTTCTTCTTCTTCTTCTTCTTCTTCTGCGTTCTTTATTAATCTCCCGCTACAAATTCCTGAATAGGGCTTTGGAAGTAGTAGGATGTCGTCTGGAGAACGGAGAGCATTGTGTCGCATAGTTTACAGCTTGACTGCGATATTTTCACCTTTTTGTCCGACAATGAGGTAATGAAAGTGCTGACATAACTGGCACAAACAGAAGCAAACAAGTCACAAGCAAAACATCCCGTGCAGTGGACAGAAATGGATGAACCAATGTGCTACATGTGTGACTGGAAGAGTTCTGTTTACAGACATGTCTCATTTGAATGTCAACGGCAACATCAATAATTTTAGCCGACCAGGTCAGAGTACAGTTTTCAGTTTGCGAATTAGACGTGCCACTGGACAAATGCCTACACAGAATTACCGGAGACCATACACCACCTTGCAAGCGCTGTAACGGACAGAGATACGGGCGCAACTACTGCCATCAATCCCCTCCATCACGAACGCCCTGTGTGGCTAGTTAGTTGTCCGTAGTAAGCCATGATGGCGACGTCATCAGAATGTTTTGTCTTGGTGACGTAACGTACGCTGTATTTGGATTATAGTGAGAAAGAAACGGCGCTGGTCATCAACCTCACTCTCTGATCCCGAGCCACCTTGGGCCAGTGGCAAGACACAAGTTAAGACGACTGAAGGTAACTCAGGATGCAGACACTCTAGTCCCTAGAGACCAGAAGTCGCTTGTAACCGTTTCCGTGCATCGATTTGAGAGGCGACCGCTTTACCTTTCAACAACATCACTCACCGTGTGAGCGTCGTGGACATGTTGCTGGCCAGGCAGGACCCATTCTCTCCAAGACGATGTGTTAGTTCATCATTATTGTCCGTGTGCACATTTCCCAGCTCCACCAAGACCGGCAATGTCAGCTAACAGGGCGAAAGTTCGCAATCTGCTGAAGTTCAGCCCTGCGCACTGGGGCGTAGAAATACGAGACAGGGTAACCGAAATACTATTGCAATTACTAATGTCTCCTCTATGGAGACATAAAACAACTTTAAAAAAACATATACATGTCACTATTTGGCACAGAGTCGAGGCGAAACTCGTTACCCCATGAATAGGAAAAGAGTACTGTTCTGTAACAATCGACGTTATTGCACTCCAGGAAGACCCATAGATATTCTGTCCCTCTCATAAAATGACGAATAGTGTAGATATCGATGGTTCATGTAGATCGCTGGTTGTACACACTACTGGTATGTCCTCTCAAGCACTGCATTGGCTGCAGTGTATTCATCCAAAGGGATGAATGCTGGTGCGCCTGAGGTTAGGATGTTAGCTCTTTCATTCCCACAATCCAAGACATGGCGAAGATAGTAGATCCACACAGGTTCCCGAAGTTCTAAGCCTTAATGTCCGCTATCCACTCCTGTCACCCATCCCTTCTGCACATACCGACGCAAGGATTGAGAGTCAGAGACGATTACGGCCCTAATTAAAGTCCCAGATAGTCACCTTAGACCAGAAGAAGATGCTGAGCACCACATGAGCTGCAGCAGTCAGCGACTCAAAGCTGTCAAGACCCTTCTACACCTCCACGTTGTGACCCTAGATGACAGGCTGCAACAGAGCAGACTGGCTAAGGGAAAGGGATTGAAGAGCAATGATTAACCCGGTACACAAAACATGTCTGCTGAAGTTGGATGTGCCGGACCGAAAGGTGCACATTTCACAGTCAAGCTGTAAACTACGACGCTGCGCATTCCGTTCTCCAGACCTTGTTGTCAAGTATACACCGTTCCTCTCAGCAACGACCCTGCCTCTCACTCTATCAGAGAATCCCCAACCGGCAGTGTTACCACGTAACGCAGACCCATCAGTGTGTATGACAGCCTCAGAATCCTAGAGATTTTACTTAACCTCGAAGTCCGCTTACTACTGCACTAGTCTCTGCATTCTCTCCCTTGAATGATAATGACCCGATGGAACTGTCATTTTATCTCCAGTGTGAATCAATTCTTCCCCTTTGTCTATGGTCTCTCACTGTGGTAATAACAAAAGCAGAAGAGAACCAGCTAAGAACAGCACACGCATCTATTGAAAAACGCCTCGTTGGCATAACTCTCAGACAACAGCGGCAGAGCGAACTACATTATAGCGACATCCGGAGAATGTCACACATCAAGGATGTCCTACATCACGGCAACAAGACGAAAGATGGTGTACGATAACCCCCATGTGGTACCCGCGCAACAAACAGAGACATCAGGGACGACCCCCAACTCGCTGGCGAGATTCACTAGAAAAGTACAACATTCACGACCCCACAACAAAAGAGACTGCTGTCCCACTGGGCGACACACTCCCGCGACAGAAACGACTAGATCCTGAGTTGTGACCCGCACAATGTCGTCCACCCCTTGATGTAGAACGAGTCGAACTAAGAACTCTTTCGCATCTATCGTTCTGTCTGCCTATACCACCCATGACATATATCTCCTGATTCTTTCACCATTGATATCTGCAATCATACAAAGTGGGTGCCGTGTGTCTACGGCTACCCGAATAAAGGCTTTGGTCTGGGCCACTGCATATATTGACGTTACAGAACGAAGTTCAAGCATGGAAACCCATCTTCACGTTGGGGTATCGCTGGTGAATCCATTCCTCCATCCAGGAAGCGTTCCGACCTTTCACGATGTGACCTTGACAGTGTGAGGATTCCCAGTCCATAATCGTCGATAAGTATAATAATGATAACAATAAGTATAATAATAACAACAATTTTAACTATAATAATGTTCCTTTAGGCGTCTGCGGTCCGTTGCATCTGTCGGCCACATCCATGACAACCTGATGCAGAGAGGCTCCAGGCTTCTTCCAGAGCGGAGGTGAAAGTTGATATCTGCTAGAGCCATTCTGTGTGGGGACGGCCTCTTCTGTGCATTCAGCCGGTCAGATAAAGACTTTTTGCGCTGAAGAACGACTTGTGTAGTATCCTATGGGCCAGGGTTTCCTGGTCCAGCCGTTAGACATGACCGAATAAAGAAACTCGGCGTCGATCAAGTGTTTCTGAGATTGGGTGGGGACCTGTTTTAGCAGAGACCTCCACATTGCGGATATAGTCATTCAATTGGGTGCCCAGGATACGCCTCTCGTTGTGCATGTGGAAGGCCTATAGTCTCGACATGTCATGTTTCAGTAATTGACAGAGCCAATTATCCAGCTGTAAATTGTCACGTGTCAGCGGAACCAGAGGCCCGATACTTCGCACAGAGACCAAAAAAGGCGGATCAATCCGACAGTGGGGTGAGGTGAATCTTAACGGCAAACAGTACATCTAACAATATCATGGTTACATTATAACGCCAGATGTTGCTGCGCTCAAATTAAGTGAGTTATGATATTACCCACGAGCGAGCAAAACAATATCCTCCATTAAAATGATTTACTGCAGAAACCGTCAATGCTTAAAGCCTAAATACTTTAATCTAAGCTTTTAGTAAATAAGATCGTCTAGAGTTGTGGTCCTTTGTTTCATATGGTGACAAAGGGGGGCAAGTAGAAGAGATGATTCTTCCAGAGTTACCCTCGTGACCTTGACAAGCCAGGCTGGCAGATATACCATCAGAGATAAGTCTTGTCAAAACGAGGAAAAATATATCTACCAAACAATAGCAACGACCTTGACATATGATTTCCAGGAAACTCATTAGCAGTCGCGAAACGTTAGAATATACAATTTAGGCTGAGCTATTAAAAAAAGCTTTGTGAAGAATTAGAAAAGACATGCCTTTGCACAAAACTTGTGAAATAAATTTCTTTGGCATTGTGTTGTGTAATTTTCGTTTAAGCGTAGTGACATGTTAACAGACGCGTCCAGTCTATCACAACGTAGGAATATGGTGAATTGTTAGCTAGGGGGCGGCCATTAGTGAGCTATCTTTTCTCACAGCCCAATTCCACACCTTAATTAGGCCGACCTTCTCTGACTGTACATCTAATTTTAGAACAGGTGGACGATTATGTCCATGACTCAGTTTACTCTAAACTGATCACGCTTCGCTACTGCTCATTAGATAATATTATTGACATTGAAACGGATAGGTGAAGATCGACATTACATATGAGGGACATCAAATAATGTCTGCCATGCAGGTAGTCTGGGTGATGAATGAGGCTAGCAACCGCATAATGTAAAACAGATTCTTTTAAAAACGACCACTGCTAAAAGTACGGCAACTGCTCTAGCGCTGGCTTCCTAATAGAGCCTAACTGCATGCATGGTTCTATACTCCGACCGGAGTGAAAGAGAGACCACAAAAGGTATGCATGTATGGTCCTATATTCCGGCTGGAGTGAAAGAGAGACCACAAAAGGTATGCATGTATAATCATATACTCCTGTTGAAGTGAAATAAAGACTACAAAAGGTATGCATGTATGGTCCTATACTCCGGCTGGAGTCAAAGAGATACCAGATAAGGTATGCAGGTATGGTATATACTCCTGTTGGAGTGAAAGAGATACTACAAAAGGTATGTAGGTCTGGTCCTATACTCCTGTTGGAGTGAAAGCGATACTACAAAAGGTATGCATGTATGGTATATACTCCTGTTGGAGTGAAAGAGAGACCACAGAAGGTATACCAGGTAGAAGCAGGGAATCCTAGGGAAGTCTGACCCAAGCTATGCCGATGATGGATCTACTACCTCACCTCAGCCTCCACCTCCATGGCGACGCAAAACACATTTCAATGCAACCAAAGACAGGACTTTGCTGGAAGCATCGGCAATGAAGAAGAAGAAGAAAAAGAAGAAGAAAAAGAAGAAGAAGAAGAAGAAGAAGAAGAAGAAGAAGAAGAAGAAGAAGAGAAAGAAGAAGAAGATCAGGAAGAAAAAGATTAAAATGAAGAAGAAGAAAATGAAAAAGAAGAATAAAAAGAAGAAGAGAGAATAATAACAGAAATGGCAATAATATTAATAATAATAATGCGATGAAGAAGAAGAAGAGGGGAGAAAAAGACGAAGATGATGAAAAAGAAGAGGAAGAAGAAGTAGAAGGAAATGGAGAAGAAGAAACGGAGATGAAGAGGTGGAGGAAGAAAAAGCGGAGAAAGAAGACAAAGGAGATGAAAGAAAGAAGAAAAAGAAGAACAACAACAACATCGAAGAAGAAGAACAAGACGAAGACGAAAAATAAGAGAAAGAAGAAGAAGAAGAAGCAGAACAACATCATCATGTAGCATGTCCTTTGTAGAACGTCGCTCCCATCACAGTCTGTCTGAAAGAAACTCGTTCCCTTGCCAAAACTCCAGCTTCCGCCACAGTCATACCCAGGCATTCCTGGACATCTTGGTGCCATCGTCTTCTTGGTCTACGCCTTCCTCTTTTGCCTGGCACCATACCTTCCATCACCGTCCTCTCAAGACCGTTGTGTCTCTTGATGTGACCAAAGTATTTGCATTTTCTAGCCAAAATGGAATTGATAAACCAGTTCTCCTCTATGCTCAACTCTTGCCGAATGTCTACATTTGTTCTTTTCTCTGTCCAGGGTATTCTGAGGATCTTTCTGTAACATTTTTACTCGAAGGATTCGATTCTTTGTCTAGAAGTTTTGGTAATCGTCCATGCTTCACAGCCATAAGCTGCCACAGGAAAAACACAGGCAGAACAACAACAACAAGAAATCAGTTCAAATGCCTAGATTCAGAAAGTCTAGACAGCAGCTGTAGTAGCGACAGGATGCTACGCACATGTAGGAAAGCGGTAAATCAATTGGACAGGGTCGGTCACGTGACACTGACACATTACAAAAATAAGACCCGCTCTGGCGACCAGGGTCCTAGGCGTCGATCGTCTGTGACGACGATTCATAAGCGAGCTCCTTGGGGATCAAGAGCGGGCGATCTGTCGCTGCCAGTTGTTGCGCGTACAAAATCTGGTAAGAGGGACGCGACTAAATGTGGGACAAGGACTTTTTTTCTCCCTTAATTTCCACAGACAGGTGTAGGATTTGCCGGGCGAGACATCCTTTTGGAGCCGGCCCAAATGACCGACATTTGAGAGGCAGCGAATGCCCGTTACTTAATGTGAACGCACGAATTTTGCTGCAGTGGAAAGCTTGTCCTAAAAGACGCTTTCGGCTTCGAACCCTCTTCGCTGATCGAAGATCCAAGATATTTAAAACGTTTCACCACCTCAAGTACCTGCCCATTTGCCTCTATGACAGAATGAAATCCTGCAACGTTATTGGTCATTAGTTTTGTTTTATCAGCATTTATTTCCATACCAAAACTCAGGGTCGTTCTATCCAATCTACCAATCAACTTCTGGAGTTCCCTCTCTGTGCCTGCCAATACATCAATATCATCAGCAAAGCGGAAGTTTGTGATAAGCCTGTCACCTATTGTAACCGTGCCAACATGTCCTTTTAAGGTCGTCTCCATTATTCTCTCCAAGAAGATATTGAAGAGTGTGGGGGAGAGTATACAACCCTATCTCACACCCACCGTCGTACGGAACCAATCGCCTAGCGTTCCCTCTACTGAGACAGCGCTGGTCGCCTGCTGATAAAGGTTTGCAATTAAGCTAATAGTAGGATTCCAGAATTACGGTTATGAGGAAAGACTAAGACAAACCTGCCTAGGGTGTCTAGAAAAGACAACCATTTGAGATGGTTTAATACAGGTTTATCAGATAAATACGACATGGAAATACGACACATGGTAAAGGAAAATCTGTTTCAAATAGCCGAAGACCACGCCAGGATAATCGGGGAGTAAAAACACAGCAACATTAACTAATCAAGATGGACAACTGCAACACTTGTCCATAGTCACAAGTGTCAGTTGTTGACTAGTGTGAATTCTTCTTCTTCTTCTTCGTTCTCAATCTCCCGCTACCAAACCCTGAAAGGGATTAAGTAACAGAATGTAGTCCAGAGAACGGAATGCATTGTGTCGTAGTTTACAGTTTGACTGCGATATTTGCACCTTTCGGTCAAACACATCCGACTTCAGCAAGCATTTTTTTAATACCGGGTTAGCATTCCCTCTTCGATCCCTTCTCCTTAGCCAGTCTGCCCTACTGCAGCCTGTTATCCAGGATCACCGCGTGAAGGTGTAGAAGGGTCTTGTCAGCTCTGGTTCACTGACCCTGACGCAAGCAGTCAGCTATGGGTCGCTGACCACTGCAGAGCTTTGACTCGCGATTTGCATTTGAACTTCTATCATATTCCATCAAGTGGTCTCTCTGGGGCCTTTCCGCTTGAGTCCATGGTGTGTGAGTTCTGGTGTTCGACGATTATAATAGCGCGATTTCTTCTGGTTCCCTTTCCGTTAAATTGAATAATAACTCTCGGAGAACTGCAACCAAATATGAATAGCTTGTTGTCATGAGCTACAATACGGATTCCCATTTACCTGTACAGATCATTATCTTCTAAACTTTTTACACCTGTGGACCGGTGAACATAGGAAACATTTTTTTCGCGAACAGTACAGTTAGGAACAATTTTTGGCGGACAGCTGAGACAGAAATAAAACACAACAACCATTAGTAGAAATAACTTGTCTTCCAAAATAGTTTTAATAGATTCCCCTCTTTTTGTTTGTTTGTTTTGTTTTCTTTATTTTTTTAAGGCGGTGTGCGTTGCATTGCGGTTTTTATTTATTTTTGCGCCTTTTTGGCCGAGTGCCTCCGACTTCGGCGTGCATTTTATGTAAGGGTCTGATTCCTCCTGAATTTTCTAAGGGTTTGCTTCCCAGAGGTAACGGCCGGTGCTGTGATGGGGATCAAACCGAGCACTTTCGGGTTGTGAACCGTGTCACTTAACCACTAGACCACACCGTCCCCAGATTCACTTAAAAAATGTGTCTATAAATTTCCAATTGACCTAATTTAAATTTAGCCATTTTTGGAAACCTAGTCCTTTTTTTCCTATCCACCCCCCCCCCCCCACCCCCACCCCCCATAAAAAAAACACAAACAAACAAAACAACCTCATATACTTTGGTAGACACAGAATCCAACTAAGACAAACTCCTGAGTGCCATCTGTGTACACACCCATATGAAAGCGATAGTCATCTTCTATTTGAGTGCTCAGCGCTCAATGATTTTAGAAAAATGCTTCTTCCTTTGTGGCCAGATACATGGAACACTTTGTATGGCACTAGACAACAGCTGATAAACACGTGCTTATACTATTACATGGCATTGGGTCGAAGGGCAAGAGCCCGGATGTTGCTGGATCCGTAACAACAACAACATGGGTCCGAACAGTAAGGACCCTTGTATGGCTGACGTCATTTGAGTTAACATAACAAGACTATCTGAGCTTAGATGGCCTCAAGGCGACCTCCAGTTTTTGAAGCTAAGCCGCAAAAAACCAGGGGTTGAGAAGCACTAATCTTGATCACAATCAATGCTACCGGTAGTTGAAAGACCGCCATTTTGTAAAGCAAATGTATAGTAATACGTAATTATGAATCAACATACGAGGCGTGTTCAAATGAAACCCGACCTATCTGCAACAAGTGAACATACGTACGATGCGCATGATGGCGTCACTTCAGGTGCAAATAGCCCGACCCAACCGTCAAGTTTGCAAAGTTTCATGATTCTCCGACTCAAAGTTTCCTCAGCAGACCGTTGTAAACATGGCGGGTGTGATACGAAATCCGTCCAGAGTTGATCAGCGAGCGGTGATTCGGTTTCAAACGGCTGAAGGATGTCGACCAGTTGACATTCATCGCAGAATGCAGGCAGTGTATGGTGACAAACGTGTGTCGAAGACAACAGTGAAGAACTGGACAACGATGTTTGAAGAAGGACGTGAGTTAAAGAGACCTTCCGAGACCAGGTCATGAGCATATTGTTGCTTCGGAAGATACCATCGCCAAAACTGATGCAGCAGTTCAGGTGGACCGTCGTCGGAGCTTACGTTAGCCATACATTTGTCCCCATACAATAACATTGTTCGATAATCGATCGAACACACAACAATTTCACATAATAAAGTCATGGATACCAACTACTGAAGAAGTTGTGAAATATAATCCGAACAGGATCTATCAAACATCAGAAAACGACATGCAGGCAGTGTATAGTGACAACCACCCTTAAACTCCCCCTCCATCAACCCCCCCCCTCCAGCACAAATAGGTTATTAATATGTCTATGTAACCCATAATGCCACAAATGCAAGATCGAGCTGGGAGATGGGCTTGTCGAAGATGTCAGTGCCTACTTTTTCTTGGGGCATGACATAAGTGCCACTCACACCCTAGGCCATGAGGAAAATACAAAAATAATTTGGGTCAATACAGCAAACACACGACCAATCAGGTTGAAAGGAACGCCACTGGAAGAAGTAGAGGTATTTACATACCTATGAAGTATCATCCACAAGGAAGGAGGGTCAGACGAGGATATAAAAACAAGGATACACGAAGCAAGAGTTGTATTCAGAATGGTGAAGCCCATGTGGAACTCCAAGGAAATAAGATGGAAGATGAGGATTTTCAATTCAAATTCCGCTGCATGGAGCGGAAACCTAGAGAATGACCAAAGGTAATGACAGGAGACTGCAGGGTATGTCAATGAGAAAAAAACATGAAAAAAACTAGTAAAAGTTGATTAAGGTTGAGTTTAACCAAAATTTAAAAATGGGTATGGTCAGATACCGCACCGAGACGAGAACACAAACAAAACCTACGTTACGACCAATAGGCCTTCATCAGGGACAACAACACTGAACTAACAAATCAACATATAAGAAAAAATGGTCAACTCATCTGTTTCAGGTAGTAGACGCTTTCTGTCCAAGCGACCGGTTGTGTCAAGCGCTCGATTGAAACTGAAATAGGAGCGTTCTAACAAAAAGTGGCGGAACATGCCTGATAAGCCAAGCGTGGCCAAATAGTGGTCCAGATAGGAGAACAAAGAGAAGGCAACATAAGCCGGGAGGGCGTGATATTGATATAAGAGAGGGGTAAGAGAACTGATGGAAGAATGGGGGAGGGGGGGGGGGGAAGGAAGACAAATAAATGGGGGCCAGTGTGAGGGTTTAAGAAAAAGTATGGAAGGTATTAATACCATGTGGTTGGAGACAGCCCATACTCGAGAAAAGTCTGTTCTCAAGGGCGAATCGATGACGATCGTCAGAGAAGCACGAAACTAGACCAGTGACACTGACGTCAGCCATACCCCGGTGCTCAGGACCATTGAAGTGGCTGGCAATTGGGGAACCAGTGCGGTTTCGGATGTCGTTGAGGTGTTGGCGGAAACGCTCCTGTAGTTCGATACCAGTTTCCCCAATGTAAGTCATACCACACTGGCGGCAGATGATGGAATAGATGAGGTTACGAGATTTGCATGTGAACCCCTCTTTGATGAAGAATTCAGCCTTAGGAAAGGTAATGGAGCGAGAAAGGATGACATGAGGGCAGGTAACACAGCCACGTGAATTTTTGCACGGCCTGATGCCTGGGAGGCTATGAGGGCTGGTGTGTAGGCGACTACTGACCAGCAAGTCCCTCAGGTTCCTGTCACGTTTGTAGGCGACAAGGGGAGGATCGGGAAAAACTTTGCGAGTGGCAGGATCAGAGTGAAGGATAGGGAGATGGCGGAATAGGATATCCCGGACAGAGACGCAGTGAGGGTGATAGGTGAGGACGAGTTTCACACGGTCAGAGGGAGGACGGCGGGTGGGAGTGAGGGAGTCTTGGCGGGAGATAAGAAGAACCCGCTGAAGGGCGGAGGAGAGAGTGGTCTCAGGGTAGAGTCGCTTGCGGAAGAAGTCAAGCATCTCGTGGGCCCTGAGAAGGAAGTCGTCGTCATCCTGACATAGGCGTCGGAGGCGGAGGAGTTGGGACAAAGGAAGCGAATCGCGGCAGGATAGGGGATGGGAGGAAGTGTAGAGGAGGTAGTTGTGGGCGTCAGTGGGTTTGTAGTAGACAGTGGTGGAGAGGCCTGAAGGGCAGATAGAGACAGTGATGTCCAGAAAGTGGACAGACGTGAGGGAAATGTCAGACGTGAACTTGATCGAGGGATGGAAGTCGTTGACAAAGTCGATAAAGTTGAGGAGATCCTTCTCCGACATGTCAGTAATACCAATCCCATCGTCGATGTATCGATAATACATCAAAGGAAAAGGGCCCTGGAATTGAAGCTAGATAAAGTGTTCCAGGTGACCCATGAACAGGCATGCGTAGCTGGGGCCCATTCTGGTGCCCATGGCTACACCACTGATCTGGTCGAAGAACTGGCTATTGAACTCAAAGGTATTGAGAGTAAGAACGAGTTCTGCTAGACGGGCGATGGCAGACGTGGAGATGGATGGGTTAACCCTTCGGTCAAGGAAGAAACGGAGGGTCAATAAACCATCAGAGTGGGGGATCGAGGTGTACAGTGAACAGACATCAAGTAGGAAGAGACGATAGGTTTGGTCGGGGGAGAGGACAATGGAGGAGAAAGTGGATAAGGCGTGGTTGGTGTCCTTAAGAAATGTGGGAAGACTCTCCACCATAGGTTGGAAGACACTATCCAGGAAGTCCGATACCAGTTCGGTGGGACAGGAACAGGCAGAGACAATAGGGCGACCTGGGTTGTCGGGCTTATGAATTTTAGGCAGCATGTAGAAAGAAGGCTTACCCAGACAACTGTCAAAGATACGGAGGTTCGTAACGCTCTTGGGGAGGAGATGTCGTTTGGTCATATCAAGGATGATGGTAGAGACCTCCTTGTTAAAACGGACAGTGGCATCATCGGCGCGCGGTTTATAGAAAGAAGGATCAGATAGTTGAAGACTGCCCTCCTGAACATATAAATCCTTGCGCCAAACCACCACTGCTCCTCCCTTATCAGCAGGTTTAATCACGAGATCCCTACGCCGACTAAGGCTAGCCAGAGCACAAGCCTCGGTATGGGAAATGTTCGAATATCGCAAGCGCCGAGGGCAGAGGGTCTTGATATCGTGAAGAGTAGTTTTAATATTGAGGTCTAAGGCACGAGATCGGCCAGGAGGAGGAGTCCAGTCAGATTTACGATGGGAACAGCTGGAGAAAGGGTCATCGGGGTCAGGAAAAGAGCAAGAGTTGGGATTGTTTTGGTACCATTGTCGAAGACGTAGGCGGCGATGATAGGCATGCACATCCTTGAGAACAGAGTATTGGTCAATGGAGGGCTGGAGGGGGACAAAGTTAAGGCCTTTCCTGAGAACTGATATTTCACTCTCAGTCAGAGGAAGATTAGAGGGGATACAGACCACTTGATGGCGAGAATCAGTGGACGAGGAGGAAGGAGGAGGGGTAGGAGGACGGAGACGAGTAAGCTTGTCCTTCTTGCGAGCAGACAAGAAGTCGTATAACTGACGATTGAGAGTATGAATAATGTAGCGGATGACAGCATAGGAAAAGTAGTCCTGGGTGGAGAGAGCTAGCAAACAGTGCAGGAGATGAGATTGGGAGGAATGAAGATCATGGAGCCGTCTATCGTAGCTGGATGCGATACAGCGCATACGCAGGAAGCCACACTTCCTATCTGCATGGTCAAGATGGCGGAGCTCACGTTGGCTTAAAGAGGCTGCCGCGTGGTGAAACTCGGAAGTGAACCCGCGAGGAAGAACGTTGTAGCGGAGACAATAGCGAATGAAATTGAGATGGCAAGTAAATCGGGTAATCTTGAGAGTAACAAGAGCGAAGTCTGTAGCAATACGGGAGAGGTCAGGGGGGAGAA
Organism: Ariolimax columbianus; assembly: GCA_036924085.1. Taxonomy (NCBI): domain Eukaryota; kingdom Metazoa; phylum Mollusca; class Gastropoda; order Stylommatophora; family Arionidae; genus Ariolimax; species Ariolimax columbianus. The sequence goes on from JAVGWX010000019.1 coordinate 27,399,891, forward strand.
GGCCGAAAGCCGTAATGATGAAAGAACGGAAGAAGTTGGTCATGAATTTGGAGGAAGGCATGGCGATGATATAGTGTGTAGGGTTTTGTCAACAGATGCCTCAGAAAGATACTTGGTATGAAATGGTTTGACAAAATCACAAACTTCAGACTGTGGGAGAGATGGGATATGGTAAATTGGAACAGGAAATCTTTGAAAGAAAGTGGAGATGGATGGGTCATACATTAAGAAAGTCCCAGACCAGTATCACCAGGCATGGAACCCTCAGGAAAGGAGAGTCATATGCAAACCAATGAATACATGGAGGCGAGATCTGGAAGCGGAAGTAAAGAAAACAGGAAAAAGCTGGATGGAAGTGGAAACGATTGCACAGGACAGAGCTGCTTGACGAGGGTTGGTTGATGGCCTATACATCCCTGGGTGATAGAAGGCGAAAGAGAGAGACACCGTAGACCTGGCAATCTTCAGTTGAACAGCGGCAGCCTAGTCTTGCTTCCAAGAATACTCATGCAGCTGAAAGACGCCATGGCAAGGACACATATTTTCAATTCAGCGTTCATACCTGTCATCATCAACGGATATAAAGTGGGGAATTTACCCAACGCGGATGCTAAGAACATCCGAGTTACCCAGAGAGGATTAGAAATACGTGTCTCTGTATCTCGACCAGAGATCAAATCCTCAATTCTGAAATCAGAGAACGCACCCTATTTCGAGACGGCACGGAAGCAGCGCTGTCTCGCATCTACCACTGGGCTGGGAACGGAAGATTAATGTTAGGTCAGGTAAATCAAATATACTGATATAATGTTAGTCAGGTTCAGGCAAAACATACTGGAAAAGACCCTCACCTTGGCTTCCTCATAGCCTTTCCTGGTATGGGCTGTTTTCATTGCAGCCGGATTAGCAAGGTGAGGGATCGACGTGATCCCCGCAGTAGTGAGCGACACGCAGATGAAGCCAAGCACAGGACAACCGCCTGGAGGACCCCCGGTCCACCTACATCAGCACGATCGCGATGTGAGGAAAGCTACAGCAACCCACCACTTCACGTCATTTTAATGGCGCACAAAAGAGTCAACCTACTCATTATGGGCACTAGGAAACAACAAGAACCACTGGCCTGGCCACGTGGTGTGCATGCCAGATAACAGGTATACACTCAGGACGACGTTCTGGTGGCCATATGATTATACGCGACCGCCCACCCATTCAATGGAGAGATGGTCTGCTGAGAAACGTAGGCCCGAAATGGTACGACATGGCGAGAGATCTGGCTGCATAAGAACCTCGCATACGACACGGCACACCTGCTGGACTAAGAGTCTAGGATACTGTATTGTATTGCATTGTATTGTATTGCATTGCATTGTTAGTATTGTATTGTAATATATTGTATTGTATTGTTAGTATTGTATTGTATTGTATTGTATTGCATTGTTAGTATTGTATTGTAATGTATTGTATTGTATTGTATTGCATTGTTAGTATTGTATTGTATTGTATTGCGTTGTACTGTATTGTATTGTATTGTATTGTATTGTAGTGTATTGTATTGTATTGCATTGTACTGTACTGTATTGTATTAAATTGTATTGTACTGTACTGTACTGTACTGTACTGTATTGTATTGTAATGTATTGTATTGTATTGTATTGTAATGTATTGTAATGTATTGTATTGTATTGCATATACAAAATTACCGTCGAGGTAAAACAGTAGTTGACACGTGCTACGGGGTCGGCGGGCCAAGAATACAGGTTTGGGCACCACTGATCGACAGCATATGTAAATAGTGTACTCTTAAGACTTCGTTAATGAGGCCATTGCGGCGGGTGTTACAAATACATTACAAAGGTAACAGTTGACCCGCGACAAGCACACCTAACGACCAAGGTCATAGTTAGACAGGCGCGCTGTACGGTTAAGCCAGTACTTAACATAATAGACTTTGATGCGAGATGAAAATTGACATTTGACAAGTTGATAACGTTTCAAGACCAACAATTGTTAGGTGAATAGGTTATTTATGCGTCAGAAGATGTCATCGCCAAAATTGATGCAGTAATTCGTGTGAACCGTCGCTGGAGCTTACGTTCACCCCCATTTTGTCACTATACACTGCTTGTATTCTGCGATGAATGTCAACTCGTCGACCATACTTCCGCTGTTAGAAACCGAATCACAGCTCGCTGATCAGCTCTGGACGGGTTCCGTATCACACCCGCCATGTTTATTGTTAACGGTCCGCTGAGGAAACTATGAGTCAGAAGATAATGAAATTTCTCAAACTTGACAGTTCGTATGTGCTATTTACATCAGAATTGATGACAATATTCTCACCGTACGTATGTTCACTTTGTGCAATTAGTTCCGGTTTCATTTGAACACGCCTGGTATGATAGGCGATTGACAGGTTGAATAACAGGTTATCCTGTGGCATCATAGAAGAAAATGATAATGTATTTGGGCTAACAGAGCTAATGTGATATCGACTTTGAATTTATAGATGTCACAGAATAAGCTCGCCGATTACAAGAATCGTAAGACAACGGAAATGTGTGGGATTAAATGGATGAAATGGTGGCACTACAACACACACAAAATACATCAGTTATGTCATGAAAAAAAAAAGGCTGAGGTGAGCTTAAAGTATCTTGTAAGAAGCAACTAAGATGTTGAGGCAGAAAAGAAGTTCTAATAAGGACAAGTGGAACAACAAAAAAGAAAATGGAGGAAAAGACGGTGATTAAAAATTACAAGCAGAAGAATTTTTAAATGATGAAAAGGAAGAGAAAATAAGGGGAAAATAACAAGTAGAGAACAACATACCAAGAAAACTATTAAATAAATTTAGAAGAAGTAGTGAAGAAGTGTGCACAAATTATAAGAAAGAAAAAGAAGAAAAAGAAGAAGAAGAAGAAGAAGAACAAGAAGAAGACAAAAATGAAGAAGAAGAACAAGAAGGATGTGACTAGTCTATATCTGGAAAGTGACGGTTGTGCGTATCACAACTCTCCAGAATTAAAAGGAGATCTAACGAAACTGCAATATAGTTTCACATGAAAGCGTAGGACGATCAAGAGACCGAAATACTCCTCTGAGATCTCAAATGGAGAAAAAAACATCGAAATATTTGAGCAGGTCTCGCACAAATGCTTGGAATCAGACATTTAACAAGACTCCCAGGCGATGAATAGAACATGGTCTCTATCGCTGCCCTCCTGCAAGTGTCAGTGTGGTGTGGGTCTGGTTAAGTCGGAAGCGTCGAGCCGAGGAGTCTCAGACTAAAACTGTGACAGGAAATTATTTGGAGCTGCCCAAGCGAAAGCTGAGTAAAACAACAAAAGACCCCAAGTTAAAGCTGAGTGAAACAACTAAAGACCCCAAGTGAAAGCTGAGTGAAACAACAAAAGACCCCAAGTGAAAGCTGAGTGAAACAACAAAAGACCCCAAGTGACAGCTCAGTAAAACAACAAAGGACCCCAAGTGAAAGCTGAGTGAAACAACAAAGGACCCCAAGTGAAAGCTGAATGAAACAACAAAAGACCCCAAGTGAAAGCTGAATAAAACAACAAAGGAAAAAATGCACTTTCAGAACGTCGCTATTACACCTGCGGACCTATATGGCTGTTATAAGTTTCCTGGCAGGTGTGCAGTACGTGGAGAAGTGGTCGTACCAAGAAAATAAAAAACTTCCACTGTTTCGCATCACTTTGTTAAAGGCGAGGGCTCGACTTCATCGTTGCGAATCTCCCTATATGGCTCGGTCTATCTCCGCAGAACACTATGACGCCTGTCAAGTGCATTGCACACAGCACAAGCTACGTAGCTCTAGCGATGAACCCAGGGATCTCCAGTGATGAACCCAGGAATATCCGTAGCTCCAGCGATGAACCCATGGATCTCCAGCGATGAAACCAGGGATCTCCAGTGATGAACCCAGGGATATCCGTAGCTCCAGCGATGAACCCATGGATCTCCAGCGATGAATCCAAGGATATCCAGCGATCAACCCGGGGATATCCGTAGCCCCAGCGATGAACCCATGGATCTGCAACGATGAAACCAGGGATATCCGTAGCTCCAGCGATGAAACCATGGATCTCCAGCGATGAACCCATGGATCTCCAGCGATGAACCCAGGGATCTCCAGCGATGAACCCAGGGATCTGCAGGAATGAACCCAAGGATCTCCGTAAGAAAAATTTACATCTTGATCCGACCATCGCAGCTCGAATTTGAACATGGAGCAAAACAGCTTGTCCACTTCGCTACGGAGACTTCTGACAAAACAGCTTGTCCACTTCGCTACGGAGACTCCTGACAAAACAGCTTGTCCACTTCGCTACGGAGACTTCTGACAAAACAGCTTGTCCACTTCGCTACGGAGACTCCTGACAAAACAGCTTGTCCACTTCGCTACGGAGACTCCTGACAAAACAGCTTGTCCACTTCGCCACGGAGACTCCTGACAAAACAGCTTGTCCACTTCGCCACGGAGACTCCTGACAAAACAGCTTGTCCACTTCGCCCCAAAGACTCCAGACAAAACAGCTTGTCCACTTCGCCACGGAGACTCCAGACAAAACAGCTTGTCCACTTCGCCAGAGACTCCAGACAAAACAGCTTGTCCACTTCGCCACAGAGACTCCAGGCAGAACAGCTTGTCCACTTCGCTACGGAGACTCCTGACAAAACAGCTTGTCCACTTCGCTACGGAGACTCCTGACAAAACAGCTTGTCCACTTCGCTACGGAGACTCCTGACAAAACAGCTTGTCCACTTCGCTTCGGAGACTCCTGACAAAACAGCTTGTCCACTTCGCCACGGAGACTCCTGATAAAACAGCTTGTCCACTTCGCCACGGAGACTCCTGACAAAACAGCTTGTCCACTTCGCCACAAAGACTCCAGACAAAACAGCTTGTCCACTTCGCCACGGAGACTCCAGACAAAACAGCTTGTCCACTTCGCCAGAGACTCCAGACAAAACAGCTTGTCCACTTCGCCACAGAGACTCCAGGCAGAACAGCTTGTCCACTTCGCTACGGAGACTCCTGACAAAACAGCTTGTCCACTTCGCTACGGAGACTCCTGACAAAACAGCTTGTCCACTTCGCTACGAAGACTCCTGACAAAACAGCTTGTCTACTTCACCACGGAGACTCCTGACAAAACAGCTTGTCCACTTCACCACGGAAACTCCTGAAAAAACAGCTTGTCCACTTCGCCACAGAGACTTGCGAAGGGGATTGTTCCAGGGGATTGGAAAAATGCAGGGGTGATTCCCTAATTAAAAAAAGGCAAAGAAGAAGACCCCGCAAATTATAGACCATGTAACACGATGTTTCTTCAGTGGCGTTTACATTGGCTCACCTTACGTGCCGATGCCCTCAAATAGTCGCAGCACTAGTACCCCCTATAAGCCTTGACTGAAAATATGATGATGCGGCATTAGAGTGGTAACTCTCTACTGAGTTGTTGTTGTTGTTATTTTTCGTTGCACCTTGTCGTTTCACTTGTCCGTGTTGCCAGAACTTCTTTTCATTCAGCATGAGGTGGCTCTTCATGGAATATCTCTACTTTGATCGGTTTGCAGCGTCGTCTTTCTAGGATGGCATGCCCCTGTCCAGTGCTTTCATGTCCCACTTACACACATGTTTGAACCTTAGCTGTGATCGGCCGCCTGTTACTTTCCTATCCGCCAATTGTCCATAGAGAATATATTTGGGAGATGTGACCATCTTCCACGGAAACAACATGATCACGCTATCGTAGCCTTCGATGCCTAAGGAGATTGTACATGCGTGTCGGGTCTGTGCGAGAGTGCACGTCTTCATTTGTCACTCTGTACGTTTATGAAATTCCAAGAATAGATTGCACAGCAGGTCAGGTCAGGCCATCCCGTAACCGGTGAATACATTGAGGCACCCACGAAGACACCCCCACAACCTACGCTACCTCTCTCTGTCAACAGTCGCTGCTTGTGTCTTCTCTGGTCGGAGATCGGTCCATTTTGTTTATGTTGTCCTCCAACTTCTTCATAGGTACATACAGATGCACACATGCATCCAAGCACTGGTTTATGCGTCCTGATATCACCCAATTGACTACGGTCTGGGGTGGAAAATGGCGCGCCTCCGCCAGTAGAAACTAGTGAGGCAAACATCTAAGCAAAAACAAAACAATACATCATCACTATCTTTTCCAACTATATGATGATGATTTTTTAATATAAAAAAAATCCCTTTCAAATTTATTTAAAAAAAAAAAAAATTAAATAAAAAGATAAAAAGTGTGGTGGACATAAAAATAAATATACCCATTCACAATTTTTGGCACCCCAATCCTTGGAAATCGAAAGTAAACCAGAGGCTACGAAATCGGACAGATAACCAATAAAAAAAAAAAAAGAGAAACCAAAAATAAAAAAAAAAAAAAAAAAAAAAAGAGAAACCAAAAAAAAAAAAAGAAAGAAAAAAAAAGAGAAGATTGGAAACCACCTAATAATGACAGGAAGGATCAACGAGAGGATCACCAAATGAAACGAAATCACTTTTGCATCACGGAAACACTAGGTTAGGGACATACAGATACACACATGCAACCAATCACTGATTTATGCGTCCTGATATCGCCTAATGGACTACGGTCTGGGGGGGGGGGGGGGGGGATGACGCGCCTCCGCCAGCAGACACTAGTGAGGCAAACATCTAAAGAACAAACAAACAAAGAGGATGGTAAGCCTCTTCTTTTGTTGGCCAAGTTTCGTGACGGTGTAGGAACGTGCTGACGGCACGTGCAATTTACATAATGGCATTGGATTCAATTGCAATTGGTTTAACCCAAACTCGCGTTTTGAGACGAAAAATGTGGCGGCAGCTTTCTAAATGCGACTGTCAATTTCTGGGTCTAAAGTAAAGTACAGTAAAGTAAAGTAAAATAAAATAAAGTAAAGTAAAGTAAAGTAAAGTAAAGTAAAGTAAAGTAAAGTAAAGTAAAGTAAAATAAAGTAAAGTAAAGTAAAGTAAAGTAAAGTAAAGTAAAGTAAAATAAAGTAAAGTAAAGTAAAGTACAGTAAAAAAAAGTAAAGTAAAGTAAAGTAAAGTAAAGTAAAGTAAAGTAAAGTAAAGTAAAGTAAAGTAAAATAAAGTAAAGTAAAGTACAGTAAAGTAAAGTACAGTAAAATAAAGTAAAGTAAAGTAAAGTAATGTAAAGTGATGTAACCCATACCATTAAGTTATATGAGGGCTGTAGCCATCTCCTCTCCCTCGCCGCTTTTACTTTCCGGACTGAACTGGTACCCATTTAAGGCTGGGTCGACCCAGGAGCCATTGCGGTCTGAAAAAAAACATTTCCGCTTCAACTGGGGAATGAATCCAGGACCACTCAGATGCGAAGCCAGTGCGCTAACAACTGCGCTACGCGGATCCCTGGGTCTAGAGAGAGATTAACGATGAGGGACTTCAGGAGTTTGAATTGGTGCACAGCTGCCAACTCATAATTCTCTTTGTTATGAGTAGGTGTGGTGTCTACTTACTGTTCCAGAAAATATGTTCTGTTCAGACTTATTGTGAGACGGAAATATTGACAAGCCTGGAAGAAGCGATCTGTCAATCTCTTCCTATTGACTTTGGTTGGCAATTGCAGCATCATCAACGGGTCCCTGATGGTCACTCTCCTTACCTTCTTTTGGTCGTGCGCCTTGCAAGGTTAAACAGTCAAACCTCTGACCTAATTTCATGTCAGATTCCTTTATTACCCAAACGCCTACCTTTATTGAAAAAAAAAAAAAAAGGCACCGTGAGATGAGATACTTAAGATAATTCTACCCATTCCCCCTTTTTGGCACAACAATCACTGGAAAACGAACGTAAGACAGAACCTCCGAATCTGGACGAGAGTACCTTCAACTCGGAAAAAAAAAAAGAAAAAATAAATAAATTAATTAATTAATTAATACATAAAAAACAAAGGACATCTGATTTGCCAACCACCGATTACTCCCAGGAAGGATCCAAGCGAACCGCCAAATGACATGAAAACACTCCTGCAGCACGGAAAACACTAGGTTAGGTACATACAGATACACACACGCATCCACGCACTGGTTTATGCGTCCTGATATCGCCCAATGGACTACGGTCTGGGGTGGAAAATAGCGCGCCTCCGCCAGTAGAAACTAGTGGGGCAAACATCTAAGCAAAAAAAAAAAAAAGAAGCAGAGCAATTCACATTCCAAACAGTTCGGAATTTGGACGCAGGATCGCTCAACACCACTTCAAATACTAAATGGGTGTGATACGCTACCATCAAATTGGACTGTTTCTTTCATAACCTTACGGAAAAATATTATTAGCCGTAGAAGTTTGCATGGCAGACTGTTTTAGGATGAATTTTAAACGGTACATCCCTGCTTGACTAAATAACCAAATGCTTCTGCCAGATCATTGAAGGCGATTAATGGTTGACAAGCTAATTCACAGGATAAACACATTATCTGCTACTAGCCACAACCAGACAATTATGAAAGCAAGTAACTTTATTACTTTAATGCATTTTGAAAACATTTTAAAGTGGATTTAAAAGCCGTTTGAACACAACGCATTTTGGAAATGTGCGTCAATTTAAAAAAAAAAAATAATGTTTCCTGACAAAATATGTTTTTAACAAACACATTGCTATAGAGGCAATGCCTAGAATAGCAATTGGTGGACAGAACATAAACAGCCTGCGCTACGCTGATGAGACTGTGTTGATAGTTGACAGAATAAGTCAGACTATCAAAATATTGCGAATATGGTAGATTTTCAAAACGAAAATATAGGTCTCAGCTGTAATAAAAAGACACCAGAAGTAATGGTAGTAATTTCGAAGCACACATCTCAAAAATGTTTCATAGATGGTGAACGATATGGAACTAAGACAAGGCATACATGTACATACTTGGACACCCACATAACACATGATGGGGGATGTACTTATAATATAAGGGACAGAATAGTCCATTCAAAATAAGTCTTCCAGAGTTTTATGGGAATCTTGTGTAACAAAACTCTATCACTGGATTTATGGAAAAGAGCTCATGTGTGCTATTGGGAATCAGTACTGACATCGAGTCATGGACAATCAGCAGGAAACTACAGGAAACATTGAAGGCAACGGAAATGTTGTTGAAAGCATCATGGACAGCAAAGAAAGTTAATAACGTGGTTCTAGAGGAGGAACAGACACAAAGGTTATGGCAGACATCAGGACAATAACGTCATCATTTCTCGGGCATGACATCAGAAGAGGAGGATTGGAACACATGCAGACTCGCAGGCAAGAGGGACAGGGCGAGGCAAAGAGAGGAAATATTGGACCGCTTGAAGGCACTGCATGGAAAGCAATCAAAGGCGGAACTGATAAACGGCACAGGTGATAAGATTCCGCGGCGAAGTGGTTAAGCCGTCGGCCTCATGATCAGGTGGTGTGGGTTCGACTCCGGACTCCGCCGTCTTTTTCACGGGTGCTTGATACAAAGTCCCCTGCATCTCGTAGTCGCCCCCTAGTCATCTTGTCCTTGACTTGCCAATGGGGTCGGGCGGTACGAGACGAGAGAGTGAGGATAAAAAGTAACGCAGTTAATCCTTACTAAAAATAACGCTAGCAAAATTAATTATGCCATCAACATCTACGATGGACAGCGGCCTTTGTCTTTGCCTTTTGATAAGAGAAAATGGAGGTCCATATTCGCCAACGCCAGCAAGCAAAGCATTTAATAATGAAGATAGTGACTCAGGTTTTCGCGATTTCTTCCTATGTTGAGGAGGAAAATAACTGGTTTGGTATAACAACAGTAGAACATGAATGAAAGTTTTTGATTCTTGTACAATTTATAAGGCTAACAATAAATTATTAGATTCACATATCGCCCTCACTCTATATTTGTTGCACAATTTATCGAGTTGCAGTTATAATACATGCTTGAGAGTATATCGAAAAGATGAATGGTTGCAAATGATCGGAGACAAGATACTTTTAATACCTGCAGTGGTGTCTTAGGTGCTTGCGTCTTCATTCATCACAAAAGAAATATTTTTTGTTGTTGTTGTTGCTTAGATGTTAGCCTCACTAGTTTCTACTGGCGGAGGCGCGCCCATTCCACCCCAGACCGTAGTCCATTGGGCGATATCAGGACGCATAAACCAGTGCTTGGATGCATGTGTGACTAGCTTCCATAGTTTGTTCCCATCTTTATCTAAATTGAGGCTTTCTGTTTTGTTTTTCCAGCTTTCTCTTGTTATTTGGTTTGGAGTGTATTTGTATCTCGCCGTGCCGGTTTTGAGGGCGATATTTGCCTCCATAGATTGTTCTCTCTCTGCCATGTTCCTAGGATTTGAGACTTCGTCTTCCGCTTTCTGCAATTCATCATTCCAATATGGCTTGTAGTTTTTCCTTGCCCCTCTTGGGATGGTTTCGGTGGCTGCTTGCATTATTGCTTTGCTTAGGCTTTCCACCGTGGGCTTCATATTGGTATTCCGTGTGTTGATGGTTTCACACAGCCCATCAAGTCTGGAGTAGAGGTGGTATGCCATGTTCTAGAATAGAAGCCAGGGCTATCCTCCGGCCTATTGATAAGGCAGAGATTTGTGTCTATCTCTCAATCTTACACTTCGTCACCTCTGCTGTCTGTGTCCGAGTATCCCCATCTCTCCGAGTGGCTGTTGAAGTCTCCAACTACTATGCAGTTGGAGTCTTTGACTTCCATACTCGAGAGCGATATGTCTTTGTTTGGTGGTTCGTACAGGTTGAAGATGCGGATCTTCGTCTCTTGAGCCATTATGTCAACTCCTACAATTTCTGCTTGTCCGGTGTGATTGACAGATACCGCGCTACTCGGTATGCAGTTACGGGTCAGTACCAGAATCCCTCCTTTGTGACCTTCTCTATCCAGACGGAAGGTCTGTTATCCTCTGATTGAGAATTTATGGTTGCTGTTGAGGTGCGGTTCTTGGATACATGCCACGTCAATCTTACCTTCATGCAAGTGATGTGTTAGGGAGAGCTTTTTGTTAATGACTCCCTCCGCGTTCCACTGTATTATTCTGAGGGTCTTGTGTTTTCGGTCAATAGTTTTTGCCCCATCACCATGTGCCTCGACTCCACAGCACATGGGTGGGTGACAACCAGAAGCAATGGTTGGGCCCCTTCGCGGCGTGAGGCACGGCACTCTCGCTGCCTGGCGGGGGAGTGACATTTGATCACAGTCTTTCCTATAATTGCCATGTTGACCACATGGTACAATGATGTAAGAGAGGGTTAGGAGCACTCAATACCCTGGCTGCTGCCGACTTGGAACAACGCCTCCTATTCATCATATTTCGTCAGGTCGTGCTGTCTGTCATGGATTACGGACTAGGCATCCTCACACTGTCAAGAACACAGTGTAAAAGATTGGAACGCATCCACAATGAAGGTATGCGACTGGTTCTTGGCTGCACTAGAGATACCCCGATTGTGATGATGCGGTACATGTTGTGATTGTTATCGGTTACATCCAGACATAAACTGGCACAAATCAAAGCTTATATGCATGCCACCACAGACACGCGCCACCCTCTGTACAGTAGTATCTCAGACATCAAAGGATCAAGAATCAAGAGAGGGTCATCATGGATGGCACAGGCTGAGACAACAATCGGACACGTCACTCCAGCTGAGACGATAGCCGAGGGGGAAGAATGGGTCCACATTGGTGATAGAATACCAGAGAGTCATCATAACCCTAGGCAAGGAATGCAAAGAGCGGAGCAACGGGAGAGCAGAGCACGAGGTGAATCAGCTAATTACAGGACACGTAGGAGAGTAACGCCTTTATATACAACGATGGATCAGTGCTGCGCAGTGGGACATCAGACTGGGGCTTCTCGGCTAGAGTGAGAGGGCAGATCGTTGCTGAGGGCAGTAGTGCATACATGTCAACAACTTCCAGTATGAGAATGGAGACGGAAGCAGTGACCTCAGCACTTAAATGGATATCTGAGACTTCTATAATAAGGGCAGTCATCGTGACAGACGCGCAAGCGTAATTCAGAAGGCCCAAAAGGGATGGCTTAGTTATGAGTGGATAACAGCTGTTGAGGCCTCAACCCTCCATGGGTTGACATGGATCTACTGTCCTGCTCATACTGGGGTTCAGGGCAATGAAAGAGCTGACATCATGGCTTCACAAGCTCCCAGCATGAGCACATTAGTGATGGATAAAAGTGACAATTTTGAAATCAATCAATGACCGCCTGCTGGATGACGACACCGCAATAGATGAAGCAGCAATCCACAGGCTGCAAAGTTTCGACATTAAACAAGGTTCAAGCGGAGTGGGGCGCATGAGAGGACGGAGCAAGAGAGTGTACAACCAGCGAGCTACAGGGACCATCAGCATCCATACTTTACGCCATTTAATGAGAGGCATTGAGCACCTATGGGTATGCCGGGAGTGCAGTCACGTCGATTCTTAGAAACAAAAACAGAAACCGAGACACGGAGAGCGCTGCACGGTAGGAATGCACCGAATACATTATTTTTGTACTATTAGGCTGAACAAGAATCGAGTCATTCGACCGAATACGAAAATGGATTGGAACAGTGAAGTGAGCGTTTGACATTAAAAAATGTGTGTTCAATGCGTCTGGTGATATTTGTTCAAATGATAAAGTAAAAGGTTAAAGGCAATGATAAAGTAATGAACAAGAACATGCAATTTTTGTGTGCTTGTACATGGTAACGAAAAATATATTTAAATTATTTTAAGTTACTAATATATTAGTTTTTTATCCACTTGTGCCGTTGCGTTTCGATAAGAGCTTAAATTTTCTGTCCCGCATCAAGTGCGCTGCGTCGGTTATTGTGATCCCTTGTTGTTGTGCAATCACTCTAATGTCATCTATCCACCTGCCGCGCAGCCGACTACTTGCTCCATAGCCAGATCGACCACCTCTGTAGGCCATCAGTGGAAGTTGATGAGGGTGCATTCTCGTGAGATGACAGAACCAACTTATTTTATGCCTGGAAATGTATTCGACACAAGACGTAGTGCCGACCAAACTTCGAATGTCGTCGTTCCTTATTCTGTCTTTACTGGTAACTCCGATGACCTTCCTCAAACATTTCATTTCACAAGTCGAAATTCTGCTCTAATACGCCTTAGACACAGGCCATATTTGGCATTGGTAGCACAGAGTCTACGTCAATATACTGCTTAACAGCTGTTGCTTTGTTGCCAAACTAATGCTCGGGCGCCTAAGCAGTGGTGGCAGCTGATAAGTTACAGCAAATGCTTTATCTCGATTTACCTGTCGAGTCTATGAAAATGTGCTGTCCAAACACTTGAGCTCGTGGGTCTGTTAACAAGCAATATAGTGTACGCTTATGTTGAGTGGCCCTGGTGCTCTGCTGATCCTCGTAGTTTCTGTTTTCGTTTCTTTAATTCGCCGCGTATTGTGTTTAGTTCAGGTAGTCGCGAGCTTTCGTGGATTTTGCAGCATATTTACATCGTGTACTTCTTCTTCCTCGTTCGTTTTTAGACCTCAACTGCAATGACTCTAACGAAGGCAGCCGTCGACTCAAGGCTCTGTACACTTCAGTACAGCTTCTAGTGGAAGGACACTGGCTGTTGCCAAATGCTACTTCTTTTGTCGGTATACAGTGGACAAAACTGCAAAATATGGTCTGCCTTCATGGGGGCTGTGCCGCACGCACAAAAGTCTATAGTTCTTAAACTTGTTGTACATATGACATCTAAGTCTTTTGTGACCTGTGCGTAGCCGGAAAATTATTACCTGGTCTCGCCTGGAGAGTTGATGATAGGCATCGCTTTCTATGTAGCCAGGGTGGTCCTTTTTCCATTTCTCACTGTACGATGCCCTGATGAAAGCTTTAGTCTCATTGTAGGGATTTCTGTATCACTCTGCTGCAGCATTTCTGCCTCTCTGGCGAATCTGTCCGCCTCCTCGTTGCCTGGAATGTTGCAGTGGGCTGGTATCCACTGGACTGTGCTTTATTTGAAGCACTGTGACAGACGTTCGAGCGAGTCTGCCAGAGCACCGAGTTCATTTTTGTGCTGGTTCTTGAGCGCCATGAACACTGGGAGTGCGTCTGTGAAAATGACCATTTGCTTTTCTGCCTGCTCCTTATAGTGTATAAGGGTTTCAGCTGTTTGTCTCAGGGCACTGGTTTCGGCACTGAAGTTGCTGCAGCGTCTCCCAGTGGCAAATGCTTTTGAGTATACTTTGCTTTTCAGTTTTATAGTGATGCCTCCTCCCCCGTTTCCAGTTCATCTGTAAAGAGCAATTCTTGTATTGCGTTCAGTTCTACTTCAGATACCTTAATTTGACTGGTCTCTGGTGTGGTTTTGTCCATGTAGGTATTGACCAGCAGAGAAGAAAGCACACACGCTAATCTCAAACTGGTGGTGATTTGAAAAGCATCTGTGACGCCATCAGTTTTCTTACGACGTCTATACTCGTACCATATAGTGCTCTGACTTATCAAGTAGCTGGCCTTGTGCACTATAATCTCCCAGTCTCGTCCATAATTTTTTGTTTTAATTCAGCTCCAAAGTCATTGCTGCATGAAACATGCTTTGGCTTTTTTAAATTACACTTTCTCAACATTCTCTACTAATAGACGACATATGTCTGAAAACTTCCTGCAGGCAGTGTTCAGCAAACGTTCACTTGGGACGCTTGTTGGAGACACGTATATCTTAAACCTGAACAATCATTATAGAGTATAGCAAAACAACAAGGCATAATGTACACTAATACAACACACAATGGTAGAACGAACACACAGGCTGATATTGAAACATCTGGTATTAACAGGCTTGCCTAGTCATCTGATGCAACCCACGGCACGGTAAAGTGCTCATCGCACTAACCTGCGTGTCGTTCAGACGGAATTGAAAATGAAAGTTATCTAACTAGGTCGATTTTAAAATGATAACGCCCCTGGTTGACCTATTCGTTTTATATTGCAGGATACGATTTGACCGAATATAAATATTTAATTAGTAAATGATGTATGATAAATCGGCTTTTAAAATCAGGAAATATGCTTTAGAGCAGTGAACAACACGTAACCTTGTTGTGGGCCCACAACATCCCCTGGACAATTGTTGTGGACCCACCACCACTGGAGAATTGTTGTGGGCCCAGCATCACTGGAGAATTGTTGTTGGCCCACCACCACTGGAGAATTGTTGTGGGCCCACCACAACTGGATAATTGTTGTGGGCCCACCACCACTGGAGAATTGATGTGGGCCCACCACCACTGAAGAATTGTTATATTTAACACAGTCAATCGAAGCCGATCACGCCTATATGTGCGTAGAGTAATGACCAAATCTCGCCAGCATTTAAGGTCTTGGTCTAGTTTTTCTGCCTCTCTCCATGTGTAACCATGTAATTGTAGTTTCTTAACTTAACTTAACGTCTTTATACTGGTTTAGAAGACCCTGCAGAGTCTGTATACAACCAGTTACATGTACATCACCTTGCTCTAAAAGCTATGCGCATCCAGTTTATTCTTAAATGCATTAACTGTCCCTGCCTCCACTACCTCCCCTATCAATGCATTCCAAGCAGACACCACTCTCTGACTAAAAATATATTTCCTAATATCTAATCTGGACCTCTCTTTAGTCAGCTTGTAGCTATGCCCTCGTGTTATTGTAGGTGGTTGTATTTTGAAAAACTTGTTTTAGTCTAATTTTTCCGTTCCTCTGATCAGATGTATTAAGTGACTTCAAATTCTTCTCTTTTCTAGACACTGTAGGCCGGTTTTTCTGAGTCGTTCCTCATAACTGTAATTCTGGAATCCCACTATCATCTTTGTCGCTCTTTTTTGTATTCTTTCCAGCATGTTTATATCCCCTCTATGATAAGGACTCCACACCTGTACACAGTACTCCAATCTAGGTCTAACTAAAGCTTTATACAGTTTGACGATCTTCTCGGATCACCCAGCCTTAAATGTGTACCGGTTCAGTCTGGGAAGTAAAAGCGGCGAGGGAGAGGAGACGGCTACGGACTTCATATAGCCGAGCCTTTGAAATGTGAGATCTCTACCACCTCACAGTCCTACGGGAGTAATTCTATGGGATAGTTTACTTTACTTTAACTCTTCTTCCTGTATTATTTGGGCTACCCCTATTTCTCACACCTCTGAGATTTCACGTGAGAGTTTGCCTGCCTATGTTGGACGGTATCTCACTTCTCCCACACATGTTAACGATAGACTTTTTGTCTTGTTCGATTTCAATGACTTTAACAAAGGCAGTAGTCAACTCCAAGCTCTGTATACGTTTCGTACAGTTTGTAATGGAAGGAAACTGGCTTCTGCCACGTGCTACATGACTGCAACAGATGACAGCTGTCGTGGGCGCTGTGCTACAGGTACAACGGTATGTAGTGTCAATCTTAAATTTATTATAAAGATGACATCCAAGTCTGTTGTGTCCTATGCGTAACCGGAATGATCCTTTGATCTCGCCTGGAGAGTTGATGTTAGGCGCCATGTTCTACGTGGTCAAGGTGGATTCTTTTCCATTTTGATATGTCCGTAGACTTGATAACTACTTTTGACTCATTTTATGTTGTTGGTGTCACTTCGTTGCAGTTTTCATACCTCGTTAGCACGTATAGCTATTTCTTCTGCACCGGATATAGCACTGCACTGGTTAAAGCTGGATTGTGCGATGCGTGTTCAAATGAAATCAAACCTAACTGCACAAAGAACATACGTACGACGTCAATTCTGGTGTAAACAGCACATACCAACCGTCAAGATTGAATAATGTCATTATGCTCAGACTCATAGTTTCCTCAGCAGACCGTTGAAAACATGGTGGGTGTGATACGGAATCCGTTCAGTGTTGATCAGTTTCTAACAGCTGAAGGACGTCGACCAGTTGACATTCATCGCGGAATGAAGGCAGTGTATGGTGGCAAAAGTGTAGCGAACGTAAGCTCCGGCGACGGTCCACCAGAATTGCTGCATCAATTTTGCCTGCATTCTGTGACGAAGGTCAACTGGTCAACATCCTTCAGCTGCTAGAAACCGAATCGCCGCTCGCTGACCTTCATGACGGATTATGTATCACACTCGCCATGTCTTCAACGGTTTGCTGAGGAAACTATGAGTAGCAGATAATGCAATTTTGCAAACTTGACTGTTGGTATGTGCTGTTTACACCAGATGTGACGTCATTATGTACATCGTACGTATGTTAACTTGGTAATGTTAGGTCCGGTTTCATTTGAACACCCTCGTATTTGGTGGCGATCTGTTTTCTTTGCACTTCTTTCTGTGACATTGTGTATTAGTTGTTGATGATGTTTCATATAAGTTTGGGAACGAGACTTCTCTTTAGTCTGTTGTACATTGGGTGGACCATGAGTCTTGTAAACTTTTCCACCTACTGTAGGACTCTGCTGTCTTATATCCCTTCCATTGGATGCAGCTAATTGTTTCCAGGTCTATTATTTGTGTGGACTTTAATGCCCCTGTTGTAATTCGTGCGGTTTGATTTTTTGGTACGGCCTATTTTAGGATTTTGGACCAAGCAGCGATGGGATAATCCAAAGCTGGTCTAACTCTTCTTCCTGTGTTCATTTATTGAGGCTGCTTTGATTATCACCTCGTGTGGCAACAGTTGATTCCTTCAGGATGGACATACGACGTGGGCATACGACAAAGGCGCAAATATAGATGCGAGTGGCTCACCCATTTACAATTTGCAGATGATAGTGGAGCGTGTATCCTAGTCCTCCACCGTGTAGCCTAGTCCCTCAGCGTGTAGCATAGTTCCCAGCGTGTAACTTAGTCCCCAGAGTGTAGTTTAGTCCCCAGCGTATAGCTTAGTCCCCAGCGTATAGCCTAGTCCACAGGGTGTAGCCTAATCCCCAGCGTGTATCCCAGTCCCCAGCGTGTAGCCTAGTCACCAGCGTGTAGCCTAGTCACCAGCGTGTAGCCTAGTCCCCAGGGTGTAGCCTAGTCCCAGGGTGTAGCCTAGTCCACATGGTGTAGCCTAGTCACCAGCGTGTAGCCTAGTCCCCAGCGCGTAGTCTAGTCCCCAGCGCGTAGCCTAGTCACCAGCGTGTAGCCTAGTCCTCAGGGTGTAGCCTAATCCCCAGGGTGTAACCTAGTCCCACAGGGTGTAGCCTAGTCAACAGGGTGTAGCCTAATCACCAGCGTGTAGCCTAGTCCCCTGCTTGTAGTCTACTCCCCAGCGTGTAGCCTAATCCACATGGTGTAGCCTAGTCCACAGGATGTAGCCTAGTCCACAGGGTGTAGCCTAATCCCCAGAGTGTATCCTAGTCCCCAGCGTGTAGCCTAATCCCCAGCGTGTAGCCTAGTCCTTAGCGTGTAGCCTAGTCCTTAGCGTGTAGCCTAGTCCTTAGCGTGTAGCCTAGTCCCCAGCGTATAGCCTAGTCCTTAGCGTGTAGCCTAGTCCTTAGCCTGTAGCCTAGTCCCCAGCGTATAGGCCTAGTCCCCAGCGTGTATCCTAGTCCCTTGCATGTAGCCTAGTGCCCAGTGTGTAGCCTAGTCCCCAAGCGTGTAGTCTAGTCCTCCGCGTGTAGCTTGGTCCGCAGCTTGTAGCCTAGTCCTTAGCGTGCAGCCTAGTCCCCAGCGTGTTGTCTAGACCTCAGGGTGTAGCCTATTCCTCAGCGCGTATCCTAGTCCCTAGCGTGTAGCCTAGTCCCCAGTGTGTAGCCTAGTCCCCAGCGTGTATGCTAGTCCCCAGCGTGTATCCTAGTCCCCAGTGTGCATCCTAGTCACTAGCGTGTATCCTAGTCCCTAGCGTGTAGCCTAGTCCCCAGTGTGTAGCGTAGTCCCCAGCGTGTATCTAGTCTCTAGCGTGTAGCCTAGTCCACAGTGTGTAGCCTAGTCCTCAGCGTGTATCCTAGTTCCTAGCATGTAGCCTAGACCCAGGGTGTAGCCTAGTCCCCAGCGTGTATTCTAGTCCCTAGCATGTAGCCTAGTCCCCAGGGTGTAGCCTAGTCCCCAACGTGTATCCTAGTCCCCAGTGTGTAGCCTAGTCCCCAGTGTGTAGCCTAGTCCCTAGCATGTAGCCTAGTCCCCAGCGTGTAGCCTAGTTCCGAGCGTGTAGCTTAGTTCCCAGCGTGTAGCCGCAATCTAAATAATAAAAAAAGTCGTTTCAACACAGGGATTCTCAAGATATGTTGTTGACATATGTGTCAGTATAGTGCAGTATATAGACCCTGCTAGAAGTCTAGTGAGGTATATGAACCCCATTGGATGTCTAGTGAAATAATATATGTGTCAGTCTAGGGAAGTAATATATGTGTTAGTCTAGCGAAGTAAAATATGTGTCAGTCTAGCGAAGTAATATATGTGTCAGTCTAGCGAGTAATATATGTGTTAGTATAGCGAAGTAATATATGTGTCAGTCTAACGAGTAATATATGTGTCAGTCTAGCGAAGTAATATATGTGTCAGTCTAACGAGTAATATATGTGTCAGTGTAGCGAGTAATATATGTGTCAGTCTAGCAAAGTAATATATGTGTCAGTCTAGCGAGTAATATATGTGTCAGTCTAGCGAAGTAATATATGTGTCAGTCTAGTGAAGTAATATATGTGTCAGTCTAGCGAAGTAATGTATGTGTCAGTCTAGCGAAGTAATATATGTGTCAGTCTAGCGAAGTAATATATGTGTCAGTCTAGCGAAGTAATATATGTGTCAGTCTAGCGAAACATGTGATACCTACTAAAACACTAGTGGAGTACATAAACCCTACTAGAAGTTTGGTGAAGTATGTTGACCCCATTGGATGTATAGTTTAGTATATGCACCCAATTGAAAGTCTAGTGAGGTATATCAACCCTGTTGGTTGTCTAGCGAAGCACATGAACCTTGTTCTCCGTCTGGATAAAAACATTAAGTCCTATGGCAGTATAGTAAGGCTTGTGATAATATTAAACAGTCTAGTAAAACGTATTATCCTACTGAGCAGTCTATAAAAGCTTATGATCCCATTGGACAGTCTAGTAAAGCGTATGATCCCATTGGACAGTCTAGTAAAGCTTATGATCCCATTGGACAGTCTAGTAAAGCTTATGATCCCATTGGACAGTCTATAAAAGCTTATGATCCCATTGGACCGTCTATAAAAGCTTATGATCCCATTGGACAGTCTAGTAAAGCTTATGATCCCATTGGACAGTCTATAAAAGCTTATGATCCCATTGGACAGTCTATAAAAGCTTATGATCCCATTGGACAGTCTATAAAAGCTTATGATCCCATTGGACAGTCTAGTAAAGCTTATGATCCCATTGGACAGTCCATAAAAGCTTATGATCCCATTGGACAGTCTATAAAAGCTTATGATCCCATTGGACAGTCTATAAAAGCTTATGATCCCATTGGACAGTCTATAAAAGCTTATGATCCCATTGGACAGTCTAGTAAAGCTGGTGATCCGATTGGACAGTCTAGCAAAGCTTATGATCACATTGGACAGTCTATTAAAGCTTGTGATCCCATTGGACAGTCTAGCAAAGCTTATTAACTCATCGGTCAGTCTTACAAGGCTTATAATCCCACGTGTCAGTATAACAAAGCTTATAATCCCATGTGTCAGTCTAGCAAAGCTCATAATCCCATCAGTCTAGCAACACGTATAATCCCATTGATCAGTCTAGCAAAGTTAATGAATCGCATTGGCTGTACGGTGAATCTTATTGGCCTGTCTAAAAGTCTAATGAATTATGTGGGCTTGATTATTTATGTAAACTCCAATAATACTGCAGAGAAATAGGATTACGGTTGCCACCTCAGAATAACATTCAAAAACACTGATTAAAATACACAAGATCACTTACACATTGTTATTTTTAAAATTTTAATTAATGTTAATAACGTATCCTTCAGATGTCATTCTTTCAAACTTTCAAGTTGTTTAGATGTTATAAATAATCTGATGTAATAATTAGACATTCACGCGAATATGAAATACGAAGTTTATCTGGGTTTGTAAGAAGGTTCTACACACAATATGTGAATATTATATAGGAACAATACGGTGAATGATTCCCGTGGATTGGTAAATAATAATTTAATTATAGTAAGAAGATGATGGAAGAAGAGAAAGAAGAAGAAAAAGAAGAAGAAGAAGAAGAAGAAGAAGAAAAGAAGAAGAAGACGATCAAGAACAAGAAGAAGATCAAGAAGAAGAAGTAGCAGTCTGGCCAAGAGATAAAGGAACCCAGTGAGACGGCAAACAAGGCATTCAAAAAAAAGGCAGCTGAAATCGGATGTATTCGCCGATAGGCGCAGATATCGCAGCTTCGCTAAACACTACGACACAACGTCACAATGCTCTTTTCAAGTTGAACACCGAAGAGGAGGTAGGGTACCAGATGTAGCGGTCACGGTATGCTTGACTAATCAGTGAATTAATCAATCAATCAACAAATCATTCAATCAACCAATTAATTAACCAACCAATCAACCAATCAACCAATCAATCAAGGCAAAGCCCGCCGTCCATCGTAGACGATGATGGCATAATTAATTTTGCTAGCGCTATTTTTAGTAAGGATTAACTGCGCTACTTTTTATCCTCCCTCTCTCGTCTCGAGCCGCCTGACCCCAGTGGCAAGTCAAGGACAAGACGACTAGGGAGCGACTACGAGATGCAGGGTACTCCGCATCAAGCACCCGTGAAAAAGACGGCGGAGTCCACAATCGAACCCACACCACCTGATCACGAGGCCGACGGCTCAACTACTTCGCCACGGAATCCCCATCAATCAATCAACCAAATACGGCTAGAATCATGTTACAGTTGACTGAACATAAAAATATGTGTTGTATCAAAATCCAGGTCAATGGACCCTGTAATTAATCAAGCGGGGTCCGTGTGAAGAATCCCTACTCCAACAGACAGTTACCAGAATTGGGTTTTATAAATAAATTTCTGTTATAAACATCAAGGATCATGGGAAATGAGTAGCGAGAGAGAGATAGAGAGAGAGAGCGAGAGAGAGAGAAGGGGGGATTGGGAAAGGGAGAGAGAGAGAGAGAAAGGGGGGTGGTGGGAAAGGGAGAGAGAGAGAGAGAAGAGAGAGAGAGAAGAGAGAGGAACAGAGAAAAAGGAGTGAAAGAAATAATTGGTTTCTTAAAGGGTGCAGCTTGACACCGGGTTATTGTGTCTGTCCAGCATAGGAAGACCCACATGTGTGGATTGTCTTTCATTAGATGAGAAAGGTACGGATTCTGGTTTTACATATTGCTTGTTTCCTAAAGTATGATATTGTGGGTGGGGAATGGAGACTACCATCCGCCAAAACTGATGTTAGTCGGGGTCAGGTGAAACATACTGAACAAATTATGTTAGTCGGGGTCAGGTGAAACATACTGAACAAATTATGTTAGCCAGGGTCAGGTGAAACATGCTCATCAGACTATTTTAGTCAGGTTCAGGTAAAACCTACTGACCAGACTATATTAGTTAGGTTCAGGTAAAATATACTGACCAGACTATATTAGTTAGGTTCAGGTAAAATATACTGACCAGACTATATTAATCAGGGTCAGGTGAAACATTCTGATCAGACTATATTAGACAGCCTCAGGTAAAACATAGTGATAACACTATGTTAAAAACGGTCAGGTGAAACATATTGATCAGACAATGTTAGTCAGGGTCATGTGAAACATACTGAATAGACAATGTTTGTCAGGTTCAGGTGAAACATACTGATCAAACAATGTTAGTCAGGGTCAGGAGAAACATACTGATCAGACAATGTTAGTCAGGGTCAGGTGAAACATACTGATCAGACAATGCTAGACAGGGTCAGGTGAAAAATACTGATCAGACAATCTTAGTCAGTGTCAGGTGAAACGTGCTGGTCAAGACGCACCTGCACGCAGTCCACCCTGGAAACAGGTTGCTTCAAGACAGTCTAGCTAACGATGTAAGCGATCGGCATAATTCCCATAGTAGTGAACGACACGCAGATCTAGCCAAGCGTAGCACAACAGCCTGTGGGACCTGGCCCACCTTTATCAGCACACTCGGGGTGTGAGGAAAGCTACTACAACCCGTCACTTAAAGACCTTTTCCAAATGCATGAAAGGGTAAACATACTCATTGTGGGCATTCATCAACAACAACAACAACAATAACATTATAATAGTGAATACTAACAAACAACCTTCTTCTAATTAAAAAAAAACCCTTTTAAATGGCCTGTCTGTTTTAATTACCGCCTCTACATCTGTGACATGGATGATGTCAGCGTCCTCATCGACAACGATGGACAGCTATTATTATTACTATTATTATTATACTTCTGGAGAACCAGTTGTTCCCTTCGAAAAGTTGTTATTACTTGGGCATGTTGATTGTTTTCGTGGACTGTTACAACTCCAATTTAATCGACATTCCCATAACCTAGAGAGCAAATTACTTACACAGCTTATACTGGTGCGGCCTGTTAATCTTTCAGGTTAAGCTATCACTTCTCTTCTCCCGCCAACCTCCACAAAAAAAAAAAAAAAAAGGTTGAATGACCGAAAACAACAGAACAGGTTAGCGTGACATGAGAAGGTCATTCTATGCCAGACAGTTTCTCCGCTGGCACGTGCCGTTATCATGAGAGTATTATGCCTTCTCACTGCCACAATCAAACATGCGTAGACGTATGTGACCAGGTCAGGGTCAATATCTAGCAACATGTTTATATAGTCCAAGGTAGAGATTGCTGGTTCTTCCATTCTAATAATAATAGCTGTCCATCGTTGTCGATGAGGACCGCCGACATCATCCTTGTCACAGATTTCCCTGTTGGGTGTGGGTGCGTATGTGGCTGAACAGGCCAATGCGAGCACGAAAACATCTGCTACATATCGGGCACACGAGTATTGTAGAAGGTGATGGTGTTCCCGCTGCTCGGGATTTCTGCGTCTCGCGTCTGCTCTGGGCTTTCACAACACGGTCGTCTTCACCGGTAGCTACACCCGATTTGACTGCGCTTCTCAAGTCAGATCTGTTTTGCGCAAGACATTCCCAGGTGTCGATGTCTATCTGGCAACTTTTCAGTGAGTCCTTCAGACCGTCTTTAAATCGTTTCTTTGGGCGCCCTCTCTCGCGCCATCCGTCTCTCAGCTCGCCGTAGAGAAGCTACTTTGGGAGCCGCTCGTCTGACATACGGACGAGGTATCCGGCCCATCATAGTCGTGCTTTTTCTAGCATGGATGCTGGGCATGTAAACCCTCGAGAGAACCTCGATGTTAATGACACGATCTTGCCATCGGTTGTGGAATATTCGCCTCAGGCAACCTGTGTGGAAGTGGTTTAACCTCTTCCATTCTAATGTGACACATAACGGTTGTCAAATTACGCGGAGAGTAGCCAGGGTAAGATGACATAAAGTGATTAAGATCCCACTCACGGTACTTGTTGGTACCTTCTGGAAAAACAAGCTGGGTCAAAACGATATGACCAATGACGTGGGGATCCACAGTGTAGTTCCCATAGTGGTGAGCTTACTGAAGAGTTCGCATTGCATTAGTGCGAGGAGGATTCCTATGTATTCTCAAGTACGGCTCTGGATGTAAGGAGAGGAACTGTAAAATGGTACTAAAGAAAAATTGACAAGAGTTTACTAAGAACAAGAAGACACCAACACAAAAACTACTAATTATCACAAATGGTCAGGTCGCTGGAGGTAGTTTTATATTTGGCTCTTGTATGTCTGCCGGCGTTTGCGTCTTAATTCACCCTAAAAAAACAGAGTTGCCTGTTCCCATCGTACGTAACGGGATATTCCATTTCGTGTTAAGGGGAGGACAGATCGAAATAATGATATTTGAAATAATAAGTAAACACTTAGATAGATAGAAGTGTCGAAAAAATAGTTATATACAGTTTTGTGAGGGTTAGGCTTAGGATTCTATTTAGGGTTAGGGTTTGATTTTTGGTTATGATTAGAATTATGTTTAGGGTTAGGTTTAGGGTAGGATTAGATGCAGGGTTAGGTTTAGGATTTGATTTAGAGTTAGGATTAGGGTTATGGTTAGGATTAGGGTTATGGTTAGGATTAGGGTTATGGTTAGGATTAGGGTTAGGGTTATGGTTAGGGTTAGGATTAGGGTTAGGTTTGTTGTTGAATGTCCACAATGATTAGAGTTACTCTTATGTGCGTCCTAAAAAGGACGTTCAGTGGCGAGTTGGCGCAGCTTTTCTCACATCCCGAGAGTGCTGATGAAGGTGGACATAGACCCTCTACCCGGCTAGGTTAAGCTTGGCTTCATCTGCGCGTCGCTAACTACAACGGGGATCACGCGATTCCTCATCTTATTAGTCACGCTGTCATAGAAACAGTCCGTTTCCAGGAAGGGCTACGTAGAATCCAACGTGTGGATCTTGGATAGTATATTCTGCCTGATCTGATTAACATGTCTGAACAGTATCTTCTGCCTGATCTGATTAACATGTCTGAACAGTATCTTCTGCCTGCCCAGACATTACTCTTCCTTCGCGTGGTTAACTTTTAGAGTTAGGATTGGGTAAGAATTAAAGTTTAGAGTTAGATAACACGGTTTTTATTACATCGTCTGACAACAGGATTAATTTAGTGCTGTTGCAGAAACTATATTGCTACACTTCTTATTATGAACCAACGTTGACAGATTCAAGAAGTTCTCGCCTATTCTCGAAGAATGTTTGACATTCCCAACAGTTAAAAAGTCGGCTATTCTATGACAACGTAATAATAATATTCACCTAGGCATCTAGAGCCCGTGGTGTCGATCGACTACTACCATGTCCTACTGCTGAGGCTTGTAGCCAAACCTCGACCAAAGCTGAAGGAGAGACTGCTATCTATCGGAGCCATTAAGAACGGAGGCGGCCCCTCCCACGCCTCCAGCCGGCCGGTGGAGACCGTTGAAACGCATAGCAGACTTGGGCATTATCTGGTGAACCGGAACTTCCTGGTCGTCGAACCACGTGATCAAACACAGACAGGCGGCGGCGGACCAGAGTGTCTGAGATGGAGGGTAGACTTATCTTTGCAGACACCTCGACATTCCGGACGACATCGACCCACCGGATTCCGAGGATGCGTCGGATATGAAAGGCATTGAGTCTTGGTATGTCCTGTTTAAGTAGGGTCCAAGTCTCTGAACCATACCGGCGGACTGAAATCACACACGTCTGATAGGAATCACACGTCTATGACAACACTACATCAAATTCGGTACAAAAAATATATGTTTCTTTTATTTAGGGTGAATTAAGACGCAAGTACCTGTCTGTCTCCCGATCTGTATGTCCGTCGGTGTTCACCCATCAACCACCCACTTACACATTCATCTTTCTACTAAACTATGAGGCAAAGTCAGTAAATAAGTCACAAATGACTATTTTTATGAGTTAAATGAGATAGAAACTTGAAAATCAATCACTATTGCACATACAATGTCCCTTATTTCTGAACATAATTTCCACCAACATTCATACAATTATCGATTTTAAAAAAAAACAAGTTAGTTGCCTATCGCAAGGGATGATGGTTACACCATCAGACGGTTTTGTCTTGCGCTGTATTTTGGATTATTGCGAGGAAGCAGCTGCTCTGGTCATCAACCTCAATGTCTAGTCTCAAGCTGAATTCGGCCAGCGGGAAGAGATAGTCAAGGCGACCAGAGGTAGTTCAGTATGCAGGCACTCTGGTTCCGCCTCTTTTGGGACTCAGGGGTGTAGAAGGTAAGGAATCTGCCACGGGTGGCGGGGTTCGCACCACGGTGTAGATCGGACGGGCAGTGAGATCGGACTCCTGTGTACAGTGTCCGGCACGTTAAAAACTCCTTGGCAGTTGGAAATCGAAACGAGTAGGCTTAAAGGCCGCTACCCGGACAAAATTTAAAATTCAAGTTAAAAATCTACCACAATGATTTGTACCTTTTCCCAGGTGCTTTGTTAAAAGCAATTATAGATGGCGCCTAACTGGCTGCGGATCTACTTAGCTCTAATGTTTAAGTAAATTAAGATTGACTCGCACATCGATTAACCCACACTACAAGAAACTGGTTGCATACAGACTCTGTAGAGTCTTCTAAGCCAGCATAAAGACGCTAAGTTAAGTTTCCTTTCATCGCTTTGAAAGGCCGGCGCCTTGCCTCTCGACCACGCGCCGCATCCAGTGCACCAAAACCTACAGCACAGAACTCTTTAGCCTGCTGTCTAACCGACGTTGAACCTCCCCGCCATTCGCGAAACGTCTCCCGCCAAGGCGGGGTCACGCATTATGCTATAAGCTAAAAACAATGGAAGCGGCAGATTGCAGCTGTTGCCCTGTCTAACATTACTCGCCTGTCAACTCATCCCCCCTACCCGCCTCACACATGTGTCCATTACAATCTAGACATGACAACCTAGCAAACTTTCAGCGTCCTTGAGAACATGTATCGACCTAGTTCTACCACCCTTTGATAAACACTTCTGATGGTAAACAGGAAACATTCACTAATGAATATCTTCCGCAGAAAGTCCCTTTTGTCAGATTAACAAGAAACGCATATCTGCACTCTGTTCTTTAAATGTACACTCTGTGAGCACGTACGCCATTCTTAATCTGAATTGCGCGCGTGATTGCGACACCTTGCAACTACCCCCTACAATAATCACAAAACAGGATGTTGTCGCCACCTAATGACACCTTCACAAACTGTCAACTACATTTTGCAGCTGTCCAATATCAATGTGTGACTGACTTAACCTCGCATCTGTCTGTCTGTCTGCTTGTCTCGATCCGTCCGTCCGTCTGTCTGTCTATATATCTATCTATCTACCTATCTATATATCTACCTACTTATCTACTTATCTACCTACATACCTATGTATATACTTACCTACCTACATATCTTTATATGTATCTATCTATCTATCTATCTATCTACCTACTTATGTACCTACATACCTATGTATATACCTACCTACCTACCTACCTACCTACCTAACCACCCACCCACCCAATCCCATCCATCCATCCACCCACCCACCCACCCACCTACCTACCTACCTACCTACCTACCTATCTATCTATCTATCTATCTATCTGAATCTAATCTAATCTAATCTATCCTAATCTAATCTAATCTAATCTAATCTAAATCTAATCTAAATCTAATCTAAATCTAATCTAATCTAATCAACCGTACTCTACTCTACTCTACTCTACTCTACTCTACTCTAATCTAATCTAATCTAATCTAATCTAATCTAATCTAATCTAATCTAATCTAATCTAATCTAATCTAATCTAATCTAATCTAATCTAATCTAATCTAATCTAATCTAATCTAATCTAATCTAATCTAATCTAATCTAATCTAATCTAATCTAATCTAATCTAATCTAATCTAATCTAATCTAATCTAATCTAATCTAATCTAATCTAATCTAATCTAATCTAATCTAATCTAATCTAATCTATCTATCTATCTATCTATCTATCTATCTATCTATCTATCTATCTATCTATCTGCCAACTTAAAGATCTACTTCTCTTGATTACCGTGACAACGATAAAATACCTTACTTAACTCTTCGCCTCTTTTCAATTAGTTCACAACCAATTCAAAGCCAATGTATATATACGCCTGCATTTTGTCCTTCCATCTACCCTCCAATCTAAAACCAAGAACGTGGCGGCTATGTAACTGAAATGTGCTCTGCAACCTCGAATGGATGCAGCCCAGTCCACACTTGTTCTGATGACAAAGCAGTTAGAGCTCTTATCTGCCGAAGATAGAGAATTGAGATTAAGACCAGTGTCGGCAAACTCAGCTGTAACCTTGAGAGCCCGGAAGCTCACAGTAAGGCCAAAGCAAAACAGCGAGGGTAACATCGTTCAATCTGCTTCACAAAATCCTACATTCCTTCCTCTCTCTTTCCCTATCGCCCTCTCTCTCTCTCTCTCTCTCTCTATATATATATATATATATATATATATATATATATATATACATATATATATATATATATATATATATATATATATATATATATATATATATATATATATATATTCCTCCTCCCCCCCCATCCTCCCTCCTTTACGACAATTCTCTCAAAGCAGGTTTCAAGCGTCATCTGGTCTTCTCAAAGAGGTGGGTTTAGACTGCCTGCATCCTGAATTACCTCCTGACGTTTCGACTTACCATTTTGTCACTGGCCCAGGTAGCTCGGGACTAGACAGCGAGGTCGATGACCAGCGCAGTTACTCGCTCACAATAATCCAAATACAGCGGAAGTTACATCATCAAGAGAAAACCGTCTGATGGTACCGCCATCATTGCGTGCGACTGGCAACTAGCTCACGAGAGTATCTGCAATGTAGAGAAAAAAAGAGTCGGTCACTCTTGAAATATGCACCGACCAAAGTCCCCTAATAACGAGACGGTTCAATGTACCCCGTCTGTTAACGGGTACCTAAATTGCAAATAAAGTAGAGAAAGCAGCGGTGACGGTAAATGGTCACCAACATAAATTTAAAGCAAGTAAATATACAAAAAATAACTTTTTCGGTACAAGCTCATATGTATTCTAATAATAAAATTTTTTTTTTTTTTAAATTAGAATTAAGTGTGATTTTGATAGATTAACAGATCGTACTAGTAGCAAATATACCAGGTATTGGAAACAAAAACTGCCAGTCTGAAAAAAGAAAGGAGAGATACTACCCTGAGTTACATAACGGAAAACTACCCAAGCAAGGACTGGACCCATGCATACACCGACGGTTCCGTAACAAATACAACACAGAACGGAGGGGCAGAAGCATTTCTGAACCTACCAAATGGCAGAAAAATAACACTGTCATTCGCTACTGGACAATACACAAGCAATTTCAGAGCGGAGGCAGAGGTACTGAGGGCGGCAGTGGAAGAAATGGTGACAGGAAAAAGGAATGAAAGCCACATAGTCTTGCTTACAGATGCACTGGCCGTAGTCACAGCACTAAAAAACCAGAAAAATACTGAACTTTATGATTTAAGAGCAGTACTCTGTCAACTATGCCAGCAGTCCGCACCAAAAAGGGTAGTGGTGCAGTAGGTTCCATCTCACTGCAAGATCCAAGGCAACGAGGAGGCAGACAGACTGGCAAAAAAATGTGCAAAACTACCACAACCAGATACTAGTATGACACACGAAGAGTCAAAACGGCTTATTAGAGCTAGATACATGACCAAATGGGAAACCGAACATACTGGCTACACCAAAAACGATGCATATTACCAGTTGAACAAAAGAGAGTAGGTCGTGGTCTTCAGACTTCGCACTGACCACAATAGACTGAGGTACCACCGATTCAACAAATTGAAGATAGGTGGTACCGACGAATGCCCGTGTGGTACCGGGAAAATGACCGCTGAGCATTTGCTGCAAAACTGCCCGACATACGAGGATCAGAGAAAGCAGATGTGGCCATCACCAGTGGCAACACTAGACAAGCTATATGGCAGTGTCGACAGCCTCAGGATGACCGCTACCTTTTTCGAAAAAATAATGGTTATTGTCTGACTGCGTACGATGAAGAAGAAGAAGAAGAAGTACTAGTAGCGTCTGTGTACACAATTTTAACTCTCTAGGTCAAAGGGAAGTTGGTTAAAATAAGAGAAATAGAAGTTCACGCAAACGGACAACAGTTTTGCGAAATAACAGCTATTACACCAAGTGCTACCTAAAGGCAAAGGAAGTCCGGAATCACACTTAACCACTGGTCAGGATGGACACGTTGCAGACTTCAGTATACTAAGTCACACACATGCTTCTATGAGATTGGGTAGCCAGTTCCCTAACCGTAAGACAGGTTCCTATTTCCATCTGGATCAACTGGAGCGTGCCGATAGCGGGAGTTGAAACGCGTATATCTGCAGTTAACTGCTAGAGCTCTACCATTACAGTAATCATACGCCATAGCTTTAATGCATTTATATTCGCTCCTGAATTCAGCCTCGCGTGGTAATTTAAACACGTGCACATATGTATTACATACCGGTAACATGTGACATAACATTCTCCAGACAAAACTACCACAGCTTATATAACAACCTGTCTTGTGGACATGACCTTGGCCTATATAGAGTATTCACAAAGCGACAATCAAACTCTGGTTAGATAATGCCTTGCTGGGTCACACGTTTATATGCGTTTAACAATAAATGCCCTCAAATAGCGAGCAGGTGTTTCATTCTTGTCTCCTTCGTGCTGGGCTTGCCTCCTTACAGACAGTCTGTATCCAATCACTTACGTCCGTTCTGACTGATCGTCTGCCAACCTGTCTGAAATAGCTTTGCATTTCGTGATGAAAGTGAGGGAGGGCCATGGCTGGTTTTCGCGTTCTCATTTGTCGTGGCAGACATTTGCGCTAAGTTTGTTGCTAAAGTAAAGTACTGGAAAATACGAGAAGGCTTCCAGTGAAAATCTTAAAAGTTTGATTGAAATTAGAAAAAAAACCATGCCTTTGTTAACATGGTTGCTAAGGATGTCAATAGTGTCCTGTAGCGTGCCATCACAGTGCAGACAACAGCATGACGCCATAATTGCAATTAAAAAATGGCCGCCCAACTACTGACATGCACCAAAGAAGAGCAGCGTTCTGTTATCAGTTTTAGCAGCGATGGGGAAATTAGTCGGCAAATGGTCCAGTACGTCTTCTAATCACAGTCACTCGGCGATGTTCTTTTGCGAGGCGGACAACGGCTGCAATCGACTCGATATGTTTATATTATCCTACTTGCTACATTGTAGTGGGTACTATTATAAATTAATCTTGCTACATTGTAGTGGGTACTGTCATGCATGAATTTTGCTACACTGTAGTGGGTACTGTTATAAATGAATCTTGCTACATTGTAGCAGGGTACTGTTATAAATTAATCTTGCTACATTGTAGTGGGTACTGTTATAAATTAATCTTGCTACATTGTAGTGGGTACTGTCATGCATGAATTTTGCTACACTGTAGTGGGTACTGTTATAAATGAATCTTGCTACATTGTAGTGGGTACTGTTATAAATGAATCTTGCTACATTGTAGCAGGGTACTGTTATAAATTAATCTTGCTACATTGTAGTGGGTACTGTCATGCATGAATTTTGCTACACTGTAGTGGGTACTGTTATAAATGAATCTTGCTACATTGTAGTGGGTACTGTTATAAATTAATCTTGCTACATTGTAGTGGGTACTGTCATGCATGAATTTTGCTACACTGTAGTGGGTACTGTTATAAATGAATCTTGCTACATTGTAGTGGGTACTGTTATAAATTAATCTTGCTACATTGTAGCAGGGTACTGTTATAAATTAATCTTGCTACATTGTAGTGGGTACTGTCATGCATGAATTTTGCTACACTGTAGTGGGTACTGTTATAAATGAATCTTGCTACATTGTAGTGGGTACTGTTATAAATGAATCTTGATACATTGTAGGGGGTGGGATGTTGTTATAAATGAATATTGTTATAATGTGGTGTGTATTATTATAAATTAATCTCGGTGGGTACACTGTAGTGAATGTTTTTTTTAATATAATATAATCTTATTACATTTTTAAATGCACTAGAGTGTACGAAGAAAGATTATATTATAACAACATCCACTTCAATGTAACAAGAAGGATTACATTATCACAATTTACACTTCAATGCAGCAATATGAAATTATATTTTAAGAATATACAATACAATGTAACAAGATTATTTTATAACAATATCCACTACAATATGACAAGATTGTATTATATTATAAGATTATCTACTTCAATGTAACACGGACGATTCATATATAACAATAACCACTGCAATGTAACAACATTCATTTATAAAAGTACCCACTACAAGATTCAATTATAACAATAACCACTGCAATGTAACAATATTCATTTATAGCAGTACCCACTGAAATGTAACAATATTCATTTATAGCAGTACCCACTGAAATGTAACAAGCAAGATTCCCGTGTCCTGTATACCGAAAATGAAGCAAAGATGAGTAGCTACGTATGTCATCGTACGAGGCGTGGGACGGCGTGGGCTTGTGATTAAGTGACACAGCTCACAACCAAAGGTGCTGGGTTAGATCCACATAACAGCACCGGCCGTTACCCCGGGGAAGCAAACCCTTAGAAAATGCACGAGGAAGCAGACCCTTACATAAAATGCATGCTGAAGTCGGATGCACTGGGCCGACAGGCGCAAAATAAAAACCACAGTGCAACGCTCACCGCCTTGGGGAATAGATAAATAAGGCGAACGCAAAAAAAAAAAAATCGTACGAGGCGACTAAGAAGGGTTGGGCGTGAGGCTGTCTACGCAATCCTGTCGAAAATTGTCGCCACAAAAATGTCAAAGATAAAGAAAAGGAAATGCTGTATGTTTTGGTATGTTGTTGTAGAAGACGTTTGCTCCACTTGGATATGAAGAGGTTTTGACTGACAATGTAGTTGATTGATTAAAATATATGTTTATCACCTGAGTCGTAAAATGCGACAACGAATGAGTGTGGATGGGAGTAGCAGTCGTGTTGTTGTTGGAAGCTACTTTTGCTGCTCGTAAAAGTAAAGTAACCCATAGCATTACTGCCGTAGGGGTATGAGGTGTTAGCGATCTCACATTTCAAAGGCTCGGCTAGATGAGGGCGGTAGCCGTCTCCTCTCCCTCGCCGCTTTTACTTCCCGGACTGAGCCGGTACCCATTTAAGGCTGGATCGACCAGGGAACATTTGTGGTCTGACAAAACATTACGGCCTCAACTGGGGAATGAACCCAGGACCACTCAGATGCGAAGCCAGAGCGCTAACCACTGCGCTACGCTGCTCGTACCTGGGTCTTAATTCACCCCAAATAGAGTTGCCTGGGTTCCCATCGTTCGTCACGGGACATTCCATTTCCGGTGGATATCATTGTATTTTAAATAAATAAGTAAAGACAGAAACATGCATATATCTAAAAAAGATGGTTATTTTCAGTTTTGCGAAGGGTTAGGGTTATGGTTAGGATTAGTATTAGATAAGATGGCTGTTATTACATCGTCTGACAGCATGGATAACGCCATGCTGCCGTAGAAGCTGGATGTTATACTCCTTACCATGAACGAGCGTTGACAGATCAAGAAATTCATTACAAAGACGACAGGAATAGGCGACAGCAGAAGTATAAATTATCGTCTATTCTCGCAGAATATTTGACACCCCCAGCAGTTTGACTATTCTGTAACATAACTACCTCAGATCTGGTGCTACAAATAGGTATTTCTTTTATTTGGGGCGCACTAAGACCCACGTACTGTGCTGCGTTCTTTACTCTTGACATTTCTTTGGTAGTATGTTTCAGTGGCTCTGCTTACGTCCCAAGCTGTGGTGAAGTTAGGTGAATCTGGATCCTCTGGTACTTGTCGGTTTATTCACTTTACTTAAATGTATCCCTAACATAACCAGGGCAGAAAAATTATTTCTTTAACCCGATTTGACATCCGGGCTTCAATCCGATTTGACATCCGGGCTTCAATCCGATTTGACATCCGGGCTTCAATCCGATTTGACATCCGGGTTTCAACCCGATTTTACATCCACGTTTCAATCCGATTTTACATCCGGGCTTCAATCCGATTTTACATCCGGGTTTCAACCCGATTAGACATCCGGGTTTCAACCCTTTTTGACATCCGGGCTTTAATTTGATTTGACATCCGGGCTTCAATCCGATTTGACATCCGGGTTTCAACCCGATTTGACATCCGGGTTTCAACCCGATGTAACAATCCAGTTTTCAAACCGATATGAAATAGTGACGCCAAAACTGTTGTGAAATAATTATTGTCATTAATTGTATGTTAAATATTTGAATTAATAATGTATGTCTAAAACACTGAATAATTTTGGTCTCGACTTTCCTGGTTTCTGTTGTGTTTGAATGTTGTTTATCTTGCAATATGATCAACAATGACCTATTTCTGTTTTTGCTGAGGTGCGGCAAGGGTACTGTCAGGGATACATTTTAATTCAGGTGAATAAACCGACAAGATGACCTACTTCTGTTTTAACTGAGGTGCGGCAAGGGTACTGTCAGGGATACATTTTAATTCAGGTGAATAAACCGACAAGATGACCTACTTCTGTTTTAACTGAGGTGCGGCTAGGGTACTGTCAGGGATACATTTTAATTCAGGTGAATAAACCGAAAAGTACCGATCCTATTCTAGCCCAATGCCAGATATCTCAGTAGGGTCACGACTGTGAGGATCACAATGACGATCCTAACCTCATTGGCCAGGCTGCTGTAACACATTCTGTTTCAAGGCACGCAGCGAGGGTGTGAATTCCGAGTCTTACCGAATACATTTCGCTAGACTATGACGCTAACAATAGCTCCCAGCGAAGTGTTGGAACAAAGTACATGACACCAGAAACCTTGACCCAGTTTCCGAATTTGGTCGATAAACTGCGCATGACACGAATCTGTGCTGTGTTCTGTCACTTCCATTTGGTAGAGTTCAACCACAATGGCTCTCTAACGCTGTCTTGTCTCTTGTCAAGCTTTTTCTGCATATATATATTGATGCTCTTTAAGTATAGAAGAGTGAAACATGGATGTGTTTCAACATCATCACTGCTCACGTGATAAATGTAACCTTGCAATGGATCCATGGACATAGTGGGCTACTAGGGAACGAGATGGTCGACAGATTGGCAAAAACAGGAGCCTCGAAACAATAATTGGATAGCCCCTGCAGTAATCACACAGTAACACGAATTATTAAAAATAATACTTGGGAAACCTGGATGAACAGGTGGGCGACGGGGACAACAGGTCGCAGCGTTTTTGGCGAAATGTCACAGCCAAAAAGTAACGATGACATAGATAAACTACATAGAAGAGATCAAAGTCTCATCTTTCATTTCCGAACAGGACATACCAGAGTCAATAGACACTTGAACCACATCAATAACCAGCACTTGTCCTTGTGCAGACATTGCTCTCATCCTGATGAAACAGTTCGACATCTACTCAATGAGTGCAAGGCGCTTGCGGACATGAGGAAAATATTCTTACAAGCACCGCCAACAATTACCAACACACTGTACGGAGCAGTGACACAACTGAAGAAGACCTATATATATATATATTATAATAGCAAATGGCTGCAAAGAGCTGGCTTGGTCTACAGCAATGGGATAATAGCAACAAAACAACAACCGAAAACATTTCGCTAGACTATGACGCTAACATTATCTCCCAGCGAGGGGTAGAAACAAAGTGCATTACACCAGAAACCTTGACCCATTTCCGAATATGGTCGATAACCTGTACAATGACGTCACAATGCGCGTAAAGCAACCTACTGAACTGTGCATGACACGAATCTGTGCTGTGTTCTGTCACTTCAGGTTGGTTGAGTTCAGCCGCAATGGCTCTCCAACGCTGTCTTGTCTCTTGCCAAACGTTTCCCTATATATATTTTGATGCTTTCCAAATATAGACGAGTGAAACATGGATGTGTATTATCCCCCTGTCTCTTTATCTACACCGGATAAATATTTAAACAGTTAGTGGGGATGCCCAGGGCTTGTATTTGAACAAGTAGCAATGAATAACTTCAGATATGTTGATTATACAGGCTTGATGGCAAAAAGTGACCAAGAATTGCAGGAGCTTGTGACAACAATATACACAACGAGTCAAGAGTTTGGATTAGACATAAACGTCACGATAATTGGTAAAAGTGACAAGAAACAATCTATGCAGATAAATATCAAATATAAAGTCTTGGAACATGTGCATAGTTTCTCCTATCTAGGTCATATATTAACGGTAGAAGGCAGCTGGGAAAATTAAATCGGAAAGTAAATAAATATGACCAAGATGGTATTCATCAACGTGCGACACATTCTGACATCCAAACAGATAAATCACAATTTGAAAAATGAGAATTGTCTGGTATACACAAGGTTGTGAACATTCACAGGCGTCTATGTTATGTGTACGCAAGTTTTGTGGTCGACTGGAGTACAGTTAGTCGCAGTTCAGAGAATCAAAGAATCAGGAAGTGTAGATACGGAGCTGCTTGATCGGCCGCGCAGTGGAAGTCATGTCAGCCACCAACACAGAAATACGCTGGGGACATTATTCTTACTGATAGGCAAATCACTACTCAACAACTGGCCTTACAGCTGTCAATCAGTATTGGTAGTACAAATGCTCGGATTTTCTATGCTTTACGCAAGATGGATTCCCCGAAGTCTCACAAATGACCACCGATTACAAAGACAAACAATTTCTTCCGAATTGTTGGAGTGTTTTAATGCTGATAGAGAGAACTTTTGGGCTAAAATCGTTACAGGAGACGAAACCTGTGCACATCATTTTGAACCTGAGAGTGGCATGGAGTGGCATCACCAGCAATCACCAAGAAAAAAAAAATTCAAGACAACTCCTTCAGCTGGAAAGGTCATGATCACTGTCTTTTGGGACAATGAAGGTGTGATTCTTGTGGATGTGATGCCAAGAGGAGAGACAATCAATTCGCAAGCTTACATTAAGACATTTGTAACAACTCATTGGACGTTTCCGCAGAGTTCGGCCGCACAAGAAACCACTCAAATATGCACTCCATGGGACAAAGTTTGAAGATGATGAAGAATTGATTCATGCAGCCAAGAAATGGCTACATGATCAAGACACACTCTGGTACGGACTAGGAATACATGTGTTTGTTTCTCGCTGGCATAAAGCTGTACAAGTTGATGGGAATTATGTTGAATAATACAGATGTTTACATGACATATCCATGTATATTGTGTTAAATGGCATGCCTTTTCAATAAACAGCTCCAGAGAAAAACGATGTGGTGCGTTACTTTCTGAACTTCCCTCTAATAATTATTCTGGCTTCACGGTATGTGATAAGTTGGTTGGCATCTAGTGATATTTGGGTAAACTCATGCTTACAATGATAACCTTCTTTCAGCGCTTGGAGGGCAGATAATGAGTCGGTAAAAATTACGATGCTTTGGGCTTTTCATGGGAAAGCATAATATACAGTTATCTAGTGGTACAGAGCTACTTCTAATGCTGTTATTTCTGCCTCATAATTTGAACATATCTCCCCGTATTTCCTAGCTCCTTCTTCCAGTATTTGAACGTTTATTTCTGTCTGCAGAGTATGTGTCGAGTTTACTTTTCTATTTATCATAACCTTAGTTTTCCCTGTGCTAACACTCAATCAATACACGTGACTTTTGTTTTTCACTTGAATTACCAATTCCTGTAGCGCTTGTCCGCTGTCTTCCAGAAGAAATGTGTCATTCGCATACCTGAGATTATTTATTGATACTGCACTGATAATAATTCCTGGAAAATCACTAACATTCTTTGTAAAATGTGTTATGTCTAAATGTTGAACAGACAATGGGACAGTACACATCCTTGTCACGTTCATCTTTTTACATAGATATATGATCAGTTAAGTCAGCGACATTTTACGGTGTCAGTTTGCTGGAGTTTTCCTGACGTGTAATTGGATTCTGTCAAATACCTTTTTGTGGTCTATAGAGCAAACATACATGGTCATGATGAACGTCTACGAGCGGACTTCAAATGAAAATCTCAAATATATTTTTGGGGATAAATTTATTCTGAAAAATTGAAACTATTATTTTTCTACGTAATCACCATACAAGTCCCGCAACGTGGATATCTTGGTTGCGTCTTTAACCACCCATTTCCCACTAAATGGACAGCCTCATCGGACCTGGGCATATGTCCTCCCAATGCCTCTTTTAGTCGTCCAAAGGCGTTGACAACTTGAGGGTAGGTCTGGTGAGTATGGAGGATGTGGTAGATACTGAAAGTGGAAGTCCTCGATAGTTGCAGACTGTGCTCGGATAGAATATGGTCGGGCATTGTCAGGTTGCAAACAATGGCATTGATAGTCACTCGGCGATTTTACTTTACGAGGCGATCAACGACTGGCAATCGACTCCGCGATCACTGCTCAATGAGCATGACTGGGTCGTGCACAGTCTGTCATACAACTCACACAGTTTTGAAACTTTCAACTCCACTCATACACTTGCTGGAGTCAACGGAATGCATCACCGTACTCGACCTTCATTCGACGATGAATGTCTGAAGGTTTCACACCTTCCTTGTTAAAAAAAAAGAAAAACAAATAACAGAACGCCTGTTTGGGGCATATCAGTAGTGGAGCGGACATCTTTTAACTGCAATCCACCTACACAGTGATGTCAGGTGCAGGACATTCTTGGCATCCTTAGCAACCATATTAACAAGTAACAATGCAAAGGCACATTATACAGAATATTGCTTCACATGTTCCATGATTCTGTCTAAATTCAAATTGTTTATTCCGATCTTCGCTGTCGGATCTACGTCTCACTATCTTCCGTATAATTGTATGCAGTATCTTAAGGCTCTAGGATCCCCCACGTGTAGGAGGGTCTTGTCAGCTCTGGGTCGCCGGCCCTGACTCTAGCAGTCAACTTTGGATCGCTGACCGCTACAGCTCATACACTGCCTAGTACCTTTGGTAAACTTTTAGTCGCTGACCGCTACAGCTCATACACTGCCCAGCATCTTTGGTCAACTTTTAGTCGCTGACCGCTACAGCTCATACACTGCCCAGCACCTTTGGTCAACTTTTAGTCGCTGACCGTCACAGCTAATGTACTGCCCAGCACCTTTGGTCAACTTTTAGTCGCTGACCGTCACAGCTCATGCACTGTCCAGAACCTTCGATCAACTTTTAGTCACTGGCCGCTCCAGCCCATGCACTGTCCAGCAGTATCGACCCCACGGGGAAAATAGAAAGATGAGAACAGCCAATGCTGTGCGACCCTCGGGCCATTTTGCATATCATCATGCGGCCCTTGAACTGGTATGGGTTTGAGAGACTTGATATCGATCCAGACATGACTATAGACTATTAGTGTTCGTACTTTCTATTTCTTGACCTGTCTTTCTGTTGTTTGTAGTACATGTCAATTTAGCTGTAAATGCGCCATTATGATTATTGTTACTGTAAAGTAAGTAGCTTGCCCTTTGCAGAACGTTTTACAGCCGACAACCTATACGGTTGTTTGACGTTTATTGGCAGGTGTTTGAGAACGGTAGATTGACCGTCATTTTCCGTAAGTGGAGAAGCGATCGTACTAAGAAAAACTCCCGTGTCTGACCAACTGGACACGGCTGGATTCGAACGAGGTGTGTTGGGATTATGAAACTGGTGTTTTAACCCTAGACCACGCTGTCTCATTACAAGCATACGCAGATTAGGGAAACAATCAAAGCACAATTGTATTATCAGACCAGAAAAAACACTCCATTCTCCTGAACAATATTTTAATGTATTTCTAATTATATCTCCCTTGTCCCCTCTCTAACACCTTTTTTTCTATTTTTCACTACTCTTTATTTACGTTTCTCCCTTATTATTATTTTTATTCTTCTCATTATTTTTAATATTACTATTATTATCATGATTATATATCATTTCTGAATCCTTAAATATGTGTGTGTCTGTATGTACATGTGTGTCTGTATGTACAAGTGTGTCTGTCTGTACAGGCATGTCTGTTTGTATAGGCACCTCTTAATATTTACGCACGTGTATGGGTATGTGTCAGGTCAGATCAGGTCATCCCATAACCTATGATTCGTTGGGGCACACATGAAGACATCCTCACAATCTAACGTCACCCTTCTCTGTCAGCGGCCGCTGTCTGTGCCTCTACTGATCGGAGATTGGTCCATTCTTTTATGTTGTCCTCCCACCTCTTTTTAGGCCGGCCTCTTTGTCGTCTGCCATGCACCTTTCCGTGAAGTATCGTATTTGCAAGACCATTTGATCTCGATATGTGACCGTACCAAGCCAGTTTCCTTCTTTCTACAGTTGCCAAGAGATCTTCAAAAGGCATTATTGCTGTTGTAATTCTATCTCGTATTTCCTCATTTGTAACTCGGTCTTTGTACGTGACGTTTAGAAGTCTTCGGAAACATCTCATCTCCAGGGTCTGTATCCTTCGCTGAAGGTCAGCTGTAACTGTCCATGTCTCACAAGCATAGAGGAATATTGACAGGACCAGTGTATGGGTTAATCTGATTTTTGTGCATAGTGCTATCCGGGTATGTGTGAGCGCGTATAATCATTGGTGCATGTTTTATCATTTCCTACCTGGCCTAATCCATCCTAAGTAGATTGCCATGATTTACACAAACCCTGCTACTCTCCGATGTATTATATTGGTCGTCGAGTTAGTTGTCTAAGTTTATTTTGTGAATTGTTAAATGTTTTTTTCTGGTTTTTGTTCCAGACGAAGGTATTGTGGCTGTTACGTGAGTTTTGTTTTGTTACTGCGTCTGAATCATACATATTGATATTTGTTATCAAGTTTTGGTATTCAGTACGCCACAGCTTCGCTGTAATTTCACCTTACCATTACTTTTCCGTTCGTGGAGAAGCGATCGTACTAAGAAAAAAAAACAATGTCTGCCAAATCGGAAATGAGTGGGTTCGAACCTGGCGTGTTGGGATTGTGAAACTGATGTGTTACCTCTAAGCCACGCTGCCCACGCCTTTCGTTTCACTTTGTGAGGACTTTCCTTAAATTTCTTATTCAATGAAGACGAACAACACAGTTGCCTTACAATAATTGCACCTTTCAGTCCGACACATCCGTCTTCAGCAAGCATTTTTGAATACCAGGTTCTCTCTTCGATCCCTTCTCCTTAGCCAGTCTGCTCAGTGGCAGCCTGTTGTCCAGGATCACCACGTGCAGGTGTAGAAGGACCCTGACAACTCTTGCTCACTAGCCCTAACGCTAGCAGTCAACTATCGGTCGCTAAGCGCTTCAATTCATGCGCTTCTCATCATCTTGATCCCTGGTAACATAAAACCAGGTCAATATTTTTATTTTACGTCTACGCAAAAGTCTCCAAACAACCGATATGGTCCTCGCACAGTGAAATCAACACAGCCAGGAGTCGCTCCGGGTTCAAATCTCGACATAATCCGCCTTCAGATGAGGTCTCCCTAGCATGCCTTGAATACTGAGCACTGGCCAACGAAGGCGAATTTCCACACCAAGCTGTTTGGCTTGGCTTGGTTCGTTCTCAATCTCCCGCTACCAAATCCGGAAATGATTTAAGGAGCAGAATGTAGTCCAGAGAAACGAATGCGTTGTGTCGTAGTTTACAGCTTGACTGCGATATTTGCACCTTTCGGTCCAACACATCCGACTTCAGCAAGCATTTTTTTAGTACCGGGTTAGCATTCCCTCTTC
Organism: Ariolimax columbianus; assembly: GCA_036924085.1. NCBI lineage: Eukaryota > Metazoa > Mollusca > Gastropoda > Stylommatophora > Arionidae > Ariolimax > Ariolimax columbianus. The sequence goes on from JAVGWX010000019.1 coordinate 27,442,288, forward strand.
GATCCCTTCTCCTTAGCCAGTCTGCCTTGCTGCAGCCTGTTATCAAGGATCACCGCGTGGAGGTGTAGAAGGGTCTTGGCAGCTCTGGTTCGCTGGCCCTGACGCTAGCAGTCAGCTATGGGTTGCTGGCTACTGCAGCTCATCCGCTCACACAAAGCTGTCTGGAAGCCCTGAAGAACACTCCACCACAGAGAATTGAACTTTACGTGTAGACACAATTGAAAAGAACGTGCCGGACAAGAAAGAAGGAGAACAAGAAGGCCTGCAGTTTAAGAAAAGGACAGGTTGTGGAAGCCAGTCGTACTGAGTGTTCTTCTTCTTCTTCTTCTTCTTCTTCTTCTTCTTCTTCTTCTTCTTCTTCGTTCGTTCTCAATCTCCCGCTACCAAACCCTGAAAGGGTAAGTGTAGCAGAATGTAGTCCAGAGAACGGAATGCGTTGTGTCATAGTTTACAGCTTGACTGCGATATTTGCACCTTTCGGCCCAACACATCCGACTTCCGCAAGCATTTTTTTGAGTACCGGGTTAGCATTCCCTGTACTGAGTGTTCTCTATGTGTTCTTTGGTATTCCTTTACCTCTTTTTCCCTGTCGGTTCCAAGTCAGAGATTGCCTGGTGATACTGGCAGGGAGCTTTTGCAGTGGTTGATCTACCCAGTACCATTGTCGTCCCATGAATTCCTGTTCCACTTGTTGAGATTCTGTTTTCTCCCATACGCTTGTAACTGTGGCGTGCCACTGAGCATGCAAAATCTTTCTCGTCAATTCACCAGCACAGCACTATAATCTCTTTATAGAACCTGCGCCTGGACAGCATCTGCCTTACGCAACATGGACGTCACTAAGTAGACCTCGAACTGGCGTATCACGATGCAGAAGAAACCTAAAATAAATGGTGACGCAGGGATGATGGGACATGTGAATGTGGAGCAGCACAAGAACAGGACCCCCTGATGATCTACCCAAACCTCCCGGAGACTTGCAGTATGGATGATCTGCTGAGTGGCTCTTCTCTTCTCTCTCTTCTTGCTCATCTCTTGATATTGCTTTTCTATCCACTCCTCCTCTCATCTTTTTTCTTTTCTTCTCGTCTCTTAATCGTTCCTCTTCTGTCTCTTGATGGTTTAAAGATCGTTTTCTACACACATTCGAATGTGCAGACAAACAGGTGATTGGTCTGTTTTGTCTTTGCATGGCGGAATATCCACCCTTTTGTTAACCTTCATCCGACCAACACAGAGATCTCCTTACATGAAGTCTGGCCCACCATAATGTGTGCTTGCTTGCAGGAAGTCTGGCCCACCATTATAGATAAAAATTAGTTGTCCTTGGCAATAGATAATGGCGACACCATCAGACAATTTTTGTCTTAATGATGTAACTTGGACTGCATTTTTGATTATAGTGGGGAAGAGTTGCGCCAGTCGTCAACCTCATTCTCTGGTCCCGAGCTACCTTGGAATAGTGGCAAGACGACCAGTCAAGTTGATTGGGGGTAACTCAGGATGCAGGCACTCTGGTCTTACCTCCTTTAAGACCAAGGATTGCTTGAAACTTCAGGATTCGATCGCCAACCGTTTCCTTCACCGCTTTGAGATAGAGTGCCTTTTCTCTTGACTACAACGACCCCACTCCCGTGGTAGATACCTCATTACATGAAGTCAGCCCCACCATAATAGATATCTCCTTACAAGAAGTCTGGCCCCTCCATCATAGATATCTCCTTAAAAGAAGTCTGGCTCCTCCATAATAGATATATCCTTACAGGAAGTCTGGTCCAACCATAATATATACCACATTACAATAAGTCTGTACAACAGAACTTTTAATCTCCCAGTAGAGTAATAATCGATTTTTAAATGGCACCATAATAAATTAAAATACACACAAAGCGGACATTAACACACGCACACACACACAATAGAAAACAGTGTTGCAGACTCACGTAGAACCAAAATAAAACATTGCCTAAAAATCTGTTATCTTGGTCAATAAGGTTATCGTGACCTTACAAAGCCTAATGAATGGTTTACAATAACGTAAGACAGCGGTTCTTAACCTGTGGTGCATGGTCCCCGCGAGGTCTCTCCAGGACGTCAGTGGAGATTTGATGAAATGTTATGTTTTACGTTTAAAATCAAAAAGATAAATTGTAGTCGTTGCAAAGCCCTTTTCCTGACTTGGTAGCGAGAGATTGAGAAAGAATGAATAAATGAATGAATGAATGAATGAATGAATGATTGGACGAAGGAACGAACGAAGGAACGAACAAACGATAGAATGAATGAATGAATGAAGAAGAAGATGGGAATTTGAACGTATATCACAGTATGACTGTCGTCCGTGATCACAGTCTTCTGAATTTGAGGCCCGTTGCAACAAAGATATTCAAAGGGGGCCAGCGTTAACGAGAAAGTTTAGAACCGTTGCCATTTGTTGGCATATGTCACTTGTCTCCCCTCCCTCGTCCTACTGATGAACTTTTCGCTTTTCTTTCTAATTATCTAACTTCAACTCTCTCTTCGTTCTTTCTGGCACTATCTCCTTCATTTTCTATCACTCTCTCTCTCTCTCTCATTCACTTGAATCATTTCAATCATCCTACTGTCTACTTATCTCAATTTATATCATTGTATCTCACTCACTTGAATCATTTCAATCATCCTACTGTCTACTTATCTCAATTTATATCATTGTATCTCACTCACTCGAATCATTTCAATCATCCTACTGGATATTTATCTCAATTTATATCATTGTATCCCACTCACTCGAATCATTTCAATCATCCTACTGGATATTTATCTCAATTTATATCATTGTATCTCACTCACTTGAATCATTTCAATCATCCTACTGTCTACTTATCTCAATTTATATCATTGTATCTCACTCACTCGAATCATTTCAATTATCCTACTGTCCACCTATCTCAATCTATATCATTGTATCTCTTATCACATCATTTTCTCGATATCTCTGCCATATCTCATCATATCCATTCTGCTACTCTCTCTCTTTCTCTCTCTCGCTTTCTCTCTCTCTCTCTCTCTCTCTCTATTTATGTTCACTTTAAGCATATCTCTCTTCCTTCACTCTTAATCCAATATTTCCTCCTGCTCCCCCCCCCCCTTTTCCTCATCTTAGTTTTCCGCATTCTCTCAAATCATATCGTTAGATCAGCTATCTCTCTATCTCTCTCCACTTCTATTTCCCTCTCTGTCATCATATATTTCCTCACGCTCTCTTTCATTCTATGTTCCTCCTGCACTCCCTCATCAATTTTCTCCTCCGACTATCTTTCTCTCACCATATCTCTCCTCCATCTCGCTCTGTACCTTCTCTCCACCTGCTCTCTTTCTCTCATCATTTCTATTCTGCCCCGCCCCCTTTCTCTAATCATGTTTCTTTCTCATTCGGCAAGAGTTGAACATAGAGGAGAACTGGTTTATCAATTTCATTTTGGCTAGATAATTGGTCACTTCAAGAGACACAACGGTCTTGTGAGAACAGTGATGGAAGGTATGGTGCCAGGCAAAAGAGCCAGGGGTAGACCAAGAAGACGATGGCACCAAGATATCCAGGAGTGCTTGGGAATTACTGTGGCGGAGGCTGGAGTTTTGGCAAAGGAAAGAGTTTCTTTCAGACAGGCTGTGATGGAAGACGTTCTATAAAGGACATGCTACGTGATGGTAATTACATCTGTTTATGTTTAGATATATTACTCGTGTTTTCTGACATGAGAAAAGGCATTATGAATATCATGAGAACTGATCATTATGTTGATTATATTACAAGCGAGATAACAGGTAAATACTTTTTTAAGACCAACGATTTACGGTATACGTTTTCGAATGACCTGTTGGGATCAAGATACTGAGCAGTGCATCAGCTGTAGCGGTCAGCGATCTGCTAGCGTCAGGGCCAACGACCCAGAGGTGGTTGTAAGCGTCTGGGGCAGCGATCCAAAGCTGGCTGCTAGCGTCAGAGCCAGCGACCCAGATATGTATGCTGGCGTCAGGGCCAGCGACCCAAAGCTGGCTGCTAGCGTCAGGGCCAGCGACCCAGATATGTCTGCTGGCGTCAGGGCCAGCGACCCAAAGCTGGCTGCTAGCGTCAGGGCCAGCGACCCAGATCTGTCTGCTAGCGTCTGGGCCAGCGACCCAGATCTGGCTGCTAGCGTCAGGGCCAGCGACCCAGATCTGTCTGCTAGCGTCAGGGCCAGCGACCCAGAACTGGCTGTAAGCGTCTGGGCCAGCAATCCAAAGCTGTCTGCTAGCGTCAGGGCCAGCGACCCAGATCTGTTTGCTAGCGTCAGGGCCAGCGACCCAAAGATGGCTGCTAGCGTCAGGGTCAGCGACCCAAAGCTGGCTGCTAGCGTCAGGGTCAGCGACCGAAAGCTGTCTGCTAAGGTCAGGGCCTGCGACCTAAAGCTGGCTGCTAGCTTCAGGGTCAGCGATCCAAAGCTGGCTGCTAGCGCCAGGGTCAGCGACCGAAAGCTGTCTGCTAAGGTCAGGGCCTGTGACCCAAAGCTGGCTGCTAGCGTCAGGGTCAGCGACCCAAAGCTGGCTGCTAGCGTCAGGTCCAGCGACCCAAAGCTGGCTGCTAGCGTCAGGTCCAACGACCCAGATCTGTCTGCTAGCGTCAGGTCCAGCGACCCAAAGCTGATCAGATCCTTCTCGCCCTCCACGCGGTAATCCTGGATACAGGCTGCAACAGAGCAGACTGGCTAAGGAGAAGGGATCGAAGAGGGAAGGCTAACCTGGTGATACTGGATGTGTCGGACCTAAAGATGAAAATATCGCAGTCAAGCTGTAAACTCCGACACAACACATTCCATGCTCTGGACTACATCATGCTACTTACAAAGCCCTATTCAGGGCTTAGTTGCGTGAGTTTGAGAACGAACGAAAACGAGAAATAATGACCTGCACAGGACCTGTCAGAATTTAAACGAACAACAGGTGGTACTATTCTCTAGTTTATGGGGAACTGGTTCTATCTAGATAAAGTTTCTTTCTTCTTCTTCTTCTTCTTCTTCTTTGCGTTCAGGATCTTTTTGGTCATGCTATATCTGCAGACCAGTCGCCATGATGAAGTCTGTAGCCTTCACCAGGTCGGAGCGGCTGCCCCATAGCTTTTTTCTCAGCTCCGCACCCTCTGGCCAGGTCTGGCATCTCATTTCCCTATAGATTGGGTATTCTTGTAGAATATGCTCAGGGTTCTGACATCCTGTTCCACATGGGCACTCATCGGTGTGTGAGATCTTCAGTCGGTACAGATGTTCTAGCAGTCTGCAGTGTCCAGTTCTCATGCGAAATAAGGTAGTTTGTGGATTTCTTTTGAGATAGTGAATTGGGTCTGGCTTACTGCTTATGTTTCTGTCTTCTCTCCATTGGTGTATATACTGATTTCTGATAATGTTTTTGATTTCTCTGTATGGTACTCAATGATTAAATTGTGCCTTTTTGCTGCCATCTTTTGCCAGAGCATCAGCTCTCTCGTTTCCCGTTATTCCGCAATGGGAGGGTAGCCACTGGAGCGCTATTGTTGAGGATCTCTGGAGTTTTCTCAGTGCTGCTCTGATCTTTAATAACAGTGGTTCGTTGTTTGTTTTTTGTATTGTCTCTAATAGTTCTATGCAGTCCGTGAATACAGCTATTTTTGTTGAAGGTTGCCTTTCTGTTTGAAGTATTCTCTGTGCTCGCAGGAGGGCCATCGATTCTGCTCTAAGGTTTGTGGACAACTTTCCTGTTGAGAGGGCCTCTTCTGTTATATTTCCACTTTTGTATCTTATGAATATGCCCCCTCCCCCGTTTCGGCCTACCCCCACTGCTGAACCATCTGTGTCCATTCCAAGATAAAGTTTCAATTAACACAGAGGTGCCAGGAATAGAAAAGAAAAATCATCAAGCCACCCCCCACCTAACAGCCACGTCTCAAGAGATGATTGAAGGCAAATATAGCCCCAAAGAATGGACACATGTGTACATAGATGGATTTGCAGAAGGAGCGGCAAAAATGGTGGTGGAGGCATCTTTACAAGACAGAATAACGGAAAGATAACTAATAAGTCATTTCTAACGGGGAAAATATTGTCTAGTCTGAGGGAAGAATCAATGGCACTTCTCTAATCACTGAAAATTGTCACCACATTGGAAGCTCAAACATAGTGAGCAGGACGTAGCGTCAGGATCAGGCATAATATACTGACCAAGGCTACTATCTGTCCTCCATGATGGGTTCCCTGGAAACAGGCTGTTGTCAAGGCAGTCTTGCTGACGAGTGTGGATCCACGTGATCCTCGTAGTAGTGAGCGCAACGCAGATTAAGACAAACATAGCACAACCGCTTGAAGGACAACGGTCCACCTTCATCATCACTCGCCACTGAAATCCATTTCAATTTTTCAGAGCGCACAAAAGAGTAAACATACTCATGATGGAATTTCAATATCAACAACAACAACAACAACAGCCGCAGCAGCACAACAACAACAACAAACGTACTCGTAAGCATCAGTGTCAACTACTTTCTTTAGAGATATCCAAATTGACGTACGATAGCGCAATTAAAATAAAAGAAGTAAAAACACAGATAGACAACGGTTGAGTGAACCCACCAGTTCAAAAACCAAATTATACCTACGTTACAGCCACAACGCCTTCGTCAGATACACACAAAAAATCAAACGAAAACAACTGAACAAATTACAACAGCGAACAAGATAGGCAAAATGAGCGGCTGAAGTTCCCCGCCATTACAGGATGTACCAGGACAGTTATGAGACTCGACATGCCAGTTGTGATATAAAGTGGACCAAATAGGAAATGGCCAATTTGATTGCTTACAGACAAAAACATAGGAAAAATAACAATTTACTGACAAACAGACCGCGAAGAAAATATATTTGTATCAGGAGACACACATATTCACATATTTGGGTAAGCAAATTAATGAATTAGAATTTGTAGGGAGAGACTTGGTAGGTGTAGGAATGGTAGGAGGAAAACAAAACTGCAAATTACCAAACGGATGAAATAACGATTAAAATGGATGATGATGATGATGATGAGAACGCCAACGACGACGATGACGACGACGACGATGATGACGATGAGAACGCTAACGACGACGATGATGATGATGACGACGACGATGATGAAGAGGATGACGATAATGATGAAGACCATGACGATAATGATGATGATGACGACGATGTTCATGATGATAGTGACGATGATGATGATGATGAGAACGCCAACGACGACGATGACGACGATGAGAACGCTAACGACGACGATGATGATGATGACGACGACGATGATGAAGAGGATGACGATAATGATGAAGACCATGACGATATTGATGACCACGACGACGACGATAATGATGATGATGACGACGATGTTCATGATGATAGTGACGATAATTATGATGACGATGATGGTGATGGTGATGATGATGGTGATGATGATAGTGATGATGATGATGGTGATGATGATGGCGATGATGATGATGATGATGCTGATGACGATGATGATGATGATGATGGTGATGACGATGGTGATGGTGATGACGATGATGACGATGATGATGACGGTAACGACGACGACAACGACGATTGTCTAGTTGATAACGGGGACGGTGACGATGATGACAACGATGAAAACAATAACAATGACGATGATGACAACGATGAAAACAATAACAATGACGATGATGACGACTATAAAGATGATGATGGCGACGATATAATCCCCTTAGTTATCAGCTGGTAGCTCTAGACAGCCCAAGGTCTCCAAGATAAAAAAAAAAGCACACTTCAGAAGTCGGGGATCGTATAAAGTCAGCAGAGTTAGAACTTTTATGATATCGAAGTGGAGGGTTTGAACGCATCTCTGAAAGCATAGACAGAAACAGAACAAACAATTAGAAGAAACTAAAAACCTCATACAGACTATTGTCTTCTTTAGCTATATTCTGAAAGCGTCGTTACGAATAACATAAAAATGGCCAGAACATCAGGCAGACCGCTGTGTTCCCCAAATAGATTGAATATTAGGACTCAAAAAGTACGCTGAAAAGAACGTTGAAAAAGGCGAACGAGATTTTAATAAATTGTGTTTTTAAGCCCAGTAAATTCTAGTTCAGGGGTTCTTAGTCTGTTCGTTTCCGCGGACATCCTTTTAAATACATTTTGGTTGCAGCGGGCCACCAAAATTGTTAATATATGAAAATGTTCAGGAATGGATTACTTGTGTGTTTACAACAGTAAACAAATGTCGGCAATATGTGTTCGTAACAAACAAGAAAACATTAAAAATGAAAATAAAATTCTCTTACCGTCCAATTTTAACGAATCCGCCACATCTGCATCAACTCACATTTTCATGACGTATCCATATTTACACAATCTAGGAAAGCATCATCAGTTGCGGAGCACATTTCAATTAAAGTTTATAGTGTTCACGCTGCCAGGGCAAGGTGTGTCGAAGACAACAGTGAAGAACTGGACAACGATGTTTAAAGAAGGACGTGAGTTAACGAAAGATCTTCCGAGACCAGGTCAGGCGCATATTGTTGCGTCAGAAAATGCCATCGCCAAAATTGATGCAGCAATTCGGGTGGACCGTCGCCTGAGCTTAAGTTCGCCACACACTGCCTGCATTCTGCGATGAATGTCAACTGGTCGACATCCTTCCGCTGCTAGAAACCGAATCACTGCTCGCTGATCAACTCTGGACGGATCCCGTATCACACCTGCAATGTTTTAAACGGTCTGCTGAGGTATTAGTCGGAGGATAATTAAATTTTGCAAACTTGACGGTTGATATGTGCTGTTTACACCAGGAGTGACGTTATCATGCACATCGTACGTATATTCACTTGTCACAGTTCGATCCGGTTTCATTTGAACACGCCTCGTATATCCTTCTGAACCAGTGTTACAAATACTCGATAACACGTTCTTTCATTTCTTTATTTGAACCCTCTCATGATTAGAAGACGGTCCTACTCCGGTGTTAAAATTGAATGTCAATTCAATTTGACTGTTGACTTTCTTTAATGAAAAGGCTGACACTTCATTCCACTTACAAGCCTTGTTATACGGGGGATAATAGATTTTACTTGACAATCGGCGGACACAAGATCCTAGAGCTAAGATACGCAGACAGATTCTTTCAAACAGTACAGAGGGTTAAAGCAGCTAATTGCAGCAGTAACCAGGTATTGCAAAGATAAAAACCCTCTTTGTAAACATAAACAAAATAAAGATAATGACCACCGATAAAACAAAATGTCAACATAAATTGAAATTCGGGAGTGTGGAAATACATCAGGTCACGAACTTCGATTATCTGGACTCAAAAATTGACAACAATGTCGATTGGTCACATATTATCAAATAAAGATTAGCAATGGACGTACAGAGGTTATACAACCTGAGGAGACTGTGACAGATTTCCAGCAATTCAACAGAAGTGACAATTTTGAGAACATGTGTTTCTTCCGTGGAACGGAAACTCCACTGCGAAACACGGACAGTTACCCAAACATCAAGAGTATCCAGTCCTTTGAGTCGAAATGTTTTATAAAGGTCCTTAAAATACCATGGATAGAAAAACATAAAAATGCAGACATTCAGCAAGAGTTTGGCATAGAGCACAACCGGTTCATCAATTCCATCATGAATTTAAAATTGAAATAATTTGGTCGCATCAAAAGAGACAATGGTCTTGATAGAATGGTAATGGAAGGTCTGGTACAGGGCAAGAGAGGCAGAGGCAGACCAAGAATACGATGGTACCAAGATGTCAAGGAATATTTGGGCATGACTCTGGAGCAGACTGGAGATTTGGCAAGAGATCGAGTTTCTTTCAGACGGGTTGTGATGGCAGCCACGTTCTGCAGAGGACATTCTACATGATGAGATAAACCTTGTATTCTGAGTTCTCGCTCTGCATTTGTATTCACTTATTTTTACTTGTAAAAACATATAGCATTTATTCAAGCCTTCGCGGATTGCACGAGAGGACCATGTGGGCCCGTATTGGGTTTAGAACCGCCGTGCTAGACTACCTCATTGAGTGGAATGGCTTTATAAATAGCTCGAAGACATTTAAACGTCAGACGAACTAAAACAATACTCCATTTATTCTGTCAACAAATGTTTGGGAACAAAACAAAACCAGAACGAAAAACAAGCTAACCTCCCTTCAAGCTAGATTAACTTCAATCAGTGATTCTCAAAGAGTGTTCCTCGGAGACCCTTTAGGTCAACTCAAACCCGTTCAGGCCCTCCCAATGTACATAATCATACATTTTATAAAGTGGTTCGACCTTTGTTTTTTGCTATCGGGTAAATCTAGATCCGAACTGGCCCAACCAAGAGACTATATTCCTGGTTTTGGTTTATAATGAGGATGAAACTGCGTTGGTGGTCACTTCACTCTATGGTCCCGAGCTACCGTGAACGTGGTGGTCCTGGATAACAGGCTGCAATAGCGGAAGTTGGCTAAATAGAAAAGACCGAACAGAGAAGGCTAGCCCAGGAGAAGGGATCTAAGAGGGAAGGCTAGCCCAGGAAAAGGAATCGAAGAGGGAAGGCTAACCCAGGAGAAGGGATCTAAGAGGGAAGGCTAACCCTACACCAAAAAATGATATGCTGAAGTCGGGTGTGTCAAACCAAAAGGTGTAAATAGCACAGTCCAGCTGTAAACTACGAAACAACGCATTCCGTTCTCTGGACAACATTATACTACTTTACGAGAGTTTTAGAACGAACGATGATAGCGAAGAAGAAGACAGAAGATAAAAAAGAAGAAGAAGAAGAAAGAAGAAGGAAGGAAGTGAGGAAGAACAAGGTATCATAACAATCTGGGAAGCAAAGGTGGTCATCGTTATGCTGACGGCATCATCTCTAGTGTGCCATCGGTCAAGATAACAATGAAGCTAACATCATGCTCCCAAAATATCACACCACGGCGTGTTAGCGGTGATCCTCTTTTCATACAGGGGTTAATCGCAGTTAATAAGCTCATATTTAAGCATCGAAAGCACTAACAGTGAATGAAGGAAATACAGTAAACTTAATCAGTGACTGTTAGCTGTATGGCGACACTGCAATCAACGATATGGCGATTCACAGACAGACAGCAGAAGCTTGGCATCCAGCAGGGGTGGAACAGAGAGACGGGCATGTGAGGACAGAGGAGTGTGTACAAGTTATTGGGACCATCAGAATCAATGCCATATGCTCAGGAAGAACAAGCACCTTTGTGTTTGCCAAGGGGTGCATTGATATCGGTTATGTAAAACATAACACTGAAATTCCCATTTCGTTTGAGCCAATTCAGTCCGAGTGCTATCTTTACAGCGATGATTGGCTGCAATGATCTCCAACACATTATGTCACTTACCATGACAGCGCAATGTGCCAGACCTTTCCTCACCATTTGTCACTGTTCTCCACCAACTTACAGCGGTGTCTATATATTGCACGGTTGTCCTCGACCTTTGCTTCCAGTGTTGTTTAAGTAAGTCGATATGTCTTTTTATGTAACCAAATATTCTGCCAGACTCAAATTGCGATTAATTTTCATTATATCTCTAATTTCTCAAAGACGTCTCTTTTTATATTATTGTTTTCCACGAGATGAGTTCCATTCTGTTATTTATTCACATGTATTATTCTTCTTCATCTTCTTTTACTTCTTCTTCGTTCTTTCTTAATCTCCCGCTACCAAGCTCTGAAAAGAGCTTTGCAAGAAGCAGGATGTTCTCAGTGGAAAGGATTGCGGTGTGCTGCAGTTTACAGTTTGACTGCGATATTTGCACCTTTCGGTCCTTCTTCTTCTTCTTCATCGTACGCAGTCAGACAGTAACCATTATTTTTTCGAAAAAAGCGGCGGTCATCCTGAGGCTGTCGACACTGCCATATAGCTTGTCTTGTGTTGCCACTGGTGATGGCCACATCTGCTCTCTCTGATCCTCGTATGTCGGGCAGTTCTGCAGTAGATGCTCAGCGGTCATTTTCCCGGTACCACACGGGCATTCGTCGGTACCACCTATCTTCAATTTGTTGAATATGTGGTACCTCAGTCTATTGTGGCCAGTGCGAGGTCTGAAGACAACGACCTGCTCTCTTCTGTTCAACTGGTAATATGCATCGTTTTTGGTGTAACCAGTATGTTCGGTTTCCCATTTGGTCATGTATCTGGCTTTAATAAGCCGTTTTGACTCTTCGTACGTCATAATAGTATATGTTTTTGGTAGTCTTGCACCTTCTTTTGCCTCCTCGTTGCCTTGGATGTTGCAGTGTGATGGGACCCACTGTACCACTACCCTTTTTGGTGCGGACTGCTGGCATAGTTGACAGAGTACTGCTCTTAAGTCATTAAGCTCAGTGTTTTTCTGGCTTTTTAGCGCTGTTACTACGGCCAAAGCATCTGTAAGCTGGACTGTATGGCTTTCATTTTTTTATGTGTCACCATTTCTTCCACTGCCGCCCTCAGTGCCTCTGCCTTCGCTCTGAAATTGCTTGTGTACTTACCAGTAGCGAATGACAGTGTTATTTTTCTGCCATTTGGTAGGTTCAGGAATGCTCCTGCCCCTCCATTCTGTGTAGTGTTTGTTACAGAACCGTCGGTGTATGCATGGGTCCAGTCCATGCTTGGGTAGTTTTTCGATATAAAGCTTAGGGTAGTATCTCTCCTTTCTTTTTCAGTCTGGCAGTTTTTGTTTCCAATACCTGGTATATTTTCTACCACCTCTGGAAATATATCCTGCCTCCAGGTAGGTTTTCGTACAGTAGTGATGAGCTTTGGTGTTGTTAGTGCGTTTATGGGATCTTCGTGCATCTTTGCTTTGGCTATTTCTGCAAAGTTTCTCCGCTTTAGTTTCCCATTTCCCAAATTGTTTAGTCTCTGGTGCATTGGATGGTCAGTCGGTCTTCGGAGTTTCTCTGACTACAGCTGGGCTCTGCAGTCTCTCCTATCGGTCATGGATTGCAGTTTTGTAATCTTTTCAAGTTCTACAATTTGCGTTGACTTCATGCCTCCCGTTATAACTCTCGTGGCTTGGTTTTGAAGTTTGCTAACTTTATCGAAGTTCGCCTTTGCTGCTGTTGTCCATGCCGCAATGCCATACTCGAGAACTGGTCTCACTCTTCCAGTGTACAGTTTCTTTAGTATACTTTCGTCTGCTCCCCAGCTTGTGCCAGCAAGTTTCCTCTTTATTGTCATTCTTTCTCTGGCTCTCATTCAATTTCTCTCGATCTGACTTTTCCATGTCATGCTCCGATCAAATGTGACTCCCAGATAGTTTGAGTTGTCATTTGGCCGCAGATATTTTCCGTTAAGACTTATTTTGGTGTTTTTGGGTTTGTTTGAGAGCGAGAATATCGTACATGTTGTTTTTTCCTCGTTTATTTTGACCAGCCAAGAGTTCGCCCACTCTTCCAGCGATGTTAGGGCCTGCTGCATCCGATTACTTGCTATGGTGAGATTTTTTTCAGAGGTCCACATAGCCAGATCGTCTGCAAACATTGAGCTATGGACTCTTCTTGGTATATTCTCTGTAATGTCGTTTATATACACCAGGAAGAGTGTGGGTGACAGTACTCCCCCTTGGGGTACTCCCTGCTCGAGTGACATCTTTTTGCTCATCTGCCCTTGTACTTGGCCGTTATTTTTTTGAGGTAGTACATTCTCCCACAAACTTCACTTCTCCTCAGCTTGACTCTTAGTCCGTCTTTCCAGACTTTGTCAAATGCTTTTTCCAGGTCCACCCAAACCGCTACTGTGTGTTTCTGTGCCTGGTAGGCATCTCCTATTTCCTGGGCTATGAGGATGACCTGGTCCTCAGTGGATCTGTGCTGTCTAAAGCCGGCTTGCTGTGGAATTAGTATTCGTTTTTCTTCCAGATGCCACATCAGTCTGGTGTTTATCATACGTTCCATCAGTTTGCCGACACAGCTCAGTAGGCTGATAGGCCTGTATCCATTTGGATCTGTTTTGTCCTTTCCTTTCTTTGGTACTGGTACAAGTACTACGTCTTTCCATGCCTGGGGTACAATACCCCTTTTCCAGCTTTGGTTCAGGACCGATAGCAGTTTCCTCTTCGCTGTTTGGCCCAGCCCCATCAGCATTTCGATTGTTATCCCGTCTTTTCCGGGAGATTTCCTTTTCTTTAATGTTCTCATGGCCTCTTCCATTTCACTCATTGTTAATTTGGCCATCATATGCTCTTCTGGTGCCGTATTGATGTTGTCGTGCCCCTTTTGCTCTTCACTAATGTCTGTATGCCTATCTGCAGGGACCTCGATGTGGTTTCCTCTGGCATAGTGTTCGACAAAAGCGTTTGCGGCCATTTTTCCAGTGAGCAAGTTTTCGCCCTGCTTGATGGTAATTTGTTTGTTTGAAGGGGTTTCGTCATTCATGGCTCTGACTAGCTTCCATAGCTTGTTCCCTTCTTTGTCTAGGTTGAGGCTTTCAGTTTTGTTTTTCCAGCTCTCTCTAGCTGTTTGGTTTAGAGTGTATTTGTATTTCGCCGTGGCGGCTTTGAGGGCGATATTTGCCTCCATAGATTGTTCTCGCTCTGCCATGCTCCTAGCATTTGTGACTGCATCTTCCGCTTTCTACCTTTCGGTCCAACACATCCGACTTCAGAAGGCATTTTGGAGTGCCGGGTTAGCATTCCCTCTTCGATCCCTTCTCTTTAGCCAGTCTGCCCTGCTGCAGCATGTTATCCAAGATCACCGCGTGGAGGTGTAGAAGGGTCTTGGCAGCTCTAGTTCGCTGGCCCTGACGCTAGTAGTCAGCTATGGGTCGCTGACCGCTGCAGCTCATGCGCTACTCAGCGTCTTGATCTCATTCCTGTCTGAAAGATATCAATACTCTTCTGCAATTGTTTGTTTTAAGTAACACGTATCAATTAATCAATCAATCAATCAAACACTTCATGCGGATTACGTGATTTCCATACGCACGCGTGCGCGTGAACGCACATACATACACACACACACATTACGTCTATGATATTATCATACTTTGGACACATCAATCGTTAACAACGGCCTAGAAAAAAACCAGGATGGCGTGTTTTTTTAAATGTATTTATTTATACTTTATTTGTATTATTGTGTGTGCGTGCGTGCGTGTGTGTTGTGTGTGTGTGTGTGCGTGCGTGCGTTTTGTATAGCCAAAATAAAAACAAACAAAAACTGTCAATACAACTTTTCCCCATTGCTGAGGTAGTCGAGTAGTTTTTAAGGCTGAGAACTAAAGACCGCTTCGCCACTGCTGTCGCCACGTCGTGTGCTGGCTATGTTTGTTAATTTCATTCCTAACAGAAAAATAACATATGCCATACCGGGATTTGAACCGCTGCTCTCCTTATCGGCAGGCAGGCCTAGAAACCATTCGACCACGCACTACTCTATACGTGTTGTATAGCAGGTGACAATAGAGGCACAGACAGACCGCGGAGAAGACGGACAAGGGATATTACATAGTCTATGGGGTTGAATGTGGCAGAGACGGCTGATCTGCCCAAGGAACGAGCAATTTACAGAGTGACGTTCTGCAAAGTACATCCTTCATGACAATGATTGATATACACATAAAAATATATATATAAAAGTAAATTAAATAGTAATCACTCACATGCTGCCCGCCGGTGGCAGATAAGACAAATGAGACACCTTCAAAGCTAAATAATTTAATCATGATTTTCAGCTAAAAGCATTTAGAAGTGCGTTATTTTACTTAAATACAACCGCCTTGGGCAGGTTTTTCTTCATCCAGACCTGTGACTCTTAAACGTAATTTATTCCAACTTCAAAACCATATTGCAGCGAATACACACACAGTGTGGCAGAAAATATTATTACTTAGCAATAAACAAAACAGAAACTATGATGATCAGTAGAACTCCTGGGCCTCTCAAGATACGTCTAAATGATATTGATCTTCAACGGGTCCATGAGTTCAAGTATTTGGGCAGAATATTTTCGGCAGACGGAAAGATCGACAGGGAAGTTGAGAATCGGTGTCAGAAAGCACCTGCGGTGATTTATCAGTTGTAACCACAGCTTAGACATCCGAGCAATAGTTTGGCAACAAAGCAACAGCTGATAAACAGTATATTTACGCTGATTCTGTGCTACCAGTGCCAATCATGGCCTCTGTCCAGGGTGGGTGAGAGCAGAATTTCGACTCGTGAAATGAAGTGCTTAAGGAAGGTCACCGGTGTTACCAGGAGAGACAGAATGCGGAACGACGACATTCGAAGTATGGTCGGCACTACGTCTTGTGTCGAATACATTGTCGATATTTTTTCGGATTGCTGGGGTAGTCGAGGAGTTTTTTAGGCTGAGGACTACAGGCCGCTTCGCCACTGTTGTCGCCACGTCGTGTGCTGGCTATATTTATTTATTTCACCGCCAACAGAAAGACAACATATGTCATACCGGGATTTCAACCGTCGCCCTCCTTGTCGGCAGGCAAGCCTCGAAACCATTCGGCCACGCTCTCATCTATACATTACCAGGTAGAAAACAGGTTGGTTTGAACATCTCATGAGAATACACCCTCATCATCTTCCACTGATGGCCTACAACGTTGGTAGATCTGGCTGCATGGCAAGCCGGCGACCGCGTGACAGGTAATTAGATGACAGAGTGAATGTGCGGCGACACGTTCTCACAATGATCGACGCAATGCATTTGACGCAGGATAGACGACTTAAGCTCCCCACGGCGCTCAACGGCACACATGGAACGATAACTAACTAACTAATAAACAATAAAGTAATAAGTGATAACACTCAGCCTGCGAAATCGTCTTTGCAAATGTAACTATCATTCGTATTATAGATTAGACATTGGATAAACAGAAATGTCGAGAGGACAAATGGAGCATGCCCTGGACACGCACATACATATTTGAGGAGCCGAGACGCCGCGGTTGTTATGCACTGACCTCCAAACTGAGCGATCGGGGTTCGGTCGACAAGTTGGTGTGGGATTTTTCCAGATCACAAAAAGCTCCCCCGGGTAAATCAAGCCTCTGAAATTTGGTACGTGATTAATCAAGGAAAGTAAAGGGGTCCCGCGAGATGTTGGCCACATTGTCATGGAATATGTGAGACTAGCAAATACTTTGGTCACATCAAGAGACACAGCGGTCTCGAGAGGACGGTGATGGAAGGTATGGTGCCAGGCAAAAGAGGAAGGGGTAGACCAAGAAGACGATGGCACCAAGATATCCAGGAGTGCCTGAGTACGACAGTGGCGGAAGCTGGTGTTTTGGCAAGGGAACGAGTTTCTTTCAGACAGACTGTGATGGGAGCGACGTTCTACAAAGGACATGCTACATGATGATATATATATATAACTTTCAGAATTATAAAAGTTCAATATGTCGTCCTAGTCTCTGAATACCATGCGCGTGGCACCCTGTTAGTTTTGTACAGCTCTGTCTCCTGTATTTCGACAATGTCTGCTATGATTGTAAAGGCCGATCTATGAGTGACAGTCCCTGACATAGAAACTACAACCATGCCGAGGAGGCTGGTTTGCCCGGTTGTTCCTCAATCTCTTCAGTCTTTCTCGTTCCTCTCCAGCTAGAAGGCATCTTCGAGCGCTGGAAGCCACGTTGTCCTTGACGACTAAGCGTGCTCTATATTTATCTAAGATCAAGGCAAAAAGGACAAACTTTAATTAAACAATGGCTGAAAGAAGAGACATTTCAAGTCAGCAGACATAAGCGGGTTTGAAAAATATAAGAACGTGTCACATTTACATAACATAACAGTACAGAGATTATAAATGAGAGCTAATTCACAAAACTACGTATCATCAACACAGATAAGACAGACTCTTTTGGAATACAAAACCGTACATAACTGTTATTGCCTGGATTTAAAGCTGGCAGAGACATTTATTTTGTTGCTCTGTGCTAATGCAGCTGACAGTTGTAATGTAAAACATATTATCATTTACTATTTAACAAATCGCATGGCCCTGAACAATATATAAAGCAAGAAAAGTAGACTTCGAAATAGAACTTGCTCAGAGGATCAAGATTGCTAGTAAAAGCTTCTTTTATTATGTTAGAAATAAACAAAGAACGAAAGACAAAGTAGGCCATCTCAAGGACAGCGGGGGAAAAATAATAAGTGCGAATATGGATGCACATAATCTACTCAATAAGTACTTTGGCATAGTCTACACAAAAGTAGACTACTCAAAGATTCCAGAGCCTTTAGATATTTTTCTATAAGACCAATCTGTGTTACCGAGGAAATGGTTTTTAAAATATTGGAGGGATTGAAAGTGGACAAATGCCCAGGTCAAGATGGTATTCATTCAAAATTGCTGTTTGACATTAGTAACCTCCTAGCAAAACCATTGGCTATATTATGTTCTCACTCACTTGCAAAAGTAGTTACACATTACATCAACCAAAGATTTTCACCAGCAGCCTAGATACACGGCTATACGGATGGCTCAGCCAAAGATGCCATTGGAAACCGGGGAGGAGGCATCACTATAAAACTAAAAAGCAAGGTATACTCAGCAGCATTTGCCACTAGGAGACGCTGCAGCAACTTCAGTGCCGAAGCCAGTGCCCTGAGACAAGCAACTGAAACCCTTATAGACCACAAGGAGCAGGCACAAAAGCAAGTGGTCATTTTCACAGACGCCCTGGCAGTGTTAATGACGCTAAAGAACCAGCACACAAATGAACTCGGTGCTCTGGCAGACTCACTCGAACGCATGTCCCAGTGCTTCAAAAAAATGACAGCCCAATGGATACCAGCCCATTGCGACACTCCAGGCAACAAGGAGGCGGACAGACTCGCCAGAGAGGGAGGAATGCTGCAGCAGAGTGATTCACAAATCACATACAATGAGACTAAAGCATTCATCAGGTCAACGTACAGTACAAAATGGAAAAAGAACACCCTGGCCACATAGAACACGATGCCAGCCATCAACTCTCCAGGCGAGACCATGTGATAATTCTACGGCTACGCACTGGTCACAACAGACTTAGATGCCATCTGTACAACAAGTTCAAGAACTACAGACCTTTGTGCCTGCGGCACAGCCCCCATGAAGGTAGAACACATTTTGCAGTCCTGTCCACTGTATACCGACAAAAGAAGTAGTATTTGGCAACAGCCAGTGTCCTTCCACGAGAAGCTGTACGGAAGCGTACAGCGCCTTGAGTCGACTGCTGCCTTCGTTAGAGTCATTGAAGTTGAGGTCAGAAGATGAACGAGGAAGATGAAGAAAACTTGCGAAAGGGATTGATCCAGGACATTGGAAAGATGCTGGAGTGATTATTACAAATAAGAGAACAAAAATCAGATCCAGTTAATTATAGACTGGTGAGTTTAAGCATAGTCTGTAAATTGTTTGAGTTAATAATCAAAGACAACTTTGTAATGCATTTAGACAAATTTAATCTAATCAAAAATAGTCAGCATATGTTTACTAGAGGGATACTGTGCTTTACAATTCTATTAGAATTCATGGAGGAGGTTACTAAAATGATAGATAGAGGGGAGCCAGTCGATGTTATTTTTCTAGATTTTGCAAAAGCCTTTGGTAGAGCGCTTTATCAAAAATTATTTAGAAAGTTAAAATCACATGGAATAGATAGGAAAGTTGCCGAATGGATTGAAAATTAGCTAACGGGAAGAAAGTAGAGAGTAGGCGTAAATAAGGACTACTCTGGGTGGTGTGAAGGCAAAAGTGAAGTGCCACAGGGCTCGGTTTTGAGACCAATTTTGTTCTTGATATATATACACACCATTTGGACAATGATTTCGGATCCATGATTGTGAAAATTTCGTGGATGACAAAAACTATGCAGTTGTGTCTCATCTATAGCAGAAGTGGATTTATTGAAAACTGTCATGTTTCACTTCTTCCCAAAACTAAAGGACCACATCAAGCACCATGACTTCATCTGTGATTCATAATCGAAATGTGCAGTGAGGAAATGGCGATAAAAAAAGCAAAACATAAATTGGTTTAAGGACGGATTTTTAAAAGAAACAAACTAGTGCACCGTTGGCGGAAGTGTATTGAAGTGTACGGTGATTTTTTCGAGGAAAAAGTTAAAGACACAGTCCTCAGATGGTTAAAGTGATGTGCAGTGTAAATGAATTGAGATAGGAAATGGTGATCCTTCTTGATTTTCTGGAACCTGGACAAACCATCAACTCTGAGCGTAACATTGCCACTCTGACTAAGCTGAAGGCTCCAATTTCCAGGGCCAGGCAAGAGTAGAAGACAACCTGTCTTTTGCAACACGATAACGCCATGCCCTATAACAGTTTGAAGACCGTCAAAGAAATTGTCAGTCTTGGCTGGACTGTCCTACCACACCCACCGTATAATTCGAATCTGTCGCCTTCTGACTTCCATCTGTTTCGGTCAATGAAAGATGGACTGCGCGGACAACATTTTCCTAACAACGACGCGGTCATAGCAGCTGTGAAATAGTGCGTCACCTCCGTCGGATGCAGATTTTTACGAGCTCGGTATATATATATATAATCTTCTTCATCGTTGGACAGAATGTATAGCCAAGGGAGGTGACTATGTTGAGAAACAGTTTTTTGAAGACAAGACATTGCTCAATCAACTCGTGTTATTAATATGTTCTATTGATCTGTTATGGTTTTCGTGGAATCAAATAGGAGGCACTACTTTCAAAGTATGTGTCTATATATATATATATATATGGTTTTTTGTAATTTCTTCCGTCCTATTATCCTGGTCTGGACATCGGCTATATGAATGTCACGACGCTTTAACCTGTGTCGTACTGTCGTGGTTGGTTTTCAACTTATTTAATACACACAAACTGCCGACTATCTAAAGAATGTCAACCCTGTGAAGGAGAAATGTCAATCACAACTTCTAAAACCTCTTTTGTTCTTGAGCAATCATACCCACGAAGCCTTCCTCCACGTTAACATCCCTGTTGAGCCGCAAGAGTTTACCAAAACTGTATCTGAGCCCTTTTCGAGGGTATGTGAAAACAGTACAGGCTTCCTGGATGAGCACAAGAAAATGCGTAACGCATATAAAAATTCATTGGGCATTTGTGACCACATTCTACCTACTCAGGGAGACATCATATTTGTCATTTACCTTTATGAATAGTTATAGGTACAATTTCACTCGTCTTAGCTTTAATAATTGGAATCCATTACAAACTTCCTCTCAGATCTTTAAAGGCCATTTTTTTTAATGAAGCGACATGTTCGATCACACAGATAATACATATAATGAACCTATTTCCAGTTCATTGAAAACAAAAATTTTTTTAAATTAATAAATAAATAAATTTAAAAAAACAAACAAAATACAAAATAAATAAAAATATTTAAAAATTAAAAGTATACGCTCATATTCGCCGATACATTTAATAAAAAATGTTAGATTAGAAATGTCGACTATTGAAGGGAAGAGTGACAGTCATCCATTCCAAAGACACTTTTCCTCTACTTCTCTACTACTCATGAGGTCATCATCAACATTAACACCTATATTGAGCTACAAGAGTTCTAAACTGTATCTGGGCCCTTATCGAGGGTATATGATCACACTTATGACGTCTAGAGGGATCACAGGAATTGTGATCGTATATACAGCTATCCCCTTTTGGGAATGTATGAACACACTCTATTCCCTCCCTACAAAGGAAGACAATCCTTTCACAACTCAGTATTAGCAATAACCCTTTCAACATTTTTCTAGAAAGCCTTAGAACTTCAACATCTGTTTCATATCTACCCTCGGACCTTATAACATACTAGTCATCATATTACAAACACATAATACCAAGACTTTCACGCATATCAACCCCTATATGTGGGGCTAAGCCCTTAAGCGCGTTGATAAGAATATATAAAATACATAGCCTTGTCAACAAAAGATTCATATAGATAAATGATAGGACACCGAGGTACAGTATCCGCATCTATGGATCCATGTTCGGGGTACAGCAATATCTTGATAAGAACATTCTAATTTTTCTGCGTGTTTTCTTTTTATATTCCTCCATGAGATGACAGGAGCCGGCAGCAATCTCCGCCCAAACCTCTTAAAGCCGTCATTCCACCCTCCTCCTCCGATGTCCACTAAACCCACCCACACCCTCCTCCTCCGATGTCCACTAAACTCACCCACACCCTCCTCCTACGATGTCCACTAAACCCACCCACACCCTCCTCCTCCGATGTCCACTAAACCCACCCACACCCTCCTCCTCCGATGTCCACTAAACCCACCCACACCCTCCTCCTCCGATGTCCACTAAACCCACCCACACCCTCCTCCTCCGATGTTCACTAAACCCACCCACACCCTCCTCCTCCGATGTCCACTAAACCCACACACACCCTCCTCCTCCGATGTCCACTAAACCCTCCCACACCCTCCTCCACATATCCAAGAAGACTGTCCTCCACCCATTCCACTCACAGTTATCTCCCGAGGACACAATGTTCAGTCCAACAAATTCAAGTTTTCCTTCAAGTGTCAAAGGATCTCTTCCACCTGGAGCATTTATCAAAACAGATCTGCGCTGCCGTCACCAGAGGGAACGATGGACCCGAAGAAATACACCTAGCAGATCACGAGACCACAAATCGATGAACCGAAAGCCAAGCCAAGAATCATCTATTTTCATTATCCGATACTTCATTTTAATTACTTTCCTTTCTATATATTGTTGGCATCTTCATAATCATCCCATTCCATAGATCACCTTTATACATATCATCTCATACCATAGATCACCTTTATACATATCATCTCATACCATAGATCACCTTTATACATATCATCTCATACCATAGATCACCTTTATACATATCATCTCATACCATAGATCACCTTTATACATATCATCTCATACCATAGATCACCTTTATACATATCATCTCATACCATAGATCACCTTTATACATATCATTTCATTGCATCTTCACTAGTTTTGCAAATATATGATGATGATTTTTTTTTTTTTTTTTTTTTTTTTAAAACAACCGTGAGATGAGATACTTAAAATAAATATACCCATTCCCCCTTTTTGGCACAACAATCACTGGAAATTGAACGTAAGACAGCACCTCCGAATCTGGAAGAGAGTAGCTCAACTCAAAAAAAAAAAAAAAAAAAAAGGAAATAGGATTTGCCAATCATCTGTCACTCACAGGAAGGATCAAAGAGAGAACCACCAAATGACATGAAAACACTCCTGCAACACGGAAAACACTAGGTTAGGTACATACAGATACACACACGCATCCAAGCACTGGTTTATGCGTCCTGATATCGCCCAATGGACTACGGTCTGGGGTGGAAAATGGCGCGCGTCCGCCAGTAGAAACTAGTGAGGCAAACGTCTAAGCAAAAAAAAAAAAAAAACCTGTGTCGTATTTCACGGCTTAGTTCACACGGCTGGACTTCGCGAAACGGGCGTGTGATAATTTCAGACACAACTATAATGAACTGAACACTGGCGGGGAGAGATGTCAGACTCCCTCACACGCTGAATGATGTCCCTACGACCTCTTGTGGTTATGGAAAAGGTACGACACACAACGTTAGATGTCATCCCCCTTCCGCTGGCTTGCAGTTTGCCTGTTTATGGGAAAGGCTTCGGGAGTAAACCCTGAGGGAAAATCTGCATCCTATGCTATCTCCAGTCGTCTAGATAAATATCTTGCCACTGGCCAAATGTAGATCAGGATCAGAGAGAGGTTCACAAAAGGCGCAATTTCTTCCTCACTTTAATCCAAATCACCACGAAGGTCACCCATTTCAGCGGACACAGCAAGAGAAAAGACTGTCCACGCGGCTGGACAAAGAGAGTGGTCTTCATCACTTCTGATAGACGAACATCATATTAAAATATATGTTGCTTGGTAATGCCCACAATGGATTGGTAACCCCTTTGTGCGCCCTGAAAAGGACGGGCCTTGTGGAAGAATGTAGTAGTTTTTCTGACATCCCGAGCGTGCTGATGAAGTGGACCGGGGTCCTCCAGGTGGTTGTGCAATGCTTAGCTTTATCTGCGTGTCGCTCATTACTACGGAGATCACATTGAACCTCACCTTGTTAGCCAGAAATGTCCTCGACAACAGCCCGTTTCCAGGACGACCAACGAGGAGGTCAAGTGAGGGTCTTGGCCAATATATTTCTCCTAAGCCTGGCTAACATTGTTTTAAGACGTAAGCCTCATTGTCTATACATATATATATATATACACACACACATTGAGAGCGAGACACACACACATATACTAGAAATAACAGTCACATAATCACGGAAGCAATGAAAAAGCTAGTTTAGAAAATAATGTTAAAACACTTTGATGACTATTTGTGAAAGTGCGTGGATTTCTTTCACAGGATGTTCTCAGATACAACGTGTTTTTATCAATCTTTAAAATCTTAAATTGTGGAATTTCAATTAAACTAAACCAGGAACAAAGTTTATCATTTATTAGCATAACGCTCTATTTAAACTATTTACAACGAATTTCATTTACTTGCAAAGCGAAAGCATAAAATAAGTCAGAATGATTGATTCTCGTCCAATGTATAATACTAGAAAAGGTAAAGGTCAGTCTTATGACAACAATTGCCGTCAGGGATGAAGATAACTCTTTATATACACCAAGCCGCAGCCTATGTGAGGTAGGATGGCCAGTTTCCTTCCTTGCTGTTTTCACCTTCTCCAACTCATACGACTAGAGGAGCTGTCGTACCAGACACGAAACACCTCCCGGATTTATTATGCCCGTCCGTGAATTCGAACCCTGGCACGCTGTAATCCCAGCCTAGCGAGTCAGCTCGCCGTCGACTAGACTACACGCTAATATTAGTTTGGACACTCAATTATTAAATTAACATTTCACTCTCACAACCACGCCTTTGATGGTTGGGGGCACATTTACCGCATGCAGGAGAGGGTGCCAAAAGATATCCTATATGGACAGCTGGTCATTGAATCTGCCTTCCCACACTGCGACTCGAGGACGTATGCAAGATGAACATGATATCATGAGACATTCCATCTGAGTGCTGGAAAACGATAGCTCAGGATCGAGCTATATGGAGACAGTCGGAGGGGGCATAGTGGCTGTCGACGCTTGTAGAGGTCTCCTGGCTGCAGAGAAAAGAGAAAGACTGACGAGATCGGGGAGACACCCCGGCAAGCAAGTTTCCTCAACATGGCTGTACGATCTGTGGCAGGGACTGTCACTCGCGGATATGACTTTACAGCCATAACAGACAGTGTCGAAATACAACAGACAGAGCTAGACAAAACTCGAAGAGCGCCACGATCATGGTTTACAGAGACTGATACGCCAATGATGATGATGATGACGGTGATGATTTCATTCTCATTCACTTAATGTTCTGCAATTCACTTTCACTCACTTTGTGTTGCACAATTCAACAACTCAAAAAATTCGACAAAAATATTGATGTGTAAAATATTCAGTGTAGAAAAAGAATATATTGTCATAAGCAACTTACTGTGTATGTCTTGATTAATGGTTTTCATGGAGAAAAAAAACAGACAGACAGGCAGGCAGGCATGTCAATAGATAGATAGATAGACAGACAGACAGACAGACAGACAGACAGACAGATGTGTGGGTGGGTGGATGGATGGATGGATGGATGGATGGATGGATAGATGGATAGATAGATAGATAGATAGATAGATAGATAGATAGATAGATAGATAGATAGATAGATAGATAGATAGATAGATAGATAGATAGATAGATAGATAGATAGATAGATAGATAGATAGATAGATAGATAGATAGATAGATAGATAGATAGATAGATAGATAGATAGATAGATAGATAGATAGATAGATAGATAGATAGACAGACAGACAGACAGACAGACAGACAGACAGACAGACAGACAGACAGACAGACAGACAGATAGATAGATAGATAGATAGATAGATAGATAGATAGATAGAGACGAGGGGATGGAGAGAGATGGAGAGAGAGAGAGAGAGAGAGAGAGCATATTAAAAATGATGTATTGTAATTATGCGGCCAAGCTATATTATGGGATGTTTATTATGTTTTGTCCATGTTATATGTCCCCCGCAGCAACAGCACAAGCATTAAGGTCAACAACTCAGTTAGTAGCCTCCAGGTAGGTCCTGATGAGAATAGCTCAGGTAATAGAAGGTGTCACTAACACATACAGATTTCCTTTGCTGTTTTGTTCATGTTGAAGATATCCTTGATGAAATCTTGTTGATGTCGAAGATATCCTTGATGAAATCTTGTTGATGTTGAAGATATCCTTGATGAAATCTTGTTGATGTCGAAGATATCCTTGATGAAATCTTGTTGATGTTGAAGATATCCTTGATGAAATCTTGTTGATGTTGAAGATATCCTTGATGAAATCTTGTTGATGTTGAAGATATCAGTGATGAAATCTTGTTGATGTTGAAGATATCAGTGATGAAATCTTGTTGATGTTGAAGATATCAGTGATGAAATCTTGTTGATGTTGAAGATATCAGTGATGAAATCTTGTTGATGTCGAAGATATCAGTGATGAAATCTTGTTGATGTCGAAGATATCAGTGATGAAATCGTGTTGATGTCGAAGATATCAGTGATGAAATCTTGTTGATGTCAAAGATATCCTTGATGAAATCTTGTTGATGTCGAAGACATCAGTGATGAAATCTTGTTGTTGTAGGTCTGGAAAAATGATGAGATGAGATGTTTCTAAGACGTCTAAACGTCACGTACAAAGACCGAGTTACAAATGAGGAAATATAAGAAAGAATTACACCAGCGATACGGCCTTTTGAAGACCTCTTGGCAACTGTCAAAAGAAAGAAACTCGCTTGGTACTGTCACAAATCGAGATCAAATAGTCTTTCAAATACGATCCTGCACGGGAAGGTGCAAGGCAGACGACGAAGAGGCCGTCCCAAATATACGTGGGAGGACAACATAAAGAATGGACCGATCTCCGGACCAGAAGATGCACAGGGAGCGACCGCTGACAGAGAGAGATGGCGTTGGATTGTGAGGATGTCTTCATGTTTGCCCCAACGACCTCACTGGTTACGGGATGACCTGACCTAACCTGACCTGATCGACAACCAGAAATAACGGGGAGTTTTATGAGAGCGGATTACCAAAATCGATTTTGCATGAACCTCTCTCTCCATACAATATGGTAGTACACAGTTGCATTCGCCATGATAAGAAATTGTTAAAAAGATAAGGTTATTCAAAATAAATTTAAAGAACAAACAACCATTACAAAAGTAGCATTTTCAGAAGGATGATCCGGAATAGCTAGTGGCACGATTAAAGATCGAGGACAGTAGAAATAGAAAAAGAGAAATAGAAAAAGAGAAATAGAAAAAGAGAAATTGAAAAAGTAAAAATAGAAATCGAGAAATAGAAAAATGAGAAATATATAAAAAGAAAAAGAAATAGAAAAAGAGAAATAGAAAAAGAGAAATAAAGAAATAGAAAAAGAGAAATAAAGAAATAGAAAAACGGAAATAAAAAAAGAGAAAAGAGAAATACAGAAATAGAAAAGAGAAATAGAAAAAGAGAAATAGAGAAATAGAAAAAGAGAACTAGAGAAATCAAAAAAGAAAAATTGAAAAAGAGAAACAAAAGAATGAGAAAAGAGAAATAGAAAAAGAGAAATGGAGAAATAGAAAAAAAGAGAAATAGAAAAAAAGAAATATAAAAAGATGACCTGGGATGGTATGAATTGGATAACAAAAAGCACATGAAGTGACGAATTCCTCAATGGACAGATGGATGCGGAAGGAATTAGTCGTCAAAACTAACTCGGCATGACACTTGATGATGATGATGATTCCGATTTCATGGTTCCCGCCGAGGGACATTTGTAGAGCTGAGGAATAAAGGCCACAAGTACCTGCAGCAACCACGGAATGTGAGGGTAGATGTTTATGTCAACCCCGATGTTGACATACCTTAAAGAGGTGATGAGGCTCAACGTCCTATATGAAGACTTCTCTCAATCGCAGCTTAGCGGGTCCGAACACCACCAAGGGCAGATTGCGGTTCTTATACTACTGGTAAAGTAAAAAGTCAACAAGGGAAAACCTGAACGTTGAACGCCCTAAAGCTGCAACTCCCTTAGGTTTAGTGAGCAGAAAGAAACAAATCACTCATCATCAGCATGTAGATTGTCTATTGCCGAACGTCGCTCTCACAACGGGGTGATCTGTAAGACTCGATCTCTAGCCATAACTCCCACATCTGTTGTTGTCATCTTCAGGACCTCCATGATGTCTTGTGTCCATCTTCTCATCGGTCTGCCTCTGCCCCACTTTCCAGGCACCATACCCTCCAGTATCATTCTCTCTAGACCATTATGGCGTTTGATGTGACCAACATATTTTAGCTTTCTATACAAGATATTATTTAATAGCCAATTTTCCTCGACACTCATTTCTTTCAGGATTTCTGAATTTTTCTTTCGAGTTGTCCATACAAAAGGCAAAGGCCGCCGTCCACTGTTGACGATGATGGCATAATTTATTTTGTAGCGCTATTTTTAGTAAGGATTAACCGCGCTACTTTTTATCCTCACTCCCAGTGGCAAGACAAGGACAAGACGACTAGGAAGCGACTACGAAATGCAGGGGACTCCGCATCAAGCACCCGTGAAAAAGACGACGGAGTCCGCAGGCGAGCCCGCACCACCTGATCACGAGGCCGACGGCTTAACCACTTCGCCACGAAATCCCCATACAATATGTCCATTCACTTAATATTAAACAATCAAATATGAGTCCGAAAGGTGTTCCATGGAAGACACAGACTAGCATCTTATAATGGTGGCCCCCATGGATCTCTAAATTAGAACTCAATGTCAAGACATCCTTGTTAGGACAAACGTCGAAGAAGCAGAATTGTCCTATCAGGGTCAGTGAACTAGAGCTGCCTAAGAGCCTATTCTGATTCCACGCGTCAGCCCTGCAAACAGGCTGCACTACTGCAGTCTGGTTAAGAGAATAGAGATCGCAGTGGCAAGGCAAACCTTGTACTCAAAACACATGCAGGTGAAACCGGCTGTGTGGGGTTAAAAAGGGCTGATATCGCAGCCTCGCTGTAAACTACGGTAACCTGTTCTTTTCATGACGAAAGTCGAAGAAGTGGTTACATCCTGGAGAGAGGCAGGAACCGTGGCCGAGAACCGTATATGCTGGCGAGATGTGGCCAACTGGCTGTGCACCAATACCAGCTATGGGCTGCACACTTAGAGGAGAATGAGCACCAATAGGATCGATGGACTTTGATTAAATAACAACTATTATCCCGCTATCTCAATCAATCAGTCATATCCCGCTAACTCAATCAATCAGTCATATCTCACTAACTCAATCAATCAGTCATACCCCGCTAATTCAATCAATCAGTCATACCCCGCTAATTCAATCAATCAGTCAATCAAGCCCGTCACGTCTGCTAGGTGCATAAGACCTAGACAACATCGCGTCAGCATCACAATATCCCAGGACTTTCTGTCTGCCTCTCGTCAGCATCACAATGTCCCAGGACCCTATGTCTGCCTCTCGTCAGCATCACAATGTCCTAGGACCCTCTGTCTGCCTCTCGTCAGCATCACAATGTCCCAGGATGACTAGTCTGTCTCTCGCCAGCGTCACAATGTCCTAGGACGCTCTGTCTGCCTCTCGCCAGCATCACAATGTCACAGGACGCTCTGTCTGCCTCTCGCCAGCATCACAATGTCCCATGATGACTTGTCTGCCTCTTGAAAGCATCACAATGTCCCAGGATGACTAGTCTGCCTCTCGCCAGCATCACAATGTCCCAGGATGACTTGTCTGCCTCTTACCAGCATCACTATGTCCCAGGATGACTTGTCTGCCTCTCGCCAGCATCACAATGTCCCAGGATGACTAGTCTGCCTATCGCCAGCATCACAATGTCCCAGGATGACTAGTCTGCCTCTCGCCAGCATCACAATGTCCCAGGATGCTCTGTCTGCCTTTCGCCAGCCTCACAATGTCCCATGACGCTCTGTCTGTCTTTCGCCAGCATCACAATGTCCCAGGACGCTCTGTCTGCCTCTTGCCAGCATGACAATGTCCCAGGGTGCTCTGTCTACCTCTCGCCAGCATCAAAATGTCCCAGGACGCTCTGTCTGCCTTTCGCCAGCATCACAATGTCCAAGGATGACTTGTCTTCCTCTTGCCAGCATCACAATGTATCAGGATGACTTGTCTGCATCTCGCCAGCATCACAATGTCCCACGATGACTAGTCTGCCTCTCGCCAGCATCACAATGTCCCAAGTTGACTAGTCTGCCTCTCGCCAGCTTCACAATGTCCCAGGATGCTCTGTCTGCCTTTCGCCAGCATCACAATGTCCCAGGACGCTCTGTCTGCCTTTCGCCAGCATCACAATGTCGCAGGACGCTCTGTCTGCCTTTTGCCAGCATGACAATGTCCCAGGGTTCTCTTTCTGCCTCTCACCAGCATCACAATGCCCCAGGGTGCCCTGTCTGCCTCTCGCCAGCATCCCAGTGTCCCAGGATGACTAGTCTGCCTCTCGGCAGCATCAAAATGTCCCAGGATGACTAGTTTGCCTCTCGCCAGTATCACAATGTCCCAGGATGCTCTGTCTACCTTTCGCCAGCATCATAATGTCCCAGGACGCTCTGTCTGCCTCTTGCCAGCATCACAATGTCCCAGGGTGCTCTTTCTGCCTCTCACCAGCATCACAATGCTCCAGGGTGCTCTGTCTGCCTCTCGCCAGCATCACAATGTCCCAGGGTGCTCTTTCTGCCTCTCGACAGCATCACAATGTCCCAGGATGCTCTGTCTGCCTCTCACCAGCATCACAATGTTTCAGGATGACTTGTCTGCCTCTCGCCAGCATCACAATGTCCCAGGATGACTTGCCAGCCTCTCGCCAGCATCACAATGTACCAGAATGACTTGCCTGCCTCTCGCCAGCATCACAATGTCTCAGGATGCTCTGCCTGCCTCTCGCCAGCATCACAATGTCCCAGGATGCTCTGCCTGCCTCTCGCCAGCATCACAATGTCCCATGATGCTCTGTCTGCCTCTCGCCAGCATCACAATGTCCCAGGATGCTCTGTCTGCCTCTCGCCAGCATCACAATGTCCCAGGATGACTTGTCTGCCTCTCGCCAGCATCACAATGTCCCAGGCTGCTCTTTCTGCCTCTCGCCAGCATCACAATGTCCCAGGGTGCTCTTTCTGCCTCTCGCCAGCATCACAATGTCGCAGGGTGCTCTTTCTGCCTCTCGCCAGCATCACTATGTCCCAGGGTGCTCTTTCTGCCGCTCGCCAGCATCACAATGTCCCAGGGTGCTCTTTCTGCCTCTCGCCAGCATCACAATGTCCCAGGGTGCTCTTTCTGCCTCTCGCCAGATGTAAACATTTAATCTTAGATCTTTCTCACTTTCTCTTTTCCATGTATTTGTGTGTCTATCTGTCTGTCTGCCCCCCCCCCCCTCTCTATCTCTCTCCCTCTCGCTCTGTCTTTCCCCCTTCCCTTGCTGATTCAACCTAAGAGCCTGTCTGGCCCGCTATATTGGACGGTGCCTTCCGAAGCGAATGTGCTATCCAGTCCCATTTTCTTAGCTAAACTTGTTGTTCCAGTTGCTGTTGTTGGCTAAACTCCTATAGGTCTCTTTCTGCCTCTCACCAGCGTCACAATGCCCCAGGGTGCCCTGTCTGCCTCTCGCCAGCATCACAGTGTCCCAGGATGACTAGTCTGCCTCTCGGCAGCATCAAAATGTCCCAGGATGACTAGTTTGCCTCTCGCCAGCATCACAATGTCCCAGGACGCTCTGTCTGCCTCTGGCCAGCATCATAATGTCACAGGACGCTCTGTCTGCCTCTTGCCAGCATCACAATGTCCCAGGGTGCTCTTTCTGCCTCTCACCAGCATCACAATGCTCCAGGGTGCTCTGTCTGCCTCTCGCCAGCATCACAATGTCCCAGGATGCTATGTCTGCCTCTCACCAGCATCACAATGTTTCAGGATGACTTGTCTGCCTCTCGCCAGCATCACAATGTCCCAGAATGACTTGCTAGCCTCTCGCCAGCATCACAATGTACCAGAATGACTTGCCTGCCTCTCGCCAGCATCACAATGTCTCAGGATGCTCTGCCTGCCTCTCGCCAGCATCACAATGTCCCAGGATGCTCTGTCTGCCTCTCGCCAGCATCACAATGTCCCAGGATGACTTGTCTGCCTCTTACCAGCATCACTATGTCCCAGGATGACTTGTCTGCCTCTCGCCAGCATCACAATGTCCCAGGATGACTAGTCTGCCTATCGCCAGCATCACAATGTCCCAGGATGACTAGTCTGCCTCTCGCCAGCATCACAATGTCCCAGGATGCTCTGTCTGCCTTTCGCCAGCCTCACAATGTCCCATGACGCTCTGTCTGTCTTTCGCCAGCATCACAATGTCCCAGGACGCTCTGTCTGCCTCTTGCCAGCATGACAATGTCCCAGGGTGCTCTGTCTACCTCTCGCCAGCATCAAAATGTCCCAGGACGCTCTGTCTGCCTTTCGCCAGCATCACAATGTCCAAGGATGACTTGTCTTCCTCTTGCCAGCATCACAATGTATCAGGATGACTTGTCTGCATCTCGCCAGCATCACAATGTCCCAGGATGACTAGTCTGCCTCTCGCCAGCATCAAAATGTCCCAGAATAACTTGTCTGCCTCGTACTAGCATCATAATGTCCCAGGATGACTTGTCTGCCTCTCGCCAGCATCACAATGTCCCACGATGACTAGTCTGCCTCTCGCCAGCATCACAATGTCCCAAGTTGACTAGTCTGCCTCTCGCCAGCTTCACAATGTCCCAGGATGCTCTGTCTGCCTTTCGCCAGCATCACAATGTCCCAGGACGCTCTGTCTGCCTTTCGCCAGCATCACAATGTCGCAGGACGCTCTGTCTGCCTTTTGCCAGCATGACAATGTCCCAGGGTTCTCTTTCTGCCTCTCACCAGCATCACAATGCCCCAGGGTGCCCTGTCTGCCTCTCGCCAGCATCCCAGTGTCCCAGGATGACTAGTCTGCCTCTCGGCAGCATCAAAATGTCCCAGGATGACTAGTTTGCCTCTCGCCAGTATCACAATGTCCCAGGATGCTCTGTCTACCTTTCGCCAGCATCATAATGTCCCAGGACGCTCTGTCTGCCTCTTGCCAGCATCACAATGTCCCAGGGTGCTCTTTCTGCCTCTCACCAGCATCACAATGCTCCAGGGTGCTCTGTCTGCCTCTCGCCAGCATCACAATGTCCCAGGGTGCTCTTTCTGCCTCTCGACAGCATCACAATGTCCCAGGATGCTCTGTCTGCCTCTCACCAGCATCACAATGTTTCAGGATGACTTGTCTGCCTCTCGCCAGCATCACAATGTCCCAGGATGACTTGCCAGCCTCTCGCCAGCATCACAATGTACCAGAATGACTTGCCTGCCTCTCGCCAGCATCACAATGTCTCAGGATGCTCTGCCTGCCTCTCGCCAGCATCACAATGTCCCAGGATGCTCTGCCTGCCTCTCGCCAGCATCACAATGTCCCATGATGCTCTGTCTGCCTCTCGCCAGCATCACAATGTCCCAGGATGCTCTGTCTGCCTCTCGCCAGCATCACAATGTCCCAGGATGACTTGTCTGCCTCTCGCCAGCATCACAATGTCCCAGGCTGCTCTTTCTGCCTCTCGCCAGCATCACAATGTCCCAGGGTGCTCTTTCTGCCTCTCGCCAGCATCACAATGTCGCAGGGTGCTCTTTCTGCCTCTCGCCAGCATCACTATGTCCCAGGGTGCTCTTTCTGCCGCTCGCCAGCATCACAATGTCCCAGGGTGCTCTTTCTGCCTCTCGCCAGCATCACAATGTCCCAGGGTGCTCTTTCTGCCTCTCGCCAGATGTAAACATTTAATCTTAGATCTTTCTCACTTTCTCTTTTCCATGTATTTGTGTGTCTATCTGTCTGTCTGCCCCCCCCCCCTCTCTATCTCTCTCCCTCTCGCTCTGTCTTTCCCCCTTCCCTTGCTGATTCAACCTAAGAGCCTGTCTGGCCCGCTATATTGGACGGTGCCTTCCGAAGCGAATGTGCTATCCAGTCCCATTTTCTTAGCTAAACTTGTTGTTCCAGTTGCTGTTGTTGGCTAAACTCCTATAGGTCTCTTTCTGCCTCTCACCAGCGTCACAATGCCCCAGGGTGCCCTGTCTGCCTCTCGCCAGCATCACAGTGTCCCAGGATGACTAGTCTGCCTCTCGGCAGCATCAAAATGTCCCAGGATGACTAGTTTGCCTCTCGCCAGCATCACAATGTCCCAGGACGCTCTGTCTGCCTCTGGCCAGCATCATAATGTCACAGGACGCTCTGTCTGCCTCTTGCCAGCATCACAATGTCCCAGGGTGCTCTTTCTGCCTCTCACCAGCATCACAATGCTCCAGGGTGCTCTGTCTGCCTCTCGCCAGCATCACAATGTCCCAGGATGCTATGTCTGCCTCTCGCCAGCATCACAATGTCCCAGGATGCTCTGTCTGCCTCTCACCAGCATCACAATGTCCCAGGATGCTCTGTCTGCCTCTCGCCAGCATCACAATGTCCCAGGATGACTTGTCTGCCTCTCGCCAGCATCACAATGTCCCAGGCTGCTCTTTCTGCCCCTCGCCAGCATCACACTGTCCCAGGGTGCTCTTTCTGCCTCTCGCCAGCATCACAATGTCGCAGGGTGCTCTTTCTGCCTCTCGCCAGCATCACTATGTCCCAGGGTGCTCTTTCTGCCGCTCGCCAGCATCACAATGTCCCAGGGTGCTCTTTCTGCCTCTCGCCAGCATCACAATGTCCCAGGGTGCTCTTTCTGCCTCTCGCCAGATGTAAACATTTAATCTTAGATCTTTCTCACTTTCTCTTTTCCATGTATTTGTGTGTCTATCTGTCTGTCTGCCCCCCCCCCTCTCTCTCTATCTCTCTCCCTCTCTCTCTGTCTTTCCCCCTTCCCTTGCTGATTCAACCTAAGAGCTTGTCTGGCCCGCTATATTGGACGGTGCCTTCCGAAGCGAATGTGCTATCCAGTCCCATTTTCTTAGCTAAACTTGTTGTTCCAGTTGCTGTTGTTGGCTAAACTCCTATAGGTCTTCACTACCATGTCCTTCCACTGTATGCCCAACATCCTTCGTAGGCATTTGTGAACGAAGGACTGGAGTCTTTGTTGTATGACCTTGGTCGTTGTCCATGCCACCGCTCCATACGGCAGCACCGACTTGACAATGGCGTTAAATATTCTAACTTTCGTGTGCATCTTGATATCTCTGGATCTCCATATGTTGTTTAGAGTCAGGAAAGCCCTTCTTTCCTTTCCAATTCTACTCTTTACATCTGGACATCTACCTCATGGTATGTCTATTGTGCTGTAAAATAGGTAAAGGTATACACTTCTTTCAATTGCTCTCCCTCCAGCATGATTGGTTTTTCATTGATAGTGTTGAGTATAAAGAGTTTCGTTTTCTTCATTTTGATATTCAGTCGCAGTTTGACCGATTGTTCTTTCACCCTGTCAAGTTTCTTTTGCATTTGGATGTAACTGTGTGACATAAGTACCAGATGATCTGCGTTGTTCATGTCTTCGCATTGTGACAATAAAAAAGGCAAAAGCCGCCGTCCATCGTAGACGATGATGGCATAATGTATTTTGCCAGCGCTATTTTTAGTAAGGATTAACTGCGCTACTTTGTATCCTCACTCTCTCGTCTCGTGCCGCCCGATTCCAGTGGCAAGTCAAGGACAAGACGACTAGGGGGCGACTACGAAATGCAGGAGGCTCAGTATCAAGCACCCGTGTTAGTCGAACCCACACCACCTGATCACGAGGCCGACGGCTTAACCACTTCGCCACGGAATTGTGACAATAGTGGTCACCGTAAACCAGTTCATTTTCCTTCTACTGATATCTTCATTGATCAGTCTACAGCCAACAAGAACAGGTAGAGCAAGAGCAGGCATCACTGTCTCACCCATGTTTGCACCCCGAAGCTACCAGTTAGTGCTCCTTCAAAGTAAGTCAAGTAAAGTCAAGTAAAGTAACCCATAGCATTACTGTCGTAGGGGTGTGAGATGTTAGAGATCTCACATTTCAAAGGATCGTCTATATGAGGGCGGTAGCCATCTCCTCTCCCTCGCCGTTTTTACTTCGCGGACTGAATCGGTACCCATTTAAGGCTGGGTCGACCCGGGATCCATTGCGGTCTGAAAAAACCTTACCGCCTCAACTGGCGAATGAACCCAGGACCACTCAGATGCGAAACTAGAGCGCTAACTCCTGCGCTACGCGGCTCCCTTCAAAGTACCAGTGACTTCATGCAAATATTATGAATGAGTGTTATGCTATTCTGTGGTATACTGTAGTGTCTCAGTTGTTGCCATAGAGTACTCTGATATACAGTATCAACCCCTTTTAATATTCTATAAAAAATATGCCCAATATGCAGATAACTCAACAGCACATTACGCTGACTTTGGCACAAACACACAACCATATCTATTGAAACCATGTAACATGAGTCAGATAATGAATTATACAACAAGTCCACAGACATTTTATTCCTTTGTATTCACCAAAGCAGAGGAGGAGACTAATGTTTGGTCAAGGAAGACATACTGATCAGACAAGTTAGGGTTAGGGAAAATAGACTGGACATGTTAGTCAGGGTCAGACAAAATAAACTGATCAGACATGTTAGTTACATCCAGGCAAAATACACTGACCAGAAACGTTAGGGTCAGGCAAAACATACTGATCAACCATGTTAGTCTAGGTCAGGCAAAGCATACTGATCAAACATGTTAGTAAGGGTCAGGCAAAACATACTGATCAAACATGTGTGTTAGGGCCAAGCAAAATACACTTACCAGAAATGTTGGGGTCAGACAAAACATACGCATCATATATGTTAGTCAAGGCTCGGTACAAAATACTGATCAGACCAGTCAGTCAGGTCGAGACAAATAACACTGACATGTTAGTCAGGGTCTGGCAAAAAACATACTGGCCCAGATCCCCACCTTCATTTTCCTTAATGGACACTGGTTGCTCTTCAAGGCAGCCTTGCTAACCAGATGAAGAATCCCTGTAATAGTGATCAACACGCAGATGAAGTCAAGTCTAGCACATCCGCCTGGAGGACCCCGGTCCACCTTCATCAGCACGCTTGGGATGTAAGGAAAACTACTGCAACCCGCCTCAGGAGGCACAAAAGAGAACATCTACTCATAGTGGGCATTGGAAATAACTATCCAACGAAGTGAAAGTCTCTTCAAGTCAGAAGCATGTCCTCTTAAGACTGACAAACCAATTTGCTGTTAGTTTCTTGGCAGGTGTGCAGTCCGGTTGTTGACGTTGAACGTCCGCAATGAGTTGGATTACTCTTTTGGGATCAAGACGCTGAGCAGCGCCTGAGCTGCAGTCGTCAGCGACCCATAGCTGAGTGCTAGAGTCAGGGCCAGCGAACCAGAGCTGCCAAGACCCTTCTACACCTCCACGCGGTGATCCAGCAGGGCAGACTGGCTACGGAGAAGGAATCGAAGAGGGAATGCTAACCCGGTACTAAAAAAATGCTTGCTGAAGTCGGATGTGTTGGACCGAAAGGTGCAAATATCTCAGTCAAGCTGGTAAACTACGACACAACGCATTCCTTTCTCTGGACTATATTCTGCTACTTAAGCCCTTTCAGGGTTTGGTAGAGGGAGATTGAGAACGAACGCAGAAGAAGAAAAAGAAGAAAAAGAAGAAGAAAAAGAAGAAGAAGAAGAGGAAAAAGAAGAAGAAGAAGAAAAAGAAGAAGAAGAAGGATTACATTTTGGTGCGCCCTGAAAAAGCCGTTAAGCTTCTCTTACGTCCCGAGGGTGCTGATGATGGTGGACTGGAGTCCTCCAGGCGTTAATGCTATGCTTGGCTTCATCTGCGTGTCACTCACTGCTATGGAGACCACGTCGATCCCTCACCTCGTTAGTCATACTGTCATGAAAACAGCCCGTTCCTAGGAATTGCTGCGATGAAGCCGAAGTTATGGTCTTGGTCAGTATATTTTGCCTGATACTGACGAACATGACCGATCAGCATGTTGTGCCCGACCAGACGTTTGTCTTCCTTTCCTAACGATTCCTATCTAACCAAGTGAAAGTCTCTTAAAGTCAGAACCATGTTCTTTGCAGAACATCACTCTTAAGACTGACAACCCATTTGGCCGTCACTTTTCTTGGCAGCTGTGCAGTTCGGTAAGTTGGCATTACTTTCCGTACGTGAAGGAGCGATCGTACCAAGAAAATAAAAAAAAAAAGTGTCTTCTAAAATGGACACGACGTGATTCGAATCGAGTGAGTTGGGATTGTTTCACCCCAATAACACGCTGGCTCTATCAAACCAATCGCGTTGATCATATCAGTGCAACGTATGCATAGGAGAACAAGCTTGCGTAATATGAAAACGTAATTCATCAAATCGTTATTTTTCAAATCGTCGATATTCAAAACGTCATTCGTCAAAGCTACATTCTTCAAAACGTCATTCTTCAAAGCTCCATTTTTCAAAACGTCATTCTTCAAAACATTATACCAATAAACAATATGTTGGTATCCAATGTAAGATACGCGCAAATGATGAGGCAGATAGACGTGTTCAGCTCGCATGAATCAATGATTAAACTGAAGACATAATATTTGGACAGAAAAACTACAAATGTCAGGTCAGGTCAGGTCAGGTCATCCCGTAACCGATGATGTCGTTGGGGCACACATGAAGACATTCTCACAACTCCACGCCATCCCTCTCTGTCAGATGCCGCTGCCTGTGACTCTTCAGGTCGGAGACTGGTCCATTCTTTTATGTTGTCCTCCCATCTCTTTTTGGGCCGGCCTCTTCGTCGTCTGCCATGCACCTTCCCGTGGAGGATTGTGTTTGCAAGACCACTTGATCTCGATATGTGACCGTACCTAGTGAATTTCCCTCTTTTGACAGTTGCCAAGAGATCTTCGAAAGGCCCTATTGCTGTTGTAATTCTATCTCGTATTTCCTCGTTTGTAACTCATCTTTGTACGTGACGTTTAAAAGTTTTCGGAAATATCTCATCTCCAATGCCTGTATCCTTCGTTGAAGGTCAGCTGTAACTGTCCATGTCTCATACGCATAGAGGAATATTGACAGGACCAGTGTACGCATTAATCTGATTTTCGTGCTTAGTGCTAACCGTTTATCTTGCCAGATTTTGTTAAGCATTGCAAGCGCCGCTATTGTCTTTGCTATTCTGGCCAACAATTCACATTTTGATCCTTCATCACTGACAATCGACCAAAGATATTTAAAACGGTCAACCACTTAGATTTCCTGACCGTTAGCTTTTATCTTGCTGTTGAAGCCCGTGGCGTTGTTGGTCATTAATTTTGTCTTTCCAGCGTTTATCTCATACCATAGTCAAGAGCTGTTTCATCGAGCCTTCTGACCCATTCCTGGAGTTCTGCTTCTGAACCCGCCAACCCGTCGATATCATCTGCAAAACGAAGGTTGGTAATCGTTCGGCCCTCTATCTTGACAGTACCAACGTGACCTCCAAGCGCCTCACTCATAATTCCTTCAAGGAATATATTGAAAAGAGTTTGAGAGAGTGTACATCCCTGTCTCACACCAACTGATGTGCGAAACCAGTTCCCTCGCCTCCCATTCACAAGAACTGCGCTAGACGCCTTGTTATACAGGTGTTCAAGGACCGTTATAATATTTCCGTTGATATTATACATCCTCGTGGTTACCTTCTTAAAATCCACAAACACATGATACAGTGTTTGCTGCTGTTCTAGATATTTCTCGCTTAGCAGCCTTAAATTAAATATCTGTTCTGTAGTGCTTCTTCCCTGTCTGAACTCTGCTTGCTCCTCGGCAATAATGTTCTCTGCTTGGAGTTTCAATCGGTCAAGGACTAATCTAAGCATGACCTTGCTAGGGTGGCTAATGAGGCTTATTGTTCTGTCATTTTGGCACAGCTTTAGGTTTCCAAACTTATGTAACGGTATAACTATTGATTTCGTCCATAAGTCCGGCAGTTTCCTGTCGCCCATATTTTGTTACAGATGTGTGTCAGGCCTTCCACCACTACCTCTCCACCTGCTTGTAAGAGCTCTGCTGGTATATTGTACACACCGGTCGCCTTCCCTCTTCTCAATGTCTTTACCGCTGCAATTACCTCTTCCTTCGTTATCAGTTGGTTATCCTCTATATTTGTTGGTGTTGTGGGGGATTGTTTTCTCAGGTTTGTTTCGCCCTTCATAGTTATATAGCTCGGAACAGTACTCTGTCCATCTTGCCAGTACATCATTTCCCTCAATGAGACACTTGTCGTTTTTATCATGGATCATAAGGTTCCTGCCTTGTCTTGGTGTTACCAGTTCTTTGACCACCTTGTATGCTCCTTTAGCATCATTTCTGTTTAGTCTCTCTTCGATGTTTGCGCATTGCTCACATATCCACGCTTCTTTCGCCTCTCTCATCTTTTGTTGTATGGCTTTCTTGACCTCTTTATAACTGCCGACCTCCTCCGGTGGGTGGTTGTATTTTATCAGTGACCTTCTTTTATCACAAAGGTCTAGAATGTCTTTGGTCACCCATGGCTTCTTTTTTGTTTTGTGGCCTCCCATGATCTATGTTGCAGTATCTATGAGAGCTGCGTTTAGAGACTCTGTAACTGTATCTGTATCCAGTCCCTCTCTGAGAGCCAACAGTGGTGCAAATCTCCCTCCCACCCTTGCTTGGAACACTTCGTTGATTTTTGGGTCCATTAGTTTGTCCAGGTCAAACGTTAGCCTGGTCACATCCTTCTTTGCGACTCCCTTCAATCGCAGACGCATAGTCATCATAACCAGATGGTGGTCGCTTCCTATGTCAGCTCCGGGGAAATTTCTTGTTTTGTCGGTGTTGATGCTCGATCAGAACCTCCTCTGGACCAGTATATAGTCAATCTGGCTATGCACTTCATTGCTTGGGTTATGCCATGTCCAGCGTCTCACGTATTTGCCACCAACAGCTGGTTGCATCTTGCAAA
The DNA here is from genome assembly GCA_036924085.1 of Ariolimax columbianus. Classification (NCBI taxonomy): domain Eukaryota; kingdom Metazoa; phylum Mollusca; class Gastropoda; order Stylommatophora; family Arionidae; genus Ariolimax; species Ariolimax columbianus. Next base: position 27,483,490 of record JAVGWX010000019.1, read on the forward strand.
TTCTAGGAGTCTGAGGTCCCGGTCATTGGTTTCTTTATTTCCGTATGGGCCACATGTTCCCCTCCAGTCGTGGACTGCATCTTCTCCAATTTTTGCATTCCAATCACTCTGGACTACCAATATGTCTTTTTTTGGCGTTTCGTGTATCAGACTTTGAAGTTGATCATATAATGCCTTTATTTCACAATCTTCGTAGTCTGCAGTGGGTGCGTAGCACTGTATTATGGTAATATTAAACGGTGCTGCCTTTAGCCGTAAGATGATAAAACGGCTAGATATTGGGCGGCAACCCAATATGCATCTGGCTGTGTCTTTATGCACCAGTATCCCCACTCCATGTAAATGTTTGTCCTCCCTGCCACTGTAGTAGAACTTGTGGCCCTCCTCCGTGGTAAACTCTCCAAAGCTGTTCCATCGAGCCTCGCATATACCAAGGATGTTCCACCGGTAGTTCTCCATCTCGTGCGTTAGATCATTGATTTTGCCACATGGGTTCAGTGTTCAAATGTATGAACAATTATTTAAAAAATTAACAGACAGCGTAGTTTTCTCGAACATGATGGAGTTTCATAAAGAGAAACTGAGATTCGGTGGCAAAAAGGGAAATGCAATTGCGCCATTACTGAAACATCTTAATATAACAACGTCCACAAAAACAGACTATTGATCAACAGTATTTGCAATCCAACCTTATGTTACCAAAGCCAAACGTGAACTTTAACCCAATTCTCGTGAGAGAAGGATCGCGATATGTGAGATGAGATGTTTCAGGGAGAACTGTAGACGTTGCTAGGATGGACAGAATGCGGAATGAAGAAGTGTGAAATATCGTTAAAAGAAGACACATTGGGAAAAAAAAAATGTGTTTTGTCATCTAATGAGAATACACCCTAACTGCCCCTGTGGGCATATATCGCATGGTGATCGAATGTTAGCAACCGTTACAGACCGATAACCAGTTTCATTTGACATATTCTAAATCGTCATGGGATGACGGCTAATTGTAGCGTAGCGTCTGACCCTGGGCGGAAAACGTAGCAGCCTGTTATCGAGGATCATCGCGTGGAGGTGTTCTAGGGTCTTGGCAGCTCTGGCTCACTGATAATAATAATACTAATAATAATGATAATAATAATAATAATAATAATAATAGCTGTCCATCCCAAGCAATGATGACAACAGCAGTCAGACATGTTGTGTTGCACGTCACTAGCGAGTTCAGAGGTCGCTGTATAGTCCAATTCTGACACGGAAAATCCTTCCACATATGCAGCATTTAATGTCAGAATTGGACATGTGAGTGTCAGTTGTTTTGTCTTTACGCAAAGTGCGTTTTTTTCTGTGCTTTGGAGGTCCGGCGTTCTCAGCAATGGAGGTGCCTCTGATAGTGGTTCTTCACCATGCCTTTAGAACATGTGTGAGACATTCTCATGTGTCTGCATCGATGCTGAAGCGTGTCAGATATACTTTTAGGGAGGCCATCTTTCAGCTCACCATACGTTAGTTGTTTTGGGATGCAGTTGTCTGACATGCGCACGACGTGGCCGGCCCATCTGATCTGGGTCTTCTGCAACAGTGTGTGCATGCTAGGAATTTTTGCCTTCATGAGGATCCCGGTGTCTGGTACCCTATCCTGTCACTTTATTTTGAACAATCTAGGAAGGCACCTTGTATGGAAGTGGTTTATTTTCCTAGCATGCAAACTGTACACAGTCCACGTCTCACTGACATACAGAAAGGTGGGGAGGAGAGTACTACAGCTCGGTAGACTGAGTTTCAAGCCTAAGACCCCTCCGATTCCAGACACTGTTGCGCAGCCTCCCAAAGGCAGCACTGGTCTTGGAGATTCTGCCGCTGACCTCGCAGTCAATAGTAGTTTTCCTGGAGAGAGTGCTACCAAGGTACGTGAAGCTGTCTACTGATTCGAGGCGCTCGTTCTTGACTGCTAGCAGTCAGATATGGGTGGCTGACCCGGACGTTAGTAGTCAGCTATGAGTCGCTGACCCTGACGCTAGCAGTCAGATATGGGTCGCTAACGCTGACGCTAGTAGTAGGCTATGGGTCGCTGACCCTGACGCTAGCAGTCAGCTATGGGTCGCTGACCCTGACGGTAGCAGTCAGCTATGGGTCACTGACCCTGACGCTAGCAGTCAGCTATGGGTCACTGACCGCTGCAGCTCATGCCCTGCTCGTTTACATTTTAAAGTTCCAAGAACGCCGGGTTCGGTAATTATTACAGTCTCAGAGCAATTAGCTGAGCTGACTGCACGTGACGTCTTAAATGTCTTATTTAGACTACTCGTTAATGAGAGACGTCAGTACTATGCAATGTCGGCAAATTTTGGAACGTAAGTTTTGAAAGTAATGCACAATAAGAGATAACACATTTGGGACTGGGCCGGCACGACAGAACTATAGGGAACCTTCTTTTTCTTCTTCTGCTTTCGTTCTCAATCTCCTACTACCAAGCACTGAACAGGGCTTTGCAAGTAGCAGGATGTAGTTCGGAGAACGCAATGCGTTGTATCGATAGTTTACAGCTTGGCTGCGATATGTGCACCTTTCGGTCCGACACATCCGTCTTCGGCAGATAGGGAACCAAACCTAGAGAATTATGTAATTATATTATTACTGGGTAATATTAGGTTGTCTGCAATCTTGATCTGTGTGCCTTAAAAATGTTTAGCTGCGAAAATATCTTAAGTAGGAATGTGAATGCTGCGAGATGGATTGTACATAGCCCCGAAATTGACTGTATGTAGCCCAAATATGAGCTGTATGTAGCCCCGAGATGAGTTGTATGTAGCCCCAAGATGAGCTGTATGTAGCCCCGAGATGAGTTGTATGGAGCCTCAAAATTAACTGTATGTAGCCCCAAGATGAGCTGTATGTAGCCCCGAGATGAGTTGTATGTAGCCCCGAGATGAGCTGTATGTAGCCCCGAGATGAGTTGTATGTAGCCCTGAGATGAGTTGTATGTAGCCTCAAAATTAACTGTATGTAGCCCCAAGATGAGTTGTATGTACCCCCAAGATGAGCTGTATGTAGCCCCGAGATGAGATGTATGTAGCCCCGAGATGAGTTGTATGTAGCCACGACATGAGTTGTATGTAGCCTCAAAATTAACTGTATGTAGCCCCAAGATGAGTTGTATGTAGCCTCAAAATTAACTGTATGTAGCCCCAAGATGAGTTGTATGTAGCCCCGAGATGAGTTGTATGTAGCCCCAAGATGAGTTTATGTAGCCCCGAGATGAGTTGCATGTAGCCTCAAAATTAACTGTATGAGCCCCGAGATGAACTATATACAGCCCCGAGATGGCCCTCTAACCAAAACCTCGAGCACTGCGTGTTGCCCCTATTAAGACTGTTTGTAATCGTGTGTAGAACTGCCTCTAATCTGTAGCAGAACAGCTTGTAATCCCTGGTAGAACTGCCTGTAATCCTGAGTAGAACTGCATGTAGTCCGTAGTAGAACTGCCTGTAATGCTGAATAGAACTACCTGTAATCCTGAATAGAACTGCCTGTAATCCGTAGTAGAACTGCCTGTAATCCTGAATAGAACTACCTGTAATCCTGAATAAAACTGCCTGTAATCCGTAGTAGAACTACCTATAATCCTGAATAGAACCGCCTGTAATCCTGAAAAGAACTGCCTGTAATCCTGAATAGAGCTGCCTGTAATCCTGAATAGAACTGCCTGTAATCCTGAATAGAACTTCCTGTAATCCTGAATAGAACTGCCTGTAATCCTGAATAGAACTGCCTGTAATCCTGAAAAGAACTTCCTGTAATCCTGAGTAGAAGTGCCTGTAATCCAGAGTAGAACTGCCTGTAATCATGAATAGAACTGCCTGTAATCATAAGTAGAGCTGCCTGTAATCCTGAATAGAACTGCCTGTAATCCTGAATAGAACTGCCTGTAATCCAGAGTAGAACTGCCTGTAATCCTGTGAATGGTTTGTCTTGTCTTCATCCAATAATCTAACAACTGGACCTGCATGATCCCAATCTAGTCGATGTATTTACTCATATTAACCGAAATAAAATCAACGTCACCTTACCACTCCAAAACTGGGAAATTCTACAATTTGGCCTCTTGTACTTATTCACAACAGCAGCTATATGCTATTGGATCATACCATGCAATTACAGCATGCAGTTTAGTTCAAGTGCCATCTACGCCTCGAAGGTCGGCTGCAATGGATCTCAGGTGTACTCTACCGCTTGGCGTAATAGTGCAATCTCAATGACGTTTTCCAGTCCATCTTCTGATGTTATCCTCCCCCAATTAAAACGTTGTCTGCCTCTTAAACGGCTGCCTTCCACCCTACCCTCTAGTATGGTTTTCAACGAGAAGGAATGTCCTGTTATATGGCCAAAATAACGTAACTGTGTAATCCTGATTTCGGTAATTCTTGCCATCTGGTTGGTTGGTTTCCTATGGACCTCCTGCTCTTTGGCCCACTGTCATACAGTGATATATACAACTGTTTGTAAGCTGTTGTTTACTTCCGTACAAAGTGTTCCATTTGTCTGATCTTGGAAGAAGAAGCTCCTTCCTAACACCGGCAAACGCCGGACATTCAAAAAGATGTTCAACAGTTTCATATCTCCAAATTTGTTTTCTTCTCTTTCCTAGAAACGCGACCCAATCTTATATATTCCGACATTTCGAAAGCTTCAATACTCTTTTTCCAACTTCCTATTCAGTGTAACATAGAGCAGTGGTTAGCGAGCGGGCTTCGCATCTGAGTGGTCCTGGGTTCATTCCCCCCGTTGAGGCGCAAATGTTTTTTTCAGACCGCAGCGGTGCCCGGGTCGACCCAGTCTTAAATGGGTACGGGTTCAGTCGGGGAAGTAAAAGCGGCGAGGGAGAGGAGATGGCTACCGCCTTCATATAGCCGAGCCGTTGAAATGTGAGATCGCTAACACCCCACACCCCTTACGGCAGTATTGCTATGGGTTACTTTACTTTACTTTTCTTCAGTGTCCATGTTTCTGTCCCATAAAGTAGTGATGAGTATACATAACATACGACAACGCTCATTATCAAATAATACAACGCACTAAATTGTTCGTTTACATAGACTGCAACATAAAATACACGGAACAACGCGACCTGCAGTGGTAAGGCCTTGACCCTAATTTCACCAGGCAAGGTTTCTACCAGATATAAATAATACTTTTAGACCAGCCCACTGCAATATTTTTATCGATCAGGATTTGATTCTTGAACAGGGGTCTTCATTCTGAGAATTCTCTTTCTTTCTTTCGCTTTATCTCGTTCCCCGCCTCTCTCACTCTGCTTATCTCTCTCGCTAATTCGCTCTCCCTTGCTTCCCCCCTCCCCCAGTCCTCTCTCGATCTCTCACGTCTAGCCATCCATTCCTATCTCTGTCTCATTGACTTTATCGTACTATCTTCCCACCTCGTATTCTCTCTCTCTCTCTCTCTCTCTCTCTCTCTCTCTCGATAAAATCCCACTCGCTCACTCCATCTCATCCGCTATATTCCCCTCTACCCTCTAACTGGCCCTCTCTCCTTCTATTTCCCTCTCACTCACTCTATCGTACAATCCCTACTTCCATCTCCCACATTTCTCTCTACATCTCTCTCTCTCTCTCTTTTTCTCCCCAGGTCTCATTGACTCACTCTCCTTACTTCTCACCCACTTCCCTCCCCCACTGACTCTCTCCCTTCCTTTGTCCATCTCTCTCTCTCTCTCTCTTTTTCTCCCCAGGTCTCATTGACTCACTCTCCTTACTTCTCACCCACTTCCCTCCCCCACTGACTCTCTCCCTTCCTTTGTCCATCTCTCTCTCTCTCTTTTTCTCCCCAGGTCTCATTGACTCACTCTCCTTACTTCTCACCCACTTCCCTCCCCCACTGACTCTCTCCCTTCCTTTGTCCATCTCTCTCTCTCTCTCTTTTTCTCCCCAGGTCTCATTGACTCACTCTCCTTACTTCTCACCCACTTCCCTCCCCCACTGACTCTCTCCCTTCCTTTGTCCATCTCTCTCTCTCTCTCTTTTTCTCCCCAGGTCTCATTGACTCACTCTCCTTACTTCTCACCCACTTCCCTCCCCCACTGACTCTCTCCCTTCCTTTGTCCATCTCTCTCTCTCTCTCTCTTTTTCTCCCCAGGTCTCATTGACTCACTCTCCTTACTTCTCACCCACTTCCCTCCCCCACTGACTCTCTCCCTTCCTTTGTCCATCTCTCTCTCTCTCTCTTTTTCTCCCCAGGTCTCATTGACTCACTCTCCTTACTTCTCACCCACTTCCCTCCCCCACTGACTCTCTCCCTTCCTTTGTCCATCTCTCTCTCTCTCTCTTTTTCTCCCCAGGTCTCATTGACTCACTCTCCTTACTTCTCACCCACTTCCCTCCCCCACTGACTCTCTCCCTTCCTTTGTCCATCTCTCTCTCTCTCTCTCTCTTTTTCTCACCAGGTCTCATTGACTCACTCTCCTTACTTCTCACCCACTTCCCTCCCCCACTGACTCTCTCCCTTCCTTTGTCCATCTCTCTCTCTCTCTCTCTTTTTCTCACCAGGTCTCATTGACTCACTCTCCTTACTTCTCACCCACTTCCCTCCCCCACTGACTCTCTCCCTTCCTTTGTCCATCTCTCTCTCTCTCTCTTTTTCTCCCCAGGTCTCATTGACTCACTGTCCTTACTTCTCACCCACTTCCCTCCCCCACTGACTCTCTCCCTTCCTTTGTCCATCTCTCTCTCTCTCTCTTTTTCTCCCCAGGTCTCATTGACTCACTCTCCTTACTTCTCACCCACTTCCCTCCCCCACTGACTCTCTCCCTTCCTTTGTCCATCTCTCTCTCTCTCTCTTTTTCTCCCCAGGTCTCATTGACTCACTGTCCTTACTTCTCACCCACTTCCCTCCCCCACTGACTCTCTCCCTTCCTTTGTCCATCTCTCTCTCTCTCTCTTTTTCTCCCCAGGTCTCATTGACTCACTCTCCTTACTTCTCACCCACTTCCCTCCCCCACTGACTCTCTCCCTTCCTTTGTCCATCTCTCTCTCTCTTTTTCTCCCCAGGTCTCATTGACTCACTGTCCTTACTTTTCACCCACTTCCCTCCCCCACTGACTCTCTCCCTTCCTTTGTCCCTCTCTCTCTCTCTCTCTTTTTCTCCCCAGGTCTCATTGACTCACTCTCCTTACTTCTCACCCACTTCCCTCCCCCACTGACTCTCTCCCTTCCTTTGTCCATCTCTCTCTCTCTCTCTCTCTTTTTCTCCCCAGGTCTCATTGACTCACTCTCCTTACTTCTCACCCACTTCCCTCCCCCACTGACTCTCTCCCTTCCTTTGTCCATCTCTCTCTCTCTCGTTTTTCTCCCCAGGTCTCATTGACTCACTCTCCTTACTTCTCACCCACTTCCCTCCCCCACTGACTCTCTCCCTTCCTTTGTCCATCTCTCTCTCTCTCTCTCTCTTTTTCTCCCCAGGTCTCATTGACTCACTCTCCTTACTTCTCACCCACTTCCCTCCCCCACTGACTCTCTCCCTTCCTTTGTCCATCTCTCTCTCTCTCTCTTTTTCTCCCCAGGTCTCATTGACTCACTCTCCTTACTTCTCACCCACTTCCCTCCCCCACTGACTCTCTCCCTTCCTTTGTCCATCTCTCTCTCTCTCTCTTTTTCTCCCCAGGTCTCATTGACTCACTTTCCTTACTTCTCACCCACTTCCCTCCCCCACTGACTCTCTCCCTTCCTTTGTCCATCTCTCTCTCTCTCTCTTTTTCTCCCCAGGTCTCATTGACTCACTCTCCTTACTTCTCACCCACTTCCCTCCCCCACTGACTCTCTCCCTTCCTTTGTCCCTCTCTCTCTCTCTCTCTCATTCTCGCTTACTGCCTCTTTGCTTCTTCCTTGCTCCCACTCGTATCTCTTTATCAAGTGTTTAATAGTAATTAAATAATAATTTTTTTTAAATAATAAATAGTTACGGTCAGATACCGTACCGAGACGAAAACACAAACGAAACCTTCGTTACGACCAATAAGTTTTCATCGGGGACAAGGAACAACAACAATAATGAATGATCTCCTCCCTATTACCGCCTCCTCCTTCTTCTTCTCTCTGTAATTCACCTAACCTTCATAACATCGAACTCGTGCCAAGAACCACGTCAGATTCAGGCCCAACATACAGACCAAGTCTCCCCTCATCACGTTCACTGTTTATGTCTGTACACATAATGTATCACAGCATCCTGGACGACGAAGTGGAGATCGGTACTGTAATTCCCGATGTGATGAGTCTGTTTAGCACCCTTGCATTGCACTACAGCATATACCTTCCTCAAAAACAACCCGGAACGCAGGTCGAGTCAGGGAAAACTCGCTAGCAATGAAAATTCGTAAAGCAAGAAGATCGCAATACAAGAGGCTTCCAAAACAACTAAAACACAACTTAGACAACAGCCAAATTCTCCGTTTACAGCTCGGTAATCGTATGAGTTTCCTGGGAAATACTGCACTCGGACGACACTCTTCAGCACGGCCTGTCATTTTCTTTTTCTGCCATTTTCCTGTTTCTTTGGGCGGAATGTATTGTACTGTGTTTTGCGCTTTCAATCCCAGTGCATTCGACTACAGCGCTCATTTTTAAAGTATGTTTACGTTCCAAGGAGGCATTAAGTAGCGCAACGAGCCTGCTGTCATACGAAGTATGTCGGCCTAAGAAACGGCGTGGGCTAGTGGTTAAGTGGCACGGCTCACAACCCCGAAGGTGCTGGGCTCGATCCCCATCACAGCACCGGCCGTTATCCCGGGTAAGCAAACCCTTAAAAATGGAGGAGGAAGCAGACCCTTACACAAAAATGCATGCTGAAGTCGGATGCACTGGGCCGACAGGCGCAAAATAAAAACCACAGTGCAATGCATACCGCCTTGGGGATTAGAGAAATAAGGCAACGAAAAAAAAATACGAAGTGAAGACACTGCAGGGACAAAACTCCCTCCCGTTTGGGCAAACAAACTCCCTCCCGTTTGGGCAAACTTGGATCGCCGCCAATTCTCCCTATTCAGCCATTGTTGTTTACCTGGTTCAGGGTGTCTCACCTCGGCAGATTCTCCACAAATCTGCCCTGTGTGTCTGCGACCACCTACCGGCTGACAGGGAGCGCATTAGAGGACATCACCACACAGCATGGCTCCGGCAGCTGGTATACTCACCCTGAACATAATACAGGATTTGGCGCCTTTTGTATTTTTCTGCCACGTGACTGACCCATGGCAAGTCCGCCACCTAGCAGTAATAGTACACAAATGCCTCTAAATAATGATAGGTTTCAGCACACTATAACCCATTCAGGAAAAACTAGAACAAAAAGTTCTGGTTTGACTTGAGCACCCATGGTGTGTCATTTAAATGTCTTACAGTTCAAAATCCCCCCCCCCTCCACTCCTCATTCCTCCTCCCCATGCAAACTTTTATTTAATCTCCCATGACTGTTCTCCGTTTAAGTGGACTTCTGTTTTAACCAATCTACCCCGCATATCATAGAGAGCCGAAATTGTGCACCCAGCCTATACTAGTGCGACCTGTCACTCTATCAAATGCAGACGTATCCTGGACTGGTCAGTCACAAGCTTGCACCGAAAAAAATAGATCGGCAACTTCTAGTCGGATTCCAACAGGCACATGCTTTCGCTGATTTAGAAAATCATGAACCACCCGAAGTACAAATTGAAGATGACGCAGATGAAGAAATGGACACGAACGATGACCATTTTCAAAGATTAAAGTCGGTAATCAATTTTTGACAAACTTCATCTCTTCTATTTCTTCTTCTTTTTTTTTTTTTGTTGTCTTCTTTTTTTTTTTTTTTTTTGTCTTCTTCTTCGATCAATAGATGCTATGCTTTTAGTCCGATGAGGTTCACGAAGGGGACTGTGCGTTTCAGGTCTTCGTCGGTACACAACAGCTTGCCGAGAATGGTTGCTCCCCAGGGTCAGCCTGCCTCCATTAGTCTTTATAAGTAGATAGTCCTGCGGGATAAGTTCTTTGATGTCGAATTTATTCGTGTCGGATCTTATCCCGTATCGACATTGTGTGTACGCGTCATTATATTGCTCTATGGGTGACTGGGCTTCTCAGCATCTGTTTTGGGAAAGTTCCACATCTCGCACGCGTCAATCATTGCTGGAATGACCATGGAAGTGAAAGTGTGTGCTCTTACTGTGTGTTTCATCTCTTGGAGTATTGGCTTAATGGAGTTTAAGAAACACGAAGCTGCTTTTCGTTGTCTAGACATTTCGTGGTCGATTTTGTGATTGTAATTTATCTCTTGGCTTCAGTTCAGTTCAGTTCATCCCGTAACCAATCAGGTCGTTGGGGCACACACGAAGACACTCCCAAAATCCCACGCCATCCCTCTCTGTCTGTCGCCGCCTGACGTATCTCACCGGGGCGAAGGCCTGACCACTCAGCGATGTTGTCCACCCATCTCTTCCTTGGACGTCCTCGCCCTCTTTGTCCCGGTACGGAACCAAAGAGTATCGAGATGGTAATTCCGTTGGACCTCGCGTCGTGCCCGCACCAGGCCATCTTTCGTCTTTTGATAGCTGTGAACAGATCTTCAAAAGGACCAATAGAGTCTTCAACTCTCTGACGTATTACTACGTTCGTGACACGATCTTTATTTGTAACATTTGTGAGTTTTCTATAGCACCTCATTTCCATTGCATGTATCCTGCGCTGGATATCTGCTGTAATGGTCCAGGTCTCGCAGGCATACAGAAATATTGATAGCACCAAAGAGCGCATTAGTCTAACTTTTATGCCGAGGGCGAGCCGCTTAGGTAGATATAAAAGTTGACATCCTCAATGGTTTCCTGTCCTAAGATATCAACATTCTCTACGTGCAAATAAAAGATTAAACAATAAAATGTAGTTTTAAATAAATATTTATTTGTTCCCAGCATAGTTTAGCTTAGTTTAGTTTAGTTTAGTTTAGTCTAAGACTTAACGTCATTGCACGCGGTTTAACCCAATAATGCTTCGTTCTTCTCCATGTTTGTGGAGAATCTCTGCACAATGGACGAACTCCGTAGCACAGGCGAGGATACTGTAATATGTTAGTTAGATTTTTAACATTATTTTTTTAAATGTTAATTTTAAAAGGCCGTTACGCCTACTCTTTTCTATTTCCAACTGCCGCGGGATTTTTAACGTACGCGATACTGGAAACGGGCATCCGATCTCTACTACCCAGAGATCCGAAGAAATACCAGAAAGTCCACGTAAAAAAATCCCAGTCTCAACCGTGATTTGAACCCGCGACCTCCAGTACCCGAAGCCGACGTCTTACCTCGAGACAACTCAGTGTTACAAACCTACCCGTTTTCTCACTCTCCTGTACACTAGTTTGCCTTCCTGTGTGCACATATCCCTCGTACATTGTTGGGATCCCGAGTTAGTGAGGAGGCAGAAGTGAAACGAAGCAGGATGTAAGCAGCCAGTGTCCCACCCCAACCCTCTTGTGTACAGATCCACAAGAAAGCAAGGTCGTTTACCTTAGGCAATAAAACCATTTTCAAACAAGCATGCAGAAGAATGCGCTGCTCGTTAACCCGTAAACCACAGTACCAGGCACTCCGAGTCGGGTAACAAGGCGAACTAGAAGGCAACATAGCTGGCTCATGTGGTTCTACTGTTATCTTAATAGTGTATCTATTCTTGTTTTAGTTGCAAGATGGCGCTTAGCTTCGTCTGCAGATTGTGTTGTCTTAGTAATGTGAAGGACGTTCTATCTTGTCTGTAGATCATGCTATTTTAGTCTCGATGGCAGATTGCCTTGTCTGCAGATTTTGCTATTTTCGTCTCGATGGCAGGTTGTCTTGTCTGGAGATCTTGCTGTTTTAGTCTCGATGGCACGTTGTATTGTCTACAGATCTTGCTGTTTTAGTCTCGATGGCACGTTGTCCTCTTGTCTAGAGATTTTGCTGTTTTCGTCTCGATGGCAGGTTGTTCTCTTGTCTGGAGATCTTGTTTGTTTTAGTCTCGATGGCAGGTTGTTCTCTTGTCTGGAGATCTTGTTTGTTTTAGTCTCGATGGCAGGTTGTCCTCTTCTCTTGAGATTTTGCTGTTTTCGTCTCGATGGCAGGTTGTCCTCTTGTCTGGAGATCTTGTTTGTTTTAGTCTCGATGGCAGGTTGTCCTCTTGTCTGGAGATCTTTCTGTTTTCGTCTCGATGGCAGGTTGTCCTCTTGTCTGGAGATCTTGCTGTTTTAGTCTCGATGGCAGGTTGTCCTGTTGTCTGGAGATCTTTCTGTTTTCGTCTCGATGGCAGGTTGTCCTCTTGTCTGGAGATCTTGCTGTTTTAGTCTCGATGGCACGTTGTATTGTCTACAGATCTTGCTGTTTTAGTCTCGATGGCAGGTTGTCCTCTTGTCTGGAGATCTTTCTGTTTTCGTCTCGATGGCAGGTTGTCCTCTTGTATGGAGATCTTTCTGTTTTCGTCTCGATGGCAGGTTGTCCTCTTGTCTGGAGATCTTTCTGTTTTCGTATCGATGGCAGGTTGTTCTCTTGTCTGGAGATCTTGCTGTTTTAGTCTCGATGGCAGGTTGTCCTCTTGTCTGGAGATCTTGCTGTTTTCGTCTCGACGGCAATCCTCGAAGATAATCCTTCTCAGTTAAACATCGAAAAGAATAAGCTGCTAACCGATGACCGGGTAATAAATTATAATGGTTTCGAAATTCCTACCAAATAGATGTCGGCCAAAAGGAGATGGTCTCTTCATCATGGAAAGAGTGTGTCTACACACTAGACTCAAAGTATTTACAAAAGAACCTCTGCACAAGGGTTACAAGAGGGACGATTAAGAAGAAGACTGTCATTTAACTCTCAGAAAGCCTTTTGTGATTTATATCTACATTAATTCCAGTCCACCATGTAACTGACTCACTGCTAGGGAAGGTCAGTCTTCTTACAAACAGTATCTTCCCTAATGCAGTGTACCTGCTCTAACGCTCACTCCATTTTTCTCCCTATATATGTGAGACACAGAGAGCGAGAGATAGAGAGAGACATAGATATATATGTATATATATATATATATATATATATATATATATATATATATATATATATATATATAGAGAGAGAGAGAGAGAGAGAGAGAGAGAGAGAGAGAGAGAGAGAGAGAAGATGCAGAAACTCACAAAGAAAAAGTTATATCGAACTGAAACTTTCTCTGACCATTCTATGAACGATTGCTTGATCAGTCAAACTGTATCAAGCCCTTTATCAGTTATGGGCATAATTAATATATATATATATATATATATATATATATATATATATATATATATATATATATATATATATATACACACATATACACTTGGAATACCGGTATTCAAACGGGCATGTTAATGTATGTTGCCAGGTAGCCGAACGCGATCGGCTATTAGAAGCCGATTTTTTTAAAGCCCTACGGCTTACACACACACAAACACACATACATATCCAATACATACATACACACACCACACCCATATATATATATATATATATATATATATATATATATATATATATATATATATATATATATATATATATATACACACATATATACACACACACACATATATATATATATATATATATATATATATATATATATATATATATATATATATATATATATAAATACACACACAATATATAATACACACACACATACACACACACATTCAATTAGGAGGAGCTAATTAATGTTATTAACATATCGGTATTTGAACTGGGCTGGAAATGAGCCGATAATAGTGACGTTCGGTGGCAAGGGTGTGAAGACAGAAACGCTTACCTACATGCCGCCTCTACCTGTTGGTGCTCAAAATATCCGTCACCGCCTGCAACACTTGTGTGAAATCGGGTTTGCCGATCTTCTGCTGTGGTGCCAACTTTCCGATGTTCTACCTTGCCCCGTGCCTGCTTTATCCGCTTTACTAACTCGCCTGTATCGAAATCCTCCATCGAAGACCCGACATTCGACAAGTGTTATTCTCCTTCGAATTGTCACGAAGTGTTATAATAAAATAAGCACTTTTCAACCGAATTTTAGCACAAATGATTTAAAGGACATGTATTTCTCGGCTTCGCTGTGTAATATATGTATGTATCAATAGGGTAACGTCCGAATCCATATACATTCTTAGTCCTATAAGATAATAGTGGAGTTCAAACAAACTTGATCAGAGAACGGGCCGTTGCCGACACAAGTGAGAGAGAGAGAGAGAGAGAGAGAGAGAGAGAGAGCAGCCGTCTCTCGCACTCAACACACCTATAGCATGTCGATTGAATGCAATACAATTATCGCTTTATCATGCGTGTAATTCCACTCAATAGTTACCATATTTAGGACGTTAACTATACCGGTATAGTCAATAAACACATATGTTACTAGCCTATGTATGTACTTTACCATATTTTTCTGTTGCTATCTCAATGTGAACCTTCCTTACTTGGAAATAAAACAAATGTCGCCATTACTGTTTAAGTATGGTAGCAGCACATGTGAATAGCGCTTCTCTTAAGTGTGTTAGCGTAATCTTCCGTCTTAGGTTGGACACGGTCAGAATCATGTTATGGCATATTTCACAGATTGTGCCACAGACGATAGATAAACAACCTGTGGCTGACTAAGTGTGTGTGTGTGTGTGTCTGTGTATTTGTGTGTGTGTGTTTGTGTCTGTATGTGTGTGTGTGTGTCTATGTGTGTGTCTGTGTGTGTATGTGTCTGTCTATGTGTGACTGTATGTGTGTTTGTGTGTGTGTGTTTGTATGTGTGTGTGTCTGTGTGTGTGCCTGTGTGTACGTGTCTATCTATGTGTGTGACTGTATGTGTGTGTGTGCCTGTGTGTGTCTATGTGTATGTGCGTGTGTGTGTATATCTGTGTGTGTGCGACTGTCTGTGTGTAAGTGGCTGTGTGTGTATGTGTGTGTGTCTCTGTATGTGTGTGTATGTGTTGTCCGTGTGTGTGTCTGTGCGTGTGTGTCTGTCTTTGTCTGTCTGTGTGTGTGTCTCTGTATGTGTTGTCCGTGTGTGTGTCTGTGCGTGTGTGTCTGTCTTTGTCTGTCTGTGTGTCTCTGTCTGTGCGTGTCTGTCTGTGTCTGTGTATCTGTGTCTGTGTGTGTTTGTCTTTGTGTGTGTCTGTGTCTCGCTCTGGGTGTGTCTGTGCGTGTGTGTTTGTCTGCGTGTATGTGTGTTTGTCTGTGTGTGTCTGTTTCTATGTGTGTAGCTGTGTGTGTCTGTTTGTGTGTGTGTGATGTGTTCGTATATTTGCGTGTGTGTGTTTGTGTGTGTGAGTCTACGTGTGTGCGTGCGTGTGTGTGTTGTTGGTGTGGTGCGTGCGTGTGTGTGTGTGTGTTGTTGGTGTGGTGCGTGCGTGTGCCTGGTGTATGTGTGTGTAGTGTGTATGTGCATACATGTGTGATTTATTATTATCAGCTCTTTATCTTCAGTTCTACCGCAGTTATACTTCAGTTCTTCTATTATTCCCCCCCCCCTTCCCCCGAGCTTGCGAGTCAGGTGGTTTGGTTTTGTGCAAGCAACTCACGGGAGATGGGGGGGGGGGGGGAAGGGGGAGAGGGGAGGAGGGGAGGGGCACAGCGGTCACAAGGTAAGGTGTTTGGCCAACGCTCACTCTCTTTGTCTGTCTCTCTCTCTCTCCGCTTTCTCTCTCTTCTATCTCTCTGTCTTCTCTTCTCTCTCTGTCTTCTCTTCTCCTCTCTTTCCTCTCTTCTCTTTCTCCTCTTCTCTCTCTATCTCTGTCTTCTCTTCTCTCACTCCTTTCCTCTCTCTTCTCTTCTCTCTCTCATCTCTTCTCTCTCTCTGTCTTCTCTTTTCTCTCTCTCCTCTCCTCTCTATTCTCTCTCTCTTCTCTCTCTCTGTCTTCTCTTACTCCTCTCCTCTCTCTCATCTCTTCTCTTCTCTCTCTTCTCTTTTATCTCTCTCCTCTTCTCTCTCTGTCTTCTCTTCTCTCACTCCTCTCCTCTCTTCTCTCTCTCTTTTCTTCTCTCTCTGTCTTCTCTTCTCTCTCTCCTTTCCTCTCTCTTCTCTTCTCTTCTATCTCGCTCTCTCTCTATCTCTCTCTCCTGTAATGCTACTCGAGATGTTAGTTCATGTAATGAGAGTAGTTAACTAGATATGGCGAGATAAGTCTTATTGCAAACACCGGGAAGACAAAACGACGTAAGCTTCACTGTATCAGATTTCAGCTTTTCAATAAGAAAGACTGTTAATAGGTAATATAATGCAAGCCATGCAAGATTACAGAACATGATTTTTTTTAAATTGTTTTTATTGATCTGTTGAGCAATAGAAATTCATATGATTTGTTCATGTGTTGTAATGTTACGTAGCAATTCAATTGAATAATGAAATTGGAATAATCAGCGTAAAGAAAGAAAGAAAAGGGGGTGGGGAAGAGAAAGGAATGAGAACGAGAGATAGTAAGTGTTGCAGAAGAGAACGGAATACAATGGAGTAAATTTGAAACAAAGGACTAAAATTTAAGTTCAAGAATAATATCACTAATTGGTGAAATATCAACAAACAAACAAAAATTGTGTTTTTGTTTTTTTCATTAGTCAGGGTCAGGTGTAACATACTGATCAGACTATGTTAGTTAAGGGTTAAGTTAAACATACTGCTGTGACTAAGTTAGTCAGGTGAAACATGATGATCCGACAAAGTTAGTCAGGGGCAAATGAAACCTATTGTTAGTCAGAGTCAGGTGAAACATACTGATAAAACTATGTTAGTCAGGGCATGTGTAACATGCTACTAACTCTCCCTAGAATCAGACTGTCATTGATGTCTGGCTAACAATGTGATCTTCGTAGCAGTAAGCGTCACGCAGATGAAGCCATGCACTGCACAACAGCCTGGGCGTAAGGAAAGCTGCTCAACCCACGACTTTACGCCCGTTTCAGGGAGCACGGAACAGTCAACTTACTGGTTGTGGCCATTCAACAACAGAACGGTGGGATTGACAAGCCAACCAACTGGCGGTCCGGAGGGGCGGGAAGAGCGATAGAGATAGATAGAGAGTGACCGATACATAGAGAGAGAGAGAGAGAGAGAGAGAGAGCAAAAGACACGACAGACAGGTAGGTAGAAAGGTATAGATAAGTAGACATAAATAGATAAGACAGATAGGTAGGTAGAAAGGTATAGATAAGTAGACATAGATAGATAAGACAGACAGGTAGGTAGAAAGGTATATATAAGTAGACATAGATAGATAAGACAGGCAGGCAAGGAGACAGAAAGGCACGCAAGCCCGTAAACAAACAGACAGACAGACAGACAGACAGACAGACAGACAGACAGACAGACAGACAGACAGACAGACAGACAGACAGACAGACAGACAGACAGACAGACAGACAGACAGACAGACAGACAGACAGACAGACAGACAGACAGACAGACAGACAGACAGACAGACAGACAGACAGACAGACAGACAGACAGACAGACAGACAGACAGACAGACAGACAGACAGACAGACAGACAGACAGACAGACAGACAGACAGACAGACAGACAGACAGACAGACAGACAGACAGACAGACAGACAGACAGACAGACAGACAGACAGACAGACAGACAGACAGACAGACAGACAGACAGACAGACAGACAGACAGACAGACAGACAGACAGACAGACAGACAGACAGACAGACAGACAGACAGACAGACAGACAGACAGACAGACAGACAGACAGACAGACAGACAGACAGACAGACAGACAGACAGACAGACAGACAGACAGACAGACAGACAGACAGACAGACAGATAGATAGATAGATAGATAGATAGATAGATAGATAGATAGATAGATAGATAGATAGATAGATAGATAGATAGATAGATAGATAGATATAATAGCTATCCATCGTTGTCGATGAGGACCGCCGACATCATCCTTGTCACAGATTTCCCTGTTGGGTGTGGGAGCGAATGTGGCTGAACAGGCCAATGCGAGCACGAAAACATCTGCTACATATCGGGCACACGAGCTTTGTAGAAGGAGATGGTGTTCCCGCTGCTCGGGATTTCCGCGTCTCGCGTCTGGTCTGGGCTTTCACAACACTGTCGTCTTCACCGGCAGCTACACCCGATTTGACTGCCCTTCTCCAGTCAGATCTGTTTTGCGCAAGACATTCCCAGGTGTCGATGTCTATCTGGCAACTTTTCAGTGAGTCCTTCAGACCGTCTTTAAATCGTTTCTTTGGGCGCCCTCTCTCGCGCCATCCCTCTCTCAGCTCGCCGTAGAGAAGCTTCTTTGGGAGCAGCTCGTCTGACATACGGACGAGATGTCCGGCCCATCCTAGTCGTGCTTTCTCTAGCAGTGCATGTATGCTGGGCATGTTAGTCCTCGAGAGAACCTCGATGTCAGTGACACGATCTTGCCATCGGATGTGCAATATTTGCCTCAGACAACCTGTGTGGAAGTGGTTTAACCTCCTTGCATGTCCAGAGTATACAGTTCAGCTTTCGCAAGCGAATAGTAAGGTTGGAATGATGGTTGCACGGTAGACTTTGAGTTTGGTCTTGACGCTGATGCCACGACGTGCCCAGACCATCGAGCGCATTCTACCAAAGGTTGTGCTGGCCTTTGCTATTCTGCTTGCCACCTCATCATCTAGGCTGACAGATCTCGACAGCGTGCTGCCCAGATATGTGAATTTGCCTACCACATTCAGCGTCTGCCCGCTGACTGTAGTCTCTGGTTTTGTGTACGGCATGCCTGGTGCTGGTTGGTACGTGACCTCTGTGTTTTTTTTGCATTTTTGGTGAGGCCAACATTTTCGCATGCGGCAGAGAACTGGTCCATTTTAACCTGCATGTTCAGTTCTGAGTTGCTCATTAGAGTGCAGTCGTCAGCAAATACAAGTTCCCTGATTATGTCGCCAGTCACTTGGGTTTTGGCCTTCATTCTTCTGGAATTGAGTAATTTGCCATCTGTGCGGTACTTTATGGGTATTCCAAGCTCCAGTGATCTGAAGGCGTCTGTCATCGTGGCCGCGAACATCATGCTGAACAAAGTCGGGGCGAGTACACATCCTTGTTTTACTCCGTTTGATACTAGAAACGTTTTAGAGATTGCACCGCTGTCCAGTACACGAGCAAACATGCCTTAGTGTAGCTGTTTCACCATTGACAGACAGACAGGTAGACAGACAGATAGATAGAGAGACGGATATATAGACAGACAGACAGACAGACACACAGACAAACAGACAGGTAGACAGACATATAGACAGACAGATAGACATGCAGACACACAGACAGACAGATAGATAGATATATAGACATACAGACAGATAGATAGACATACAGACAGACAGACAGATATATAGACATATAGATAGACAGATATACAGACATACAGACATACAGATAGATAGATAGATAGATGAATGAACATGCCTACTGAGATAAACTCGTGTAGCGTGAAATAAACTTAAATAAAGATATGTCCTTGGCCTTGTTTTGGCGGTGGCATAGTTCGGCTAGAAAGAACGCAGTTGATATGCAATTGCTGTTATGGCCGTGTAATGTGTTCAACACACACATACCACCTTCAATCAAGGAGAGACACGGGAGGTCGGAATGCACTGTATCATGTTCTCAAACGTGATTGGACAGAAACACTGGCTCGATCCATCCAGACGATGTCAGTATTTATGAATTCATAATTACATACATACACAACCCACACCATATGTATATATATATGTATGTATGTATGTATGTATGTATGTATATATATATCGTATATCAAAGCCGGTGGCTCCTCTCTTGTCAACATTTCTTCAACATACACGGCCCTGGTCTGCTCATTCTGTATTTCCCCAGATGTAATCATTTAATCTTAGTCCCATCTCACATTCTTTCCTTCGTGGCTTTTTTCGAGGGGGGGGGGGGAGGAGGAGGGGGGGTGCACCTCGAACCCCCTCTCTTCCCTTGATAATTCGATATGAGAGTCTATGTGGCTATGTTGGAGAATGCCGACTGTAGCTTACATCCTATCTAGCCTCATTATCTTCGTTGTGTTATTTTTTGTTCAAGTGGCTCCTCTCCCACAGTTCTATATACATATATATATATATATGGATGGTGTATGTCTGTGTGGTTCCCCGGGGTCTTTGTGTATGACAAAGACAAGAATAGCACCACTGCGCAACAGTGAGCATGTCGTAAGAGGCGACGAACTGTTTCACACGGAATAACACCAGCCATGGTTAGGTGGTTTGTTAAAAGCATCATAGATGGCGCATAACAGTCTGCGGGTCTACTTTGCTATAGTGTTTGAGTCTAGTAAGATGGACTCGCACATCGGTAAATCACCCTTTGCGGCACATATCCCTAACGCAGCAGATTAATAAGCTGCACGAGCCTAGTCCGCTAAGCAGGAAAAAAATGAATTGAAAAAATGTTGTTTTTTTTTCAAAAATAAATTCAGGCCATCCCCCCCCCCCCCCCCCCCAAGATATGTATCTATGCTATGATATATGTATATATGCACTACACACTATATATATATATATATATATATATATATATATATATATATATATATATATATATATATATATATATATACGAGGGATGTTCAAATGAAATCAGATCTAACTGCACCAAGTGAACATACGTACGATGCGCAAGGTGGCGCCACTTCTGATGTAAATAGCTCATACCAACCACCAAGTTTGCAAAATGTCATTATCCTTCGACTTATAGTTTCCTCAGCAGACTGTTGAAAACATGGCGGGTTATATACGGAATCAGTCCAGAGTTGATCAGCGAGCGGTGATACGGTTTCTAACATTTGAAGGATGTCGAGCAGTTGACATTCATCGCAGAATGCAGGCAGTGTATGGTGACGAAAGTGTGTCGAAGACAACAGTGAAGAACTGGACAACGATGTTTAAAGAAGGACGTGCGTTAACGAAAGATCTTTCGAGACCAGGTCAGGCGCATGTTGTTGCGTCAGAAGATACCATCGTCAAAATTGATGCAGCAATTCGGGTGGACCGTCGCCGGAGCTTACGTTCGCTAGCAGAGAAATTCGCTATGTCGCTAGGGACAGTTCAAATGGTGGTTAGCAAGAAACGGAAGTTTCGGTATCCATTGTGAACAACTTCCGATACTTCAGTTTATTGCTTCAAACTTCAGTTTATTGCTTCAAACTTCAGTTTATTGCTTCAAACTTCAGTTTATTGCTTCACACTTCAGTTTATTGCTTCGAACTTCAGTTTATTGCTTCGAACTTCAGTTTAAAACTTGACGTTTGATATGTCTCTGTAATCCATACTGCCTTAAATGCAAGATCAAGCTGGGAGATGGGTTTGTCAAAGATGTTAGTGCTTACTTATTTTTGGGGCAGGAAATAAATGCCACCCATACCCTAGACCTGGCAATCTCCAGTAGAAGAGCTGCAGCCTGGTCTAGCTTCGATGACATAAAGTCCATACTTCTGCAGCTAAAAGACACCAAGGTGGGGGCACATGTTTTCACTTCAGCGGTCATACCAGCCATGATTTATACGGATATAAAGTGGACAATTTACCCAGCGAGGATGCAAAGGAAATCCGAGCCACCGAACGAGGATTAGCAAGAAACTGAAATATCGGAAGGGGTTCTCACAGTGGGTACCGATACTTCAGTCTCTTGCTAACCACCACTTGAACTGTCCCTAGCGACACAACGAATTTATAGATATATATTTAGGCGATCAAGTTTACAAACAGAGTTAATGGTAGGCAGACAATGAACAAGAACAAAAACAGGACAAGTGGTGAGACAGAACAGCAGACAGGAGTTTATAAACTTCTAGAGCAGTAGGTCTCAATTTTTTTTAAATTTTTGTTGGCTTCATTTCTCCCTTTCACTTCTGTTCAGAGTATCAAACCCCTCAAAGTTCATCACACTTTGCTGAAAGGTGGTCAAAGTATGCTTTCAATTTGTTAAGTTCAGTGTCCTTGTGGGATTTGAGTACCGTTATGGCTGACTGCATCAGTCTGTGTCACGATTTTCTCATTCATTTGGTATTTGGGTTGGAGAGACATTTCTGCTGCGGTCTTAAGAGCTTCAACTTCGGCTCTAGAGATGCCTGAGAACTTTCCTTTGGCTATAAACGTGATTTCCTTCTACCATTGATGTGTCTGATCATCATTCCTGCTGCTCCATCCTGAGGAAGCCAATAGAAAACCCCGAACAACAAACGAAAAATAACAAGTTGTTTCATTATTGTTTGACCAAAATCCCGTTTCTTTCCAACACTACTTGACAAGGTCAGAGACCACGAGAAGTGAACTTTCCCGCCTAGTATTGGCCTGCTACTGCGCATTCGATAAATGAAGAACAAGCGAATTTTAAAAATATTTTCAAAATCAGTGGCGCAGCCTCGACATTATGTGCCCCGGGCTTTGGGTGGCCCCTAATATACAGGGTGATATTATTCATTCGGGCGTCTCATTAACGTAGTGGCAAAACACTATTTACGGCATCTGTATAAGACTTCTCAGAGCTATTTACATCGGCCCTTTGAGAGATTTTTCCAACAATAATTGGATCGACAGAGGAATAACATTTAGATGTTGAATCAAGGCAACGAGGAGGCAGACAGACTGGCAAAAGAAGGTGCAAAACTACCACAACCTGATACTAGTATGACATACGAAGAGTCAAAACGGCTTATTAGAGCTAGATACATGACCAAATGGGAAACAGAACATACTGGCTACACCAAAAACGATGCCTACTACCAGTTGAACAGAAGAGAGCAAGTCGTGGTCTTCAGACTTCGCACTGGCCACAATAGACTCAGGTACCACCTATTCAACAAATTGAAGATAGGTGGCACCGACGAATGCCCGTGTGGTACCGGGAAAATGACCGCTGAGCATTAGCTGCAAAACTGCCCGACATACGAGGATCAGAGAGAGCAGATGTGGCCATCACCAGTGGCAACACTAGACAAGCTCTATGGCAGTGTCGACAGCCTCAGGATGACGGCTGCTTTTTTCGAAAAAATAATGGTTACTGTCTGACTGCGTACGATGAAGAAGAAGAAGAAGAAGAAGAAGATGTTGAATAGTTTACACAGTGCGATTTACAGATCCCATCGTGCTCATCGGTACAAAAGACAAATGTAGACATTCGGCAAGAGTTGAGCATAGATGAGAACTGGTTTATCAATTCCATTTTGGCTAGAAAATGCAAAAACGGCGATGGAAGGTATGGTGCCAGGTAAAAGAGGAAGGGGTAGACCAAGAAGACGATGGCACAACGATATCCAGGAATTCCTGGGTATGACTGTGACGGAGGCTGGAGATTTGGCAAGGGAACGAGTTTCTTTCAGACAGACTGTGATGGGAGCGACGTTCTTTAAAGGAAATGCCACATGATGATGATCGTGCTCACCAGTCACACCATTGATGAAGCCCAACAATTCTTGAGTGACGCAAATGGGGACCAGATTCAGGCAGCAGTGGATGTGCTGACAGGAGCCAGCGGCTCGTAGCTTGGCTGCTTGCATCAGGGCCAGCAAACCATAGCTGGCGAACATTCTTTTCCACTTCCGCGTGGTGGCCCTGAAAACAGGCTGCACGTGTCGCTAGTGTAGTCTGGTCAATGGATATAAGTCGCGATGGTAAGGTAAACCCGGTACTCCAGACAGCCATCTCAAATCGGATGTGTCATGCCGAAAGGTGCAGATATCGCAGCCTCGCTGTAAACTATGAATCAATGATCCAACGTCCTTTACAAGACGAACGCGGAAAAAGAAAAAAAAAAGAAGAAGAAAGAAAGAAAGAAAGGAAGGAAGGAAGGAAGGAAATAAGGAAGGAAGGAAGGAAGGAAGGAAGAAGAAGAAGAAGAAGACGACGAAGAAGAAGAAGAAGAAGGAGGAGGAGGAGGATGGCCTAAATAGGGTCAGCGATCCTGGTGGCCTGACGACAAATAAAAGTAAAACAATACCTCAGATACTGTCCAACCAACGCGAGACATCAAGCTTGCAGAGGGAACCACCGAGAATGTCCTCCTATGCGTCCCCCACAAAATTCACCACAAATCTCAAGACGACGAAAATGAGTTATTGATGCCAAGTGTGGGATTTCACACAACAGAAACTGAGAATCTTCGAGGCACTCAGAGAGGCATGTTTTTTTTTTAAATTTTTTTTTACTTTTATGTGTTTGCATCACTAGTTTCTACTGGCGGAGGCGCGCCTATCCCACCCTAGATCGTAGTTAACCTGGGCGATAAACCAGTGCTTGGATGTATGTGTGCGTCTGTATGTACCTATGCTAGGCTCTCAGAAGCCAGCCCAACCAAAGTGCAATGAGAGGGTCTTACCCTGAGGGCGCGTGTGAAAGTTGTACAAGAGTACAGTCGACCCAGCTTATAAAGGGGTATGTATTTATGTACCTGACATACGATTAGGAATAAAAGTCAGCGAGGAAGGGAACTCTTAACTCCTACTCATACAAACTGTGGCTTAGTATAATGAAGTCTCTAACATTTCACCTTCCTTCATCAGTTGTGTGGCGTTGTTCTACTTCCACGCCCATCGCCGAGAGCCTTGCCAGGGTCAGGTGAAATACACTGACCAAGACCCAACCTCACTTCCTCGTCGTGTGGAACTGGCGTGGACTAGGGGTTAAGTGACACAATTCACAACCCCAACAAAGCCCCGGTCGATACCCATGGGAAGCAAACCTTTAGAAAATACAGGAGGAAGCAGATCCTTACATAAAATGCATACAGAAATCGGATACACCAGGCCGACAGGCGCAAAATAAAAATATAGTGCAACGCACACCACTTTGGGGAATAGAGAAATAAGGTGAACGCAAACAAAAAATAAAAACCAAAAAATGTCCTCGACGTAAACCCGACACTGCAAACCCCATAGAATTTAGCTTACTGGGTAGCATCTCATTACACTATAGCCCAGAGAAACCATAGCAACAAACGGTAATAGTTAAACTGACTTAGTCCGAATCGATCCTACAAAAACAACCCCCTTCGTGTTTTGCTCAAAAGGTCTGAACACGGGTCTGTTACAACAGGTTAGCTAGGAGCACGATTAGTATCCACGTCATTGTCTTAAAGACGCTGCGCCCTAGCGTCTACACCCGTGGCTCTTCGCTGAAAGTGACTGCATACGAGTGCGTTCAGCCAGCGAGCTAAGGGCACCATCAGTATCCATACCTTTCGCGATTTGCTGAACGAGACTGCGCAGGAGTGTGTCTAACCAGCTAACTAATGGTACCATCAGTTTTCACATATATCGCCATTTGCTGGAAAAACACTTCGCGGAAATGTGTACAACCAGTAGGCTAAATGTACCATTAGTATCTACACCCTTCATCAATTACTGAAAAAGACTACACCTCCTGATTCCCCATGCCCAAGACTAAGCGATTTGAGAAACCAGCTACTCTTGCCGAACCCCACCATACACGCTCTACACATCACCACAACAACTGGGAAAGACGAGTGTTTTTTTGGGGGGGTTGGGGGGGGGGGGGGGGAAGGGGGGAGAGAGAGACATTCGAGTTGTCAAGAGCTACCAGCACGCAGCTTAAAGGATTATACATACGTTTGCTAAAGACAGTCATTAAGTAACAGCATATTTAGTATTTATCAAGTGCACGGAAGAGCGCAATAGAAAATCATATTTCAGAACCCCAAAAATACCTCATTATCGATACTCCATTTAGGAATTGTGACGATAGAGAAGTATGCGCATACAAAATATAGCGCACAACATGGCCGAGCCACTGACGACTTTCGCCGTGGAGGACAACGTGGGCGTTATACGTTTGATGTGGTCAGATGGTGTGAAACCTTCTGTAATCTACTGAAGAATGGAGGTTCAGTGTGTAGTCAGTTGTTTGAGTCGGGGCAGAGTGTATTAATGGGTAGAAAGATTTAAAAACGGAAGACAAAACATCAGTGATGAACCGAGGAGTTGGAGACCAGCAAACGAGGCGACTGAAACAGTGAAACAGCAGATGGACCAGTCAGTCCGTGGCAACAGGCGAGTCAATATTGATGAAACACACGTATAATTCAACGTTGAGTCACGGCGCTGCGCACACAATTGTTCATGATTACCTCGGCTGTAGGAAAGTGTGTCGTAGATGGGTCCCAATGCAGATGACAAAGAGGCCAGAAAGAGCAGCCCATTTTCAGGAAAGACTACAAAAGTCGAGGCAGGGGTCTCGGCCAGTACGTTTTACCTGACCCTGACTAACATGTCTGACCAGTATATTTTACCTGACCCTGACTAACATGTCTGACCAGTATATTTTACCTGACCCTGACTAACATGTCTGACCAGTATATTTTACCTGACCCTGACTAACATGTCTGACCAGTATATTTTACCTGACCCTGACTAACATGTCTGACCAGTATATTTTACCTGACCCTGACTAACATGTCTGACCAGTATATTTTACCTGACCCTGACTAACATGTCTGACCAGTATATTTTACCTGACCCTGACTAACATGTCTGACCAGTATATTTTGTCTGACCACGAATTAGTCTTCTCTCCCTAAAATTCAGAGGATAACAAATAAAAGATAGCAATGAAAATCATAGCAGATAATAGCATAATGTCAAGAGACAGAGGACAGATTCATTGCATTCCATGTAGATGGTACCTGAACTGTACTGAATTTATCCGTGCAAACCACAAGAGTGTTAGCATTGGACGTTTGAATTAATCTTTTGAAGGGCAAAAGTGCACGCATCACGGACAGCAGCCAACGACTCACAGCCCGCTGCTTTCATCAGGGTCGGCGAAACATAGCTGACCAAGACCCTATTCTGTCTTTACGTAGCGGCCCTGGAAACAGGCCGCACTAATCACTAGTGTAGACTGGCCAAGGGATCGCAGTGGGAAGGCAAAACCAGGTATGTAAAAACCCCACCTGACATCCAATGTGTCGAGCGAAAAGAAACATATATCGCAGCATCGCTGTAAACTACGATACAACGTCCCTTCATGACGAATGGCGAAAAAGAAGAAGAAGAAGAAGAAGAGGAAGAAGAAGAAGAAAAAGAAGAAGAAAAAGAAGTATTAACTTAACGTCTTTTTCCTAGTTTAGAAGACACTATAGAGTCTCTATACAACCAGTTTCATTTACATGTCCTTGCTCTAAAAGCTATGCGCATCCAATATATTCGTAAATGCATGAATACTCCCTGCCGCTGCTACTTCCTCTATCCATGCATTCACCACTCTCTGACTATACAAATATTTCCTAATATCTAGTCTGGACCTTTCTTTAGTTAATTTCTGGCTATGCACTCTTGTTCTTGTAGGTGGTTGTATTTTTTTATTTTTATGTATTATAGTCGAATTTATCCTTCCTTTCTTTGATTTATTATAAACCTGTATTGTCACCTCGAGTTCGCCTCTTTTGTGGACACTGTAGTAGACAATGTAGGCCGGTTTGTTTTTCCTCATAACTGTAATTCTGGAATCCCACTATCAGCTTTCTCGCTTGTATTTTTGTATCCTTTCCAGCATGCTTATATCTTCTCTACCAAAATGACTCCACACCTGTATTCAGTACTCCAATCTAGGTCTAACTTGTATTGCTATTGTTCGTCAATAACTCCCCGTGCTGGAAATGAGTGCGCACTAAAGTTGATAAAAAGTAGTTGGTGCTTTCACCCGAATTAATATGTATTTGGTACCTTGTCTGCTATTTCACCTGGGTTAGAGTCAGGGTTAGAGTCAGAGTAAGTCAAGGTTAGAGTCAGGATTAGAATCAGGGTAAGATTCAGTGTTAGAGTCAGGCTAAGTCAAGGTTAGAGTTAGGGTTAGAGTCAGGGTTAGAGTCAGGGTAAGTCAAGGTTAGAGTTAGGGTTAGAGTCAGGCTAAGTCAAGGTTAGAGTCAGGGTTAGAGTCAGGGTAAGTCAAGGTTAGAGTTATGGTTAGAGCTAGGGTTAAGCATTTTCATTAAAACTTGAATAACAGTTGAGTAATAATGTGTATGAAAACTTGGGGTATTGACTTTTGCGTTCACATGTTCTTGTGCTATTTTTTTGTCATTTTTGTTCTCACTCTAACCCAAACCCGGGCGAAATAATAAAGTACACAATACGTTTGAATGCATCAGACGCCTAAGCGAACATTAGTACAATTATTATTAAGACCGTCCTGCAAAGCGTTGTGCCTGGGAAGCGTGGGAGAAGAAAACCAAAAATGAGATGGGAGGACAATATTAAAAAGTGGACGGGAAGGTCTGAAACCAATAACCTGACGAAAAATCGAGAGAAGGGAACTGGTTCGACAAACGGCAATAGCGGTGACTCAACGACCTTCTAGGTTACGGGACTGATGATGATGATTATGATTATAGTTATGGCGGACGGCGTAGGCTAGTGGTTAAGTGACACGGTTCACACACCGAAGGTGCTGGATTCGATCCCCATCACAGCACTGGCCGTTACCCGAAAAAGCAAACCCTTAGAAAGTGCAGGAGGAAGTATACCCTTACATAAAATCTATGCTGAAGTCGGATGCACTGGGCCAGATACATGGCCAAATGGAAAACAGAACATACTGGCTACCAAAAAAAATGATGCCTACTACCAGCTGAACAGAAGAGAGCAGGTCGTGGTCTTCAGACTCCGCACAGGCCACAACAGACTAAGGTACCATCTATTCAATAAACTGAAGATAGGTAGCACTGACGAATGCACCTGTGGCACAGGGAAAATGATCGCTGAACATCTGCTGCCAAATTGCCCGACATACGAGGACCAGAGAAAGCACATGTGCCCATCACCAATTAATCAATCAATGCGCATCGCATGTCCAGAAAGCAATGGCAAACTACTGGATGTAAAATGCCAAGAAATCTATGACAGTCGAGAGAAACGAAACTCAAAGATCTGATGGTGAGGCCCTCAGACCAGGCAGATCATCGACGCCAACTGGGGAAGAGGCCAATTTCAGAGTCAGTACAAGTAATAGAGATGACGGCCTAAAGCCTGACTGCATTACAGTGGACAACTCTGAAATGGGACTAAAAACAAAACTAAGAATAGGCACCTGGAATGTCAGGAGCCTATACCAGGGCAAGTTATTCATGATCGGAAGAGAAATGAAGAGAACCAAGATAGAGATTCTTGGAGTCTCTGAGCATAGATGGGCCGGACAAGGGCATTGTACCAGCTCCTCCGGAGAAACATTTATATACTCTGGGACGGACAAGGGTGGAAAAAGCGGGGTCGGCTTTATTCTGTCAAAGAAGACATCACCTTCACTACTCGGTTACAATCCAGTCAACGACCGCATAATTGTAATCAGACTAAAGAAAAAGACTAGAAATTTAACAATAATTCAAGTGTATGTACCAACATCAGCAGCAGACGATTGTGAAATGGATGATTTTTATAACACCTTGCAAGAAGCGATGGAAAAAGTTTAAAAAAGAGACATCTTGGTCATCATTGGAGATTTCAATGCGAAAGTCGGAGAGGAAAGAGCCGAAGAGGAGAGAAGTGTTCGAGGACCTTTTGGTTTGGGCAGAAATGAGCGAGAAGAAAGACTGGTTGAATTCTGCACGGAAAACAACCTCTCCATTGCCAACACCTTCTTCAAACAACATCCACGAAGACTGTACACGTGGACCTCCCCGGATGGCAACAGCAGAAACCAAATAGACTACATCCTAGTGCAACAAAGATGGAGATCAAATGTGCTGGCGACAAAAACACTGCCAGGAGCAGACTGCGATACAGACCACGAATTACTGTTTGCAGTTTTCCAAACAAGACTACGCAGGATCTACAAAGGTTGCCAGCCAATACGCTTCGATGTATCAGCAATACCTACTAATTACAACATCAAAGTAGAAAACAAATTTGAGGCGTTGCTTGCTATACAGGAAGAGATGACATCTGAGGAGTTGACATCGTACGCAAGGGAGATTTTGATCTCGACAGCAAAAGAAATGATTCCAAAGATATTGCACAAGACACAGAGCTATATAACAGACGAAACACAGAAACTCATTGCAGAAAGGCAACAATTAAAACAAATCGGAAGTAAGGGGACCAACACAGCATTTAAAAACTGCGCAAGAAAAGTTAGAAGAGAAATAAGAAAAGATAAAAGAAGATACATAGTAGAAACATGTAAGGATATAGAAAACCTACAACAACAAGGCAAAGAAAGAGATGCATTCAAAGCAATAAGAACACTGACAAGGGAATTCCGTCCGGTTCCACATGTCATAAATGACGAAGAGGATAACACACTAACAGAAACCAAAGACATACTGAATAGATGGAGAGAGTACTGCAGAACCATGTATGGAGACAGCACAAAGCGCTCAGTTACAATCCTACCAAAGGATGAGAAAGAACTTGAACCAACATTGGAAGAAGTACGCTCTGCAATTAAAAGCCTGAAAAAGGGAAAGTCCCCAGGATGCGATGATATCCCAGCAGAGCTAATACAAGCAGGAGGAGAGGCATGTGCTCGAGTCTACCACAAGCTGTGTAAACAGATATGGCACAGTGCAGAGTGGCCAGAAGCATGGAAGAAATCAATTTATATTCCCCTCCCCAAAAAAGGCAACCTGAAGCTGTGCACGAACTACCGAACTATCGCACTGATCAGCCATGCTAGCAAGATACTCCTGCGAATCCTATTAAGAATGATAGAGAAAAGGTTTAAATCTGAAATTCACGTAGTCCAGGCAGGTTTTTAGGAAAGACAGAGGGACCCGGGACCACATATTCAATTTAAGGAATATCCATGAAAAATGTAGAGAGTTTAATGTAGACCTGTACACATGTTTCATTGATTACACTAAGGCCTTCCACACGGTAAAACATCAAAATCTGTGGAGAATCATGAAGGAAATGGGGTTTCCTTTGCATATAGTCCATCTCATTGAAACATTATACCAAGATCAACAAGCCGCTGTACGAGTATCTGGGTAAACATCAGATTGGTTTGCAGTACAAAAGGGAGTCCGACAGGGATGTATACTCTCACCTTATCTGTACAACATATATGCGGAATGTATAATGAGAAATGTGCGAGAAGATGAGAACATTGAAAGTTTCGACCCATTTACGATTGGGGGGTACGAGATTCCAGAGTTACGATATGCAGATGGCACAGTGATACTATTAAGAAGTGCGGAAGGGCTAGAGCAGCTACTTTCAGCCGTTAATGGACATAGTAAAGATCAAAATCTGTTCATAAACATAAACAAAACAAAGATAATGACCACCAATAAAACACAATGTCAGCATACATTTACAGTGGGTGGTGAGGAAATAGATCAGGTTACACATTTTGAATATCTGGGCTCAAGAATCGACAAAAATGGTGACTGCTCGAAAGAAATCAGAAGCAGACTAGCTATGGCAATGCAGAGACTGAACAGCCTGAAGAAATTATGGCAGGGCACCAACAAAACGATAAAAGTAAAAGTCTTGAGAGCCTGTGTTTTTCCTGTGGCAGCTTATGGCTGTGAAGCATGGACGATTACCAAAACTTCTAGACAAAGAATCGAATCCTTCGAGTCAAAATGTTACAGAAAGATTCTCAGAATACCCTGGACAGAGAAAAGAACAAATGTAGACATTCGGCAAGAGTTGAGCATAGAGGAGAACTGGTTTATCAATTCCATTTTGGCTAGAAAATGCAAATACTTTGGTCACATCAAGAGACACAACGGTCTTGAGAGGACGGTGATGGAAGGTATGGTGCCAGGCAAAAGAGGAAGGGGTAGACCAAGAAGACGATGGCACCAAGATATCCAGGAGTGCCTGAGTATGACAGTGGCGGAAGCTGGAGTTTTGGCAAGGGAACGAGTTTCTTTCATACAGACTGTGATGGGAGCGACGTTCTACAAAGGACATGCTACATGATGATGATGCCCATCGCTCCTTTCGGGGCATATGTTATTGACAACCCTTTACTAGCAAGGTCGGTATTTTGCTGCGTTTTCCGCGTTTATCTAAATGTTAGTCCAGAGACCGAAGTTCATTTTCAGTGTCGTCTTCAAGTGTTTCTTGGTCTACGTCCTCCCTTCTGCTCATGTGGATTCTATGTCAAGACCTATCTGGGCACGTTTGAAGGTGATTTTCGTATCGTGTATCCTATCCAACCTCATTTCCTACGTTTGATTTGTTGCTTGACTGGCTGTTGGATTCTCATAGTGTCTTGCTAGCTGTTATCCTCCGTAGACACTTATTGACGAACGGCTAGAGTTTTTTTCTGTATTGCCTTTGTCGATATCCAAGTCTCTGCTTCGTACAGGATTACTGACTTGACATTGGAATGAAACAATCTTAACTTTGTATTAGTATTTATTTCCTTGGATTTCAATACATTATTCATTAACGATCCTTGTCTTTTCAATGAATTTATTGTCCTTATATCTGCCCATGTGCCCCTTGAAGTATTAATGGTGCTGCACAAATATGTGAGGGTTTCCATCTCTTACCTTAACTTAACGTCTTTATACTGGTTTAGAAGACGCTGCATAGTCTGTATACAACCAGTTTCATTTACATCATCTTGTTCTAAAAGCTATGCGCATCCAATTTATTCTTAAATACATTAACTGTCCCTGCCTCCACAACCTCCTCTGGCAATGCATTCTAAGCATTCACCACTTTCTGACTAAAAAAATATTTCCTATTATCTTGGCTTGGCTTCGTTTATTCTCAATCTCCCACTACCAAACACTGAAAGGGCTTAAGTAGCAGAATGTAGTCCAGAAAACAGATTGCGTTGTGTCGTAGTTTACAGCTTCACTGCAATATTTGCACATTTCGGTCCAACACATCTGACTTCAGCAAGCATTTTTTGAGTACCGGGTTAGCATTCCCTCTTCGATCCCTTCTCCTTAGCAAGTCTGCCCTGTTGCAGCCTATCCAGCATCACCGCGTGGAGGTGTAGAAGGGTCTTGGCAGCTTTGGTTTGCTGGCCCTGACACTAGCAGTCAGCTATGGGTCGCTGACCACTGCAGCTCATGCGCTGCTCAGCGTCCTGATCCCTTCCTATTATCCAATCTGGACCTCGCTTTAGTAAACTTGTAGCTATGCCCTCTTGTTATTGTGCGTGGCTGTATTTTTTTAAAAGCTTGTTATAGTCTAATTTATTCATTCTTTCTTCGACCCACCTCCAAACATGATTAGCTCTTTGCTTAAGAAGCTGATATTAAACAGTTTGATTTTCTTCATGTTAATATTTAGTTCCTATTCGGCTTAATGCGTCTTCTATCTGAATTGAACGTTGTAAGGTAACTGATCCCTCCAAATACCGTTAAAAAAAGAAAGTAGAGGTCCCAGTTTGATTATACAAAAAAAATTGGAGGTGATGGTAGTGACTAAGAAACAACAACCTTCAACAACAACAAACTTCAACAATAGCAACCTTCAACAACAGCAACCCTCAAAATGAACAACCTTCAACAAAAACAACCTTCAACAACAACAACCTTCAACAGCAACAACCTTTAACAACAACCTTCAACAACAACATTCAACAACAACCTTCAACAGCAAAAACCTTCAACAACAATAACCTTCAATAGCAACAACCTTCAACAACAACAACCTTCAACAGCAACCTTCAACAACAACAACCTTCGACAGCAACCTTCAACAACAACAACATTCAACAGCAACCTTCAACAACAACAACCTTCAACAACAACAACCTTCAACAACAACATTCAACAACAGCAACCTTCAACAGCAACCTTCAACAACAGTAACCTTCAACAACAACAACCTTCAACAACAACAACCTTCAACAACAACAACCTTCAACAACAGCAACCTTCAACAACAACAACCTTCAACAACAACAACAACCTTTAACAACAACAACCTTCAACGACAACTTTCAACAACAACCTTCAATAACAACCTTCAACAACAACAACCTTCAACAACAAAAACCTTGAACAACAACAACTTTCAACAACAACAACCTTGAACAACAGCAACCTTCAACAACAACAACCTTCAACAGCAATCTTCAACAACAACCTTCAACAACAACCTTCAGCAACAACAACAACCTTCAACAAAAAACAACCTTCAACAACAACAACCTTCAACAACAACCATCAGCAACAACAACAACCTTCAACAACAACAACCTTCAACAACAAAAATCCTCAACAACAAACAATCTTCAACAACAACAACCTTCAACAACAACAACCTTCAACAACAACCTTCAACAGCAACATTCAACAACAACAACCTTCAACAGCAACCTTTAACAACAACATTCAACAGCAACCTTCGACAACAACAACCTTCAACAACAACAACCTTCAACAACAACAACCTTGAACAACAGCAACCTTCAACAACAGCAACAGTCAACAACAACAACCTTCAACAGCAACCTTCAACAACAGCAGCCTTCAACAACAACAACCTTCAACAACAACAACCTTCAACAACAACCTTGTCTGTACCTTTCTCGATGTACAGGCAACATTAAATATTCTGGTCAGCCAGTCTGTCGGTACCTTTCTCGACGTCCAGACCGCATTAAATATTCTGGTCAAAAAGTCTGTTGGTACCTTTCTCGACGTCCAGGCCACATTAAATACTCTGGTCAGCCGGTCTGTCTGTATCTTTCTCGACGTCCAGGCCACATTAAATATTCTGGTCAGCCGGTCTGTCTGTACCTTTCTCGACGTCCAGACCACATTAAATATTCTGTTCGGTTTCCCATTTGGTCATGTATCTAGCGCTAATAAGCCGTTTTGACTCTTTGTATGTCATACTAGTATCTGTGGTTTAACAATCAATTATTCAATTAAAGCAATTGCCGGCTTCCATGGGGCGTATTCAATAAATACACGCCAAGACTTCCTGTCTCAGACCATCTTTGGCAGCTGAATCCACATCTTCCTAGTTGCTCTGACATTGGTCCCAAGCTCTCTCTCTCTCTCAACCCGAGTAGAAAGAGTAGCCAGCGACGCTTTGTTGTCGATTTAGATATATTTGACCCTTTAGCAACAATCTTCAATATGTCGTTTGTCGGCATGTCAGAGTATCTGATCCTGTCATGGAAAAACATTAGTTGACAGTTTTAGTCAACTTCCTTATATTCGCTTAAGCAGCGTTAAATGTTTGCAAGATGGAGCAGACGGCATCATTTCAACCTCCATTTGGCCACATTTTATAACATGTCTGGCAAGTGAACAATACTAACCACTTCTGCCCTGAGTTCTTGAGGTTTGACCAAAAGAGTATCAGACCACGCCATCCTCTGCGTTCCTATTGTCAACGTTTCAGTCTTACCCATGGTCATTTATAGACTGTCTTATGTCATCATCCCAGCGGACATTGGACTGTAGTGGTGGTCTGGATACTCTCTCTTTCTCTCTCTCTCTCTCTATATATATATATATATATATATATATATATACATATATATATATATATATACACACATATAAAGAATAAAATTGGACCTAACACGGAGCCCTGTGGCACTCCACATTTTACCTCGCACCACTCAGAGTAATCCTCATTTATCACCACTCTCTGCATTCTTCCCATTAAACATGTTTCTATTTATTTGTCAACTTGGCTACGTTTTACATATAATTTTAATTTACCAAACAATCTTTGATGAGTTACTTTATCAAAAGCATTTGCGAAAAAATGTTCACTTCTTGGCAAGGAATCTTCTAATCAATCCTTAAATCAAAACAATTGACTGTCCATGTGGAGAACAGGTCTTTAACAAATACACACCAAATATTCTTGTCTAAGGTCACCTGTGGCAGCTCAATTCCAATCATTCTAGTCTCTTTGATTTTTTTACTCTCGTTCTTCTGAGTCTGCCGTGAATGACTGAATGAAATGAAAATTCAATTAACTGGGCCTGTGTTTCCGACTTGTGTTTCTACTGTTTAGGATCGTGGAAAGTGCATTTCTGATTTCCCAATTCACTTAAGGATCCCAGCTACCCACGCAAGGGTCATGTTTACGGTCAGAAAATCACCGGTGCATGACGCGATAACGACCCTGCCATGAACCGACCAGCGGGAGAAAACGGTTAAACAGCAGCTGTGAAATCCGTAAAATATTCAAGAACCCATCTCTTAGGGCTACGACTCACAATATCATCATGCACAAACAAAATACTCAAACATCTGCGGGAACACAACATCCTCCAAAAAAACAACTCGTCCGCACAAAATAGAAGGACAAGGAAGCCAACAAACAAAAGGGGAAAAAGAGGAGGAATAAGAAAATTTAGAAAAATCCACACGGTACTCGGCACTACAAAGACAGCCACAAATATCACACCGACACATACGATAAGGAGTACTCGTCAAACTCTCCCTCCTCGCGAGGCAGCGGAGTATAGGGTTCCCTCTCTGGATCCCACATGGACCTTGGTCAACACACCCTCCGCCCAGGCAACACAGTTGCGCACAAAGTATGAGACTAAAGATAGGCCTAAAATAGGGTGCTATAGAGGATGTAGTCAAAGGGGAGAGTTTAGGTCAGAGAAGTGGGAATTAAGTAGTGGAAAACCAAACATTAAAATGATGCAGCAAAAACAAAAAGTGGAAAAACAACAAAATTGCAAACTAAAATGTTTTTATGCAAATGTGAGAAGAATAGTAAATAAAAGAGAAGAATTGGAACTGTATGTAGAAGAAGAAAACCCAGATATAATAGGATTAACAGAATCATGGACATTTGAGGAGATTGCAGATAGTGGACTTGAAATTGAGGGATATACAATGTTAAGGAAAGATAGGATAGTTCGAGACAAGACTAAGGGAGGTGGCGTTTTATTATACTGTATAAATTCTGTTAATATAACGATCAAAGATTATTTATCATGTGGTAACAAAAATGAAAGTGTATGGGGAGAAATAGAAAGTGGGGGTGAAAAAACAGTGATTGGAGTATGCTATAGATGTCCATCAAGTCAAAAGGAGGAAGATGAGGAGCTGATTAGTAGCATAGTAAAGGCAAGTGATAGGAAATTATTATTAATGGGGGATTTCAACTTTCCAGAAATAAAATGGGATATGGCAGAAGCACTTGTAGAGTCAAAATCTTTTGTTAAGTGCATAACTGAAAAATTTTTAATTCAACATGTAGTAGCAGCCACCAGAGGCAAAAACATACTCGACCTAGTTTTTACTACAGAGGAAAATATGATTGAAAACGTTACCGTAGGGGAACTGTTTGGCTCAAGTGACCATCAAATCATCCGATGGGATCTTATTGCAGTGAAAGAAGTGAACATAAACACGCGAACATATGACTACTCTAAAATAGATGTTAAGAGGATGAAAGAGGCAGCGAACCACATAATCTGGAAAGATATTGTCGTAAGAACAGATGTTGAACAGGAGTGGGAGAGTTTTAAAACAGTTCTAGAAACGCTAAAAGAGGAATGTGTTCCATGCAGGGAGGTACATCCCAAGCGTAAAAAGTGGATAACTAGATTTGTAGTGAAATGTAGAAGAGCGAAAAATAAAGCATGGAAAAAATATATAGAGGCAGGTAAATCAAAAGAAACATATGTAAAATATTTAGACAAGCAGAACATATCTCAGAAAGCGAATAAAACGGCAAAAATACTTCGAAAAAAAACTTGCTCAGAGGATCAAGTAAAAGCTTCTTCTCTTATGTTAGAAATAAACAAAGAACGAAAGACAAAGTAGGCCCTCTCATAGACAGTACAGAGAAAATAATAAGTAAGAATAGGGAGGCAGCAAATCTGCTCAATCAGTACTTTGGCACAGTCTACACAAAAGAGGACTGCTCCAAGATCCCAGAGCCTATAGATATTTTTCAAAGAGACATGGATACAGCGGAATTAAGATCAATCTGTATTACAGAGGAAATGGTTTTTAAAAAATTGGAGGGGTTGAAAGTGAATAAATGTCCAGGTCAAGATGGTATTCATCCAAAATTGCTGTATGAAATTAGAGACCAACTAGCAAAACCATTGGCTATATTATGTTCTCAATCACTTACAAAGGGGATTATTCTACGGGATTGGAAAGATGCAGGAGTGATCCCCTTTTTCAGAAAAGGCAAAAAATCAGACCCAGCAAATTATAGACCGGTGAGTTTAACGAGCATAGTCTGTAAATTGTTAGAGTCAATAATCAAAGAAAACATTGTAATGCATTGAGACAAATTTAATCTAATTAGAAATAGTCAGCATGGGTTTACTAGAGGGAGATCATGCTTAACAAATCTATTAGCATTCATGGAGGAGGTTACTAAAATCATAGATATAGTGGACGTTATTTATCTAGACTTTGCAAAGGCCTTTGATAGAGTACCTCATCAAAGATTATTTTGAAAGTTAAAATCACATGGAATAGGTGGGGAAGTTGCCAAATGGATTGAAAATTGGTTAACGGAAAGAAGGCAAAGGATGGGTATAAATAAGGAGTACTCTGAGTGGTGTGAAGTGAAAAGTGGAGTGCCACAGGGCTCGGTTTTTGGACCAATTTTATTCTTGATATATATAAATGATTTGGACATAGGTATGGGATCCATTATTGCAAAATTTGCTGATGACACAAAACTATGCAGTAGTGTCTCATCTAAAGCAGAAGTGGATATATTGAGGTCGGATTTAGATAAAATTCGAGAATGGTCTGTAATCTGGCAAATGGAGTTTAATGTAGATAAATGTACAGTCATCCACATGGGTAGATCCAATATGGAACATAATTACAGAATAGGAGAGAACAATATTAGAAAGATAGATAAAGAAAGGGACTTAGAGGTTATAATAGATCATACATGTAAGGTGAGGGAGCAAGTTCAGGTAGCAGTAAAAAAGGCAAATGCAATGTTAGGCATGATAAAAAGAAATATTAAACATAGGAGCAAGGAAGTGATAGTCAAACTGTATAAAGCATTAGTTAGACCTAGATTGGAGTACTGTGTACAGGTGTGGAGTCCTTATCAGAGAGGGGATATAGACATGCTGGAGAGAATACAAAAAAGAGCGACAAAGCTGATAGTGGGATTCCAGAATTACAGTTATGAAGAAAGATTAAAAAGAACTGGCTTTCAGTGTCTAGAAGAGAGAAGAATTCGTGGTGACTTAATACAGGTGTATAAGATGATCAGAGGAATGGATAAAGTAGACTATAACAAGTTTTTTAAAGTACAACCACCAACAAGGACAAGAGGGTACAGCTACAAGTTGACTAAGGAGAGGTCCAGATTAGATATTAGGAAGTATTTCTTTAGCCAGAGAGTAGTGAATGCTTGGAATGCATTGCCAAGTGAGGTGGTGGAGGCTGGGACGGTCAATGCATTTAAGAACAGATTGGATGCGTACAGCTTCTAGAGGAAGGTGATGTAAATGGAACTGGTTGTATACAGACTCTGCAGAGTCTTCTAAACCAGTATAAAGACGTTAAGTTAAGTTAAGAATGAAATTGAATTCTGAAATGAAAATTAATATAAATGAGTGAACTGGAACCCCCTTTTGAAAAAATAACATTTGGTACATGTCTGTAATGCCCAATATGTAACTGGCTGAACAGGTACTTGTTCAATCTGCAGAAGCCTGCTTCAGTTTGAATACTGTAACATAACTTAACTTCTTTATACTGGTTTAGAAGGCTTTGCAGAATCTGTTTACAGTCAGTTTCTTGCACTCAATGTAATCCAAACAAATCTAAGTGCATCAAATCTATTTCTAAATGCATTAACTGACCCTGCTTGCACTATTTCCTAATGAAATGAATTCCAAGCATTCACCACTTTCTGACTAAAAAAATTGTTCCTAATAGCTACACCTGACCGTTCTTTAATTAATTGATGCTGTATCTTCATGTTCTTGTAGCCAGCGAAACTTTAAATACTTCTTAAACTGCATTTATCCTTTCCCTAGATAACTTTATAAATCGGTATTAAATCGCCTCAAATTATGTTATGTTCTAGACACCGCAGGTGGGTTCCTCTGTCGTTCCCTGTAACCATATTTCAGGAATGCATATTTCAGTTTTCCGATTCTTCTTTGTATCCATCCCAGTGCGCTTTTATTCCCTGTTTGATAAGGACAACAATTGAACATGATACTACAATCTAGGTCTAACTAATGCTTTATGGAGTTTTACTATCACTTCCTTACTAATTAGTTTATTCGAGTAGCCTATGGCCGGAGGCTCTAAGGAAGGATATGCACCTCTGGTTTTTATACTGCCCAGTTGTCTCTCTTATTTTTTAAAATTGGTATAATTTTGGTTATCTTGCACTCTTTTGGTATAACCTTGCAGTGCCAGGCTGGAAAAAGCATCTTCAGAAATAACTGTTAACTTGCAATGTCGTACTTGACTATTTCTGGTGTTAGTTATACTATCATGCCCAGCTGTTTTATCAATCTTCACTTTCTCTAGTGCTGCCTCCAGCTTTTCTGTTATGATGGTTTGCCCATAATTGATTTCCTCTTCTGGTGTTAGTTATACTATCATGCCCAGCTGTTTTATCAATCTTCACTTTCTCTAGTGCTGCCTTCAGCTTTTCTGTTATGATGGTTTGCCCATAATTGATTTTCTCTTCTGGTGTTAGTTATACTATCATGCCCAGCTGTTTTATCAATCTTCACTTTCTCTAGTGCTGCCTTCGGCTTTTCTGTTATGATGGTTTGCCCATAATTGATTTTCTCTTCTGGTGTTAGTTATACTATCATGCCCAGCTGTTTTATCAATCTTCACTTTCTCCAGTGCTGCCTTCGGCTTTTCTGTTATGATGGTTTGCCCATAATTGATTTTCTCTTCTAGTGTTACAGCCTGTCGTACCTGGAGCTTAGTCTACATATGCACAGATCACTTATGAGTCCCTGCATCTTTCCTGTATAAACATTAGTTTATCATTTTAGTCAACTTGTCCATGATTGTTGAAGCTTATGTGGCTTAAAATAAATGTAGACATGATAAGGCAATCGGCATGAGGATGAGGCAGTCGACATAAGCCCAAGTTCCTCTTTGCTGCCTCTTAGAACATATCTACCAGGTGGACAATACTGGCCATGAAGAATTGTTGTTGAAAATAACAACCGGACAATCAATGAACGCATGTAATATACTTTTGCTTTTAAATATACAGCCCTGTAGCACTCCACATTTTACCTCGCACTGCTCAGAGTAATCCTTATTTATGACCACTCTCTGCCTTCTTCACGTTAAACATGTGGGTTTTTTTTTGGGTTCCTTTCCATTTGCCAACTTGACTACCTTTTAGATATGATTTCAACTTCGTACTAAACAATCTATGAGGTACTCATTCAAAGGCCTTTGCAAATAACATCATCACTTCTTAGCAAGGAATAGTATGCTTTCTAATCAATCAATTCCGTGGCTAAGTGGTTAAGTCGTCGGCCTCGTGATCAGGTGGTGTGGGTTTGACTCCGGACTACGCTGTCTTTTTCACAGGTGCTCGATGAGGAGTCCCCTGCATCTCGTAGTCGCCCCCTAGTCGTCTTGTCCTTGAAATGCCACTGGGGTCGGGCGGCACGAGACGAGAGAGTGAGGATAAAAAGTAGCGCAGTTAATCCTAACTAAAAATAGCACTACCAAAATAAATTATGCCATCATCGTCTACGATGGACGGCGGCTTTTGCCTTCTTTTTTTAATCAATCAATATAACAATTGAATATCCCTGTGGAGAATAGGTCTTTAACAAATACATACCAAGTATAATGTACTATTAGGACTACCGAACGATGTTTGCCCAGTCAACGGCATCCGTTTTTGCTTCGTATTGACATACCTGGTGATGTATGATCTTTTGGTTTCATTCTTATATAGTCTATTCTGTGCTTGCTATTTTCGTCAATTAATTTTCATATAGGTTTTATGTCAAGCCTATAGTGCAATGATAAATTAACTGTATAAAGAGAATGGTTGAACAGAGTGCAGATCTACTGTTTCTTCTTACTGTAAGAAACCATACAGTCAGTGGTTCACGTTGAGGTAAGCGTGTTATATTAGGCCTACCAAAGGATTTGTATGTAGTCAACAGCATTCTTATTTATTGTTCGTATTAGAATGATAACTTGTGACGTATGATTCGGAGAACACATTCTTAAATAGCTTAAAAAGTTTGTATTTTAATGTCTGCTTGTTTTAGTGTACATAAAATGTTGCCAGATTTGTTTGACGGACAACTAAACAAAACTAAACGCCTGAAAAATGGTAATCCTGGATATATTTTTGTTTCTTGGTGCAATCTTTCGTTCTTTTTTGGACGTTAACATTCATAGGTGCAAGGCTGTGTCTATTAAACATCTCGTTCCCATGACAATCACCATCTGTTTGATCAGTTCAGAAACTGGTTGTAACGTTGTCTAAGCATGTCCCTTTATTTTGCCAACGACAGCAACAACATTTGTTTTGCCCCCTAAAATATTCGGCAGGAAACTTTCATGTATCATATGCTACCCCAGCCAACGCAATCTTCGTTGTTGTATCAATTGTAATATTTGTCTTTGTGCGCCTACCTCAGTGAAGGGATTGTCAATGTATATCCCTTCTGTCAAACATAGTATTTGCATCCTATTGTATCACCACATTTCAAGCGTTTTCAAGCTTTATTCATCAGTATTTGAGCATGTTTCAGCCCCACACAATGCAATTGGCACTTCAGCAGTGACCATTCTTTTCTTCAGCTTTATCCTGATATTATTAAAGGTAAGCAACATCTGTTTTTCTTTGAAGGTTTATTTTGTCAATGTATTCCTTGTTCAAAATGTCGGTCTCATTGCGGGCATTTTCTGTAATGTTTTACGATTAACGAATGCCTGAAAAAAAGGCAAATATTTCTTTTTTTAATGCAGTCTTTTAATTTTGGTATAACGGTAACTTAACTTAACTTAACGTCTGTATACTGGGTTATCTGACTGTTCGTAGTCTGTATACATCCAGTTGCCTTCACATTTCCTTGCTCTAAATGCTATACGCATGCAATCTATTATTAAATGCATTAACTGTCCCTGCCTCCACTACCTCCTGAGGCAATGCATTCCAAACATT
This sequence comes from Ariolimax columbianus, assembly GCA_036924085.1. NCBI lineage: Eukaryota > Metazoa > Mollusca > Gastropoda > Stylommatophora > Arionidae > Ariolimax > Ariolimax columbianus. The sequence continues at coordinate 27,526,616 of JAVGWX010000019.1, forward strand.
ATCACTCTCTGACTAACAAAATATTTCCTAATATCCAATCTGGACCTTTCTTTATTTTATTTGTAGCTATGCCCTCTTGCTCTTGTTGGTGGTTATATTTTGAAAAAACTTGTTATAGTCTAATTTAACCTTTCCTGTACTTATTTTAAAAACCTTTATTAAGTCACCTTGAATTCTTCTCTATTCTTCTTCTTCTTCGTCGTACGCTGTTTACAGCGATATACGTTGCACTGTTTTATTTTGTTACGCTTGTGGCTCAGTGCATCCGATTTCAATAGGCGTTTCTGTAGGTATGCCCTCCTTAGCCTTTGGCTGTCCTCAGTCTATCTGCAAGGCAGCAGTTGTTTTTGGTCAGAGTTGTCTCTCTTAGGGAAGTTGTCTTGCAGGACAATCGAATCTTCCCCACTCGTGTCTATAGGGTTTGGCAATGATATGATATGGTGGACCTGGTACTAGTTGGTTCTATCCCGGAAGTGAGGCAATCCAGTGTGACTGTGTCTCAAGATCGTCACGTCCTGCCAGAAACGTAGCATATGCATGTGAGTGAGGTATCTCTTTGCTCCCTTTATTTTCTCGGCTCATCTGCAGTGATGGCACGCCTAGCATTCCCCGCCACCTGGAACGTTGTCACAATAGAGCAGTGGTGCAATGTCCGCTGGACTGCATTTCTTCTGCGTCCATTAGGATGACTGATAGCAGACAGAGATAAAGAGCGAGGCAGGAGTGCATTTAACAAGGTGCATTTCTGCGGCTCGACCGGGTCGGGCTGAGACGCGAGCCCCAGGTCCCAACCATATCGTAGCCTCCCATCACAGTGGTGCTGAGATTTAGGGCGGAATTCTGGCTTAGGTGCGTTCGGCCGTAGTCCCTCAGATGGTAGCTTCGCACCATTGGCTTATCAGCCAAGCACGTGGACCAAATGTCAGCGACCTGCGATTCTTCTCGAAGGAGTGCATTTAACCAGGGGACAAGCCTGGTCATGGCACGGAGATGTTGTTCGCCTGGTGTGCGGACATATCTCATGGTCAAGGATTGAGTCTCAGCTGTTCGCAGTGAGATAGCTGATCTACTGCTTACGACACCCCGACCGAGAACTAAGTCTTCTACTAGTGATTTCACGCCTCATCGCCGTATAGGGTGAATATCGAGCAGCTTCCCGCCAGCTTTGATCGGCGGACGGCAGAGACCTCTTTCTGCGGCTCGACCGGATCGGGCTGAGACGCAAGCCCCAGGTCTCAACCATATCGCAGCCTCCCATCGCAGTGGTGGTGAGATTTTCGGCGGGATTCCGGCTTAGAGGCATTCGGCCGTAATACCTCACATGGTAGCCTCGCGCCATTGGTTTATGGGCCTAGTACATGGACAAATGTCTGAGACTCCTCTCGAATTGAGCTTCTCTATTCTAGACACCGTAGGTCGATTTTTTTTAGTCTTTCATCATCTGTAATTCTGAAATCCCACTATCAGTTTTGTCGCTCTTGTTTGTATCCTTTCCATGATGTGTATATCTCCTCTACGATAGGGACTCCACACCTGTACACAACGTTTTTGTTAAAGTCCACGTTTGGCCCTGGTAACAGAGAGTTGGTACGAATATACTGTTGATTAGCATTATTGTTGTGGACACGTTAGGGTGTTACAATAATTGTAACAGCTAGTATACAATTGCATTTGCTTTCGTGTACTCTAGAAAATTCATTTTTATTCAGCAGCAAATGCCAAAATGGCAACTCTTTATAATTGAAATATTGCGTAATATCCTCTAACGACCAACATGACTCTCTCCAAGGTTACATTCTCTAGTATGTCGGAAAATGCTAAGTTGTGAGTGCAATTGTGGTGTAGAAAATAAAACGTAGAGGCTGTTTTTGGTTATGGCTTACAGTGAAAGAAATTACAGACATGTCGAATATAGAAACTATCAATGTTGCCACGTAATATCCGGTCCAACGGATATTCATTTAAGAGATTGTCAGTGCCTACACGGTGTCCGAAAAGTCGACGACAAATGGTAAAAAAATCAAGGACACTCATTAAACGATCCATGAGGACAGAATGGGGAGACCAAGACAGATAAAATAAACCAGAAAATGACGGTACAGAAAAACGGGAGAGACGGGCAAAGAGCTTCAGATTCAGAACGGGAAATTGCAGACTAAAGGTCCACCTGTACATAATGGGGAGACCAAGACAGATACAATAATCAGAAAATGACGGTACAGAAAAACTTGGGAGAGACGGGCAAAGAGCTTCAGATTCAGAACGGGAAATTGCAGACTAAAGGTCCACCTGGACAGAATGGGGAGACCAAGACAGATAAAATAATCAGAAAATGACGGTACAGAAAAACTTGGGAGAGACGGGCAAAGAGCTTCAGATTCAGAACAGGACATTGCAGACTAAAGGTCCACCTGGACAGAATGGGGAGACCAAGACAGATACAATAATCAGAAAATGACGGTACAGAAAAACTTGGTAGAGACGGGCAAAGAGCTTCAGATTCAGAACGGGAAATTGCAGACTAAAGGTCCACCTGGACAGAATGGGGAGACCAAGACAGATACAATAATCAGAAAATGACGGTACAGAAAAACTTGGGAGAGACGGGCAAAGAGCTTCAGATTCTTATATTCTGCTACTGAAGCCCTTTCAGGGTTTGGTAGCGGGAGATTGAGAACGAATGAAGCCAAGCCAAGCCACTCCCACATATAAGCTAAAGGTCGGCCATTAGCAGAAGAGCAACGCTTCAGTAGTCGAGTTAAAGAAATTTGCAATAGGATATATCTGACATTAAAGGTTCGCACAACATCCATACTGGAGAAGATTGGAAAGGGATTATGTTGGAGGTGTGGATGTATCCATATACGTTCATGGCCTCACGTCAGACGACCACACTTTGGAACAGTAGGTGTGAGGGCTGTGAGAGAGGGAGGGGGGCGGGGGAAGGCGAGAAGGTACGGACTTAAAAGGATTGGGGGCCGCACGGACCTGCGTCGAGTAGGTGTGAAGGCTGTGAGGGGGGGGGGGGGGAGGCAAGGTGTCACGGGTTTGTAAGGACAGGTGCGAGGGCGGGGGGCGGGGGGGGGGGCGTTGGACACGGACTTTCATAGAGTAGATGTAAGGTCTCTCTCTCTCTCTCTGTGCGTGTGTGGAGGACGAGGCGAGGAGGTGTGTGAGTCAAGTAGGTGTGAGGCCTGTGGGGAGCCAAGAGAGTGACAGAGAGAGTGTGACAGAGAGACAGAGAGTGTGACAGAGCGACGCTGTGAGAGCGAGAGAGAGAGAGAGTACTGCAAAACAAAGTACTGTTCTGACGCGATATAATTCAGTTTGGCCGTAATAACAGACAACTGAAGACGCACAATAGACTCATCACAATAGACTCATCACAATAGACTCATAAGAATTGCTCAAGCTTAAATACCGGCTTACAGAAAATCAATAATCTGAAAATCTTTTGCGTATCTGTGTCCAGGGAAAATACAGCCCTTATTAGCTTCTGCGCCGTCAGACGGGTCAATCAGAAAGCAGCTTGGAGAAGTTTTGTACAACGTCGTCCAGAAATCGACATGTCTTAGTCGCCATGTGCTAAGGTTGTACATGAAGGACATTTCGGAAGGTAATGCTGCAAGAAATTGGACTGGTCACTTTGCCTCCAAGAAAAGGGAGGACTTCGGACAGAAAGACTCTCTAACACTTCATCCTCGACGGCTGGGTGTAGTATCGGTTTACGGATATAGCGTTGTTGCAAGCTGTGTAGAACTATCTTACAGCTATTATTAGAATTTGCTATGCGTTTTCGCAGGTTGGTATGTCACCACCACCACCACCACCACCACCACCACGGCGGCGGCGGCGGCGGCGGCGGCGGCGGCGGCGGCGGCGGCGGCGGCGGCGGCGGCGACGGCGACGGCGACGGCGACGGCGACGGCGACGGCGACGGCGACGGCGACGGCGACGGCGGCGGCGGCGGCGGCGACGACGACGACGACGACGACGACGACGACGACGACGACGACGACGACGACGACGACGACGACGACGACGACGACGACGACGACGACGACGACGACGACGACGACGACGACGACGACGACGACGACGACGACGACGACGACGACGACGACGACGACGACGACGACGACGACGACGACGACGACGACGACGACGACGACGACGACGACGACGACGACGACGACGACGACGACGACGACGACGACGACGACGACGACGACGACGACGACGACGACGACGACGACGACGACGACGACGACGACGACGACGACGACGACGACGACGACGACGACGACGACGACGACGACGACGACGACGACGACGACGACGACGACGACGACGACGACGACGACGACGACGACGACGACGACGACGACGACGACGACGACGACGACGACGACGACGACGACGACGACGACGACGACGACGACGACGACGACGACGACGACGACGACGACGACGACGACGACGACGACGACGACGACGACGACGACGACGACGACGACGACGACGACGACGACGACGACGACGACGACGACGACGACGACGACGACGACGACGACGACGACGACGACGACGACGACGACGACGACGACGACGACGACGACGACGACGACGACGACGACGACGACGACGACGACGACGACGACGACGACGACGACGACGACGACGACGACGACGACGACGACGACGACGACGACGACGACGACGACGACGACGACGATGACGATGACGACGATGATGATGATGATGATGATGATGATGATGATGATCTCTTTAGTTGTGCTGCACTGGTAGCTCTTGATAGCCTGATGTCTCCCGGACAAAAGCACATGTCTTCCTCAGTTGAAATTCGAATTAAGTCTGTTGTCTGAAACGCTTTACGAAATCGAAAGGGAAGGTATGGATGGATCTTCCGAGTATCCCGAAAGGTAGACAGTCCAGCGTCTCAGTGTCCCATGAACGTCGCTTCCTGTCAGGGACGTAGCACAGTCATCGCAGTCGGCATCTAATCACTCCTCAAATAGTCGTGCCAGCTCATCTATAGTGACGACACGTCTGGCATTCCCCGCCACCTGGAAGACCCCCACAAAGTGGCAGAGGTGCAATGTCCGCTGCCCTGTAAATCTTCGCAATCCATGGAAATAATTAATGGTGGCCAAACATGCACAGAAAGAGACAAGAATGCATTTAACACGTGGAGTAGAAGTGAATGGTGCAGCCCAAAGATTCGTCACTCGCAGGTGAGCTCTGCAGCAACACCTATAGGGCTTTGATATGCTCCTTAGTCTTGCCCCTCTCCAAGGACCTGTCCCGCTATGGTGATCCTGCCCGGAGTAATACTCCCGCTTGCATACACCTCATGCTCGTCGCGGCTGGCAAGGTCTCGAACCTCAGTAAAGTGGGCTCAGATGTGGAGATTCTTTCAAAGATAGCATTATTTAGCTGTCAGCAGTGTTTGTCCAAGATAGGTTGTAGTCGATGTTATGTTGTAATACTAACAAACACATCCATGACTGTTGACCGGAAAAAATCTCGTCTTATGATACTAAGTTCAGCTAGATTTGAATGATGGTGTTCAGTTCAGTTCAGTTTAAGTGCCATCTTCCCGTCAAAGGTCGGTTTCAATGGATCTCCAGTGTACTCTACCTTTTGCCGTAATGGTAGGATCTGATATGCTTTTTCAAGCTCATCTCCTGATGTTAACCGCCCACTTAAAACGTTGTCTGCCTTATGAACGACTGTCTTCCACCCTGCCCTCTATGGTCTTCAACAAGGACCTTGTTATATCTTGTTATATGGCAGAATAACGTAACTGTCTAACCCTGATTTCGGTTAGTAATTCTATTTTCACCTCCAACATTCATAATACATCCACATTTGTTTTCTTCTCTTTCAAAGAAATTCGACCAAATATTTCATATACCCGCATTTCGATGATTTCAAAACTCTTTTCCAACTTGTTATTCATTGTCCATGTTTCTGCGCGATGAAGTAGTGACGAGTATAGATCATACCTTACAATTCTCATTTTAAATTCATGATTTATCTGTTTGCAGGTCAGTATGTGTCGCATGATGATGATTTATCTGTTTGTATGTCAGTATGTGTCATATAATGATGATTTATCTGTTTGCATGTCAGTATGTGTCACATAATGATGATTTATCTGCTTGCATGTCAGTATGTGTCGCATAATGATGATTTATATGTGTGCATGTCAGTATGTGTCACATGATGATGATTTATCTGTTTGCGTGTCAGTATGTGTCACATAATGATGATTTATCTGTTTGCATGTCAGTACGTGTCACATAATGATGATTTATCTGTTTGCATGTCAGTACGTGTCACATGATGATGATTTATCTGTTTGCATGTCAGTATGTGTCACATCATGATGATTTATCTGTTTGCGTGTCAGTATGTGTTGCATAATGATGATTTATCTGTTTGCATGTCAGTATGTGTCACATAATGATGATTTATCTGTTTGCGTGTCAGTATGTGTCGCATGATGATAATTTATCTGTTTGCGTGTCAGTATGTGTCGCATGATGATGATTTATCTGTTTGCATGTCAGTATGTGTCGCATAATGATGATGTATCTGTTTGCATGTCAGTATGTGTTTCATGATGCTGAATACATTTTGGCCATACAAATTCTCTTTCTGACTTTATTTTCACAGCTACCTTCTTCCTTAACAACGTCTTTATACTGGTTTAGAAGACTCTGCAGAGTCTGTATACAACCAGTTTCATTTACATCGCCTTGCTCAAAAAGCTATACACATCCAATGTATTCATTAACTGTCCCTGCCTCCACTACCTCCCGTGGCAATGCATTCCAAGCATTCATTACTCTCTGACTAAAAAAATATTTCCTAATAACCAATCTGGATATCTCTTTAGTTAATTTGTAGCTATGCCCTCTTGTTCTTGTGGGTGACTTGTTATAGTCTAATTTATCCATTCCTCTGACCATCTTATAAACCTGCATTTCCGTTTTTATATAACCTAAATTTAACAAATTCGACACCTGTTCCAGTATTTGATCTTGTTAGAATACGATAAATCAAATAAAACTATTGCTAACAGTAACAGGTGTGTTCTTTATTATGAGAATTTCCACGCGGATGAGCAGAGCACCAGGTTCAATATGTTCACGAGTAAACAATATCCAACTTCAGCGGGCATAGGAGTTGAAATACCTCTGGGGAGTATTTTCCCAGATGGCTGGAGAATTTAAAGGGAAAAATAAACACGATGTGAGAAAGTCTCAGCTGTGATTCATCAATTGTCGCCACTACGTAAACTCCTGAACATCACATTGACAACGCAACAACTAATAACCCAGTGTATTTATGCAAACTGTGTTATGTGCTACCACACAGATTCAGACGTGGCATTTTTCCAAGGCTCAAGCGAGGGAAATAGCGACTTGTGAAATGAAATATCTAAGAGAGGTTATCGCGTAACCAGGAGAGATATGATGAGTGATGACAACATTAGAGACCGTGGTGGGAACTATTCTTTGTGTTGAGAGCGTATAGAAAGCCACTACACACCAGCGGGACAGACCTGTGCCAATGTCAGATCTGAAACAACAGATGTACATGAAGCAACTTAGATTCTTATCAGCCAAGACAAAAAGACAAGATGAACGGTCTAACAGACACCAGTGGTGTACTCTAGGCCATATCAAACCCTAAACTACATAGACGCTTACATGAAATTGAAATATGACTTGCTGTCCTCAAAAACAGATTTAGTCCTACAGTGGAACACTGCCCACTGTGGGATCCTTGGAAACGTGAAGGCAGATATGCTTAGCAAAAGCCGGAATTGGCAGCAAGCAGATTCGCCATGCAAAGAGCTATAAAGAAGCAAAGTCACTCGTGAAACGATTCATAAGGACGGAATGGAGAGACCAGCACTTAGAATTCAAGCCAAAATATCACAGCATATAGACAAATTTGGTAAATATTGGCAAACAAATATCTTGAGACTCAGAACGGAACACTACAGACAAAAAGGCCATCTCCACAGAATGGATCTCAGAGACACCGCCACATGCTATTGTGGATCACCCAAGCAAACAGCAGAACGTATCCTGCAGGACTGCCCTACTTATGCAGACCAAAGAAAGGCAGGTTACAGTAGTGGAGACATCGTTGTTGATGACCTGGGACCAAAAGAGCAATCCTTCAGAGACACGAAGTTACAATGACCAACGATACACACTTGATCCATATATGAAATCTAGTCTAATATAATATAGCAAAACGCGATTTTCTCGGTTCAACAGTCATTGCTGTGTTTGTTATTATTAAAACAACAACAACAGACTAGCTTGGACAAGAAGTGTACTTCTATATAGTTAAGTAACGTCTTTGAAAGACTTTCCACATCTAAGTTTACCTCTCTGAGGTTGGAGAACGTGCGCCACAATGATCATGGGAGGATATGCAGGCGGGAGTATTACTTCTGGCAGGATCACCCAAGCCAGACCGGACCTTGAAGAGGGTCCAGACTAAGGAACAGTTCGAGTCCAATTGGAATATCTGCAGAACCCACTTGAAAGCAGTATTGGCTCTGGACTGCAACAGTCCGCCTCTAGTCCCCACAGAACAAGTTCATGGACAACTGAATTGACTAAATTGAACTGGTAATATACATAACAGCGAAGAGCAGGGTCGGATATCAAACAAAGATATATTAAAAGACAACAATGTTAACAGATCACTAAGAAAAAATGCTACATCCATGTAGTCCCAAACAATATGCACACACTGCATATGGAAATTGTAGATATCAAAGGTAAAGGAATCGTGAGAGGGATGTCATAGATGACACAGGCAGGGACAATGATTGGTTAGGGTACCACAGGAGAGACCATAAACAAAGGGAAAGATTGGCTGTACACTGGAGATAAAATGACAGAGTACAACAAGGTCATGACTTCGTGTAGATAATGCGAAAACCGGTGCAGTGGGAAAGCGCCCCTGGAGTTTAAACAATATATAATTAAAATTGTCTTTGATTATGAGGATGTCATATATACTGATGGATTTCTGCTATGTGGTAAAAAAGTCGGTTGTGGCTTCTCTGCTATAGAGTGTGAGGCAGGGTCGTTGCTGAGAGCAGGAATGAAGGTACAGAATCAGAAAGGAGGTCGAGCAATGACTTCGACTATGAGGTGGTAATGTGGGACCTTTTTTAATGAGGGCTGTAATCGTTTCTAACTCTCAATCCTTGCTTCGGAATGTGCAGAAGTGCTGGCAGTGGCATGGGTTGATAGTATACATAGAGGTCTCGAACCTCCGGCAACGTGTGTGCATCTACTGTCCTAGACATGCTGGGGTTTATGGGAATGAAAGAGTTAACCTCCTGACCTCAGGGGAACCTGCAGTGGGGACATTCACAATGGATAGAGGTGACATGTTCAAGTCGATCAATAACCACCGCTTGGATGAAGGCACAACATGGTATGAACCAGTGGTGCTCAGATTGCAAAGTTTGAGATCATTCGAGGGTCCAGCAGAGATGGGCGCCTGAGGGGTATATACATCCAGAACACTATATTAACTATCAGTATCCACATGCTTCGTCACGTGGTGAGAGGCACTGAGAACCTATGGGTCTGCCAGAGTGCAATGACGCCGATACTTAATACATCAGAACATGGCTAAGATAACACGATAATAGGTGTAATTCATTAGACAGACTGATTGAGAAGATCACAAGCGAATGAAACTGAAACACTTAGACAATGAAGATAATAGAAGTCGCGACAAGGTGGTCGAGACAACAAAGAGGAAGTGTTGAAAAGTTCAAAGAGAAACATGAAAAGCAAGTAATCTTCGTCTGGTGATTGCATCTTTCATCTTTACACGATCAGACGTTCCCGTAATGAACTCGGCCGTTGTTTAGAATTCCACTTAAGCTCCGTACAGTTCCGAGTTTCGTGTTGGGTCGTTGGGATAGTGTTTCTTTCTTAACTCTTTCCCTCCAAAACATTTTGGACCTCAGAGATACTTATTTATGTATTGTAAACCGCTACTAAGAAGTACATAAAAATGTAATAATACGCACAGTCTATATTTGATTTCTTCTTCTTCTTCAGACGCTGTCATACGTTGACTTAAATTTCTTCAAAGAAAGCAGCGGTCATCGTATAGGCTGTCGACACTACCATTGAGCTTGTCTAGCGTTGGCACTGGTGATGGCCACATGTGCTTTCTCTGGTCCTCGTATGTCGGGACACTTTGCAGCAGATGTTCGGGGGTCATTTCCCTGTACCACAGATGCATTCGTCAGTAACACATATCTTCAGTTTATTGAACAGATGGTAACTCAGTATGTTATGGCCTGTGTGTAGTCTGAATACCACTACCTGCTCTCTTCCATTCAATTGATAACTATAATTTTTCTTCTTCAAATTTGTAACTTATCGGGCCGTAAAAAACCTTTTGGACTCTTCGTAGGTCACGCTAAAATCTGGTTGTGGTAACCTTCCACTAATCCCTTCGCCAGTCTACCTGCCTCCTCGTTGCCTTGAATGTTACAGGGATATGGGGAGGGAGGGGGTCCACTGTACTACAGCTCTTCTGGGTTTGGACTGCTGGCTTAGTTGACAGAGTATTGATCGTACGTCACTTAGATCTGTACTTCTCTGCTATGTATGACAATTCGTGTAGCCAATATATCAGCTTTACGGTATTGTAGAAACATCTGCTCTATGGATGAATCAGTTAACTGGCTGTACAAGAGTCATGAAATACATGATCAGCAGTGTGTTCGTTTGGTCAACGTGTATACTGGCAACCATCTTGCTTAGCTTAATCCTCATGTTCGACAGTGTGTTATCCTTGAGAACTTACAGCATAGATAGTGTGTCTGTGAAGATGATTGCGCGGTGGCGCTGATATTATAAACTATGTTCACTGCTACTGCTTCTTCTTGTTCTTCTACTGCTTCTTCTTGTTCTTCTACTGCTTCTTCTTGTTCTTCTACTGCTTCTTCTTGTTCTTCTACTGCTTCTTCTTGTTCTTCTACTTCTTCTCCTTGTTCTTCTACTGCTTCTTCTTGTTCTTCTACTACTTCTTGTTCTTCTACTGCTTCTTCTTGTTCTTCTACTACTTCTTGTTCTTCTACTGCTTCTTCTTGTTCTTCTACTTCTTCTCCTTGTTCTTCTACTGCTTCTTCTTGTTCTTCTACTACTTCTTGTTCTTCTACTGCTTCTTCTTGTTCTTCTACTACTTCTTGTTCTTCTACTGCTTCTCCTTGTTCTTCTACTACTTCTTGTTCTTCTACTGGTTCTTCTTCTTCTTCTTGTTCTTCTACTACTTCTTGTTCTTCTACTGCTTCTTCTTGTTCTTGTTCTTCTACTGCTTCTTCTTGTTCTTCTACTGCTTCTTCTTCTTCTTGTTCTTCTACTGCTTCTTCTTGTTCTTCTACTGCTTCTTCTTCTTCTTGTTCTTCTACTGCTTCTTCTTGTTCTTCTACTGCTTCTTCTTGTTCTTCTACTGCTTCTTCTTCTTCTTGTTCTTCTACTGCTTCTTCTTGTTCTTCTACTGCTTCTTCTTCTTCTTGTTCTTCTACTGCTTCTTCTTCTTCTTGTTCTTCTACTGCTTCTTCTTGTTCTTCTACTGCTTCTTCTTGTTCTTCTACTGCTTCTTCTTCTTCTTGTTCTTCTACTGCTTCTTCTTGTTCTTCTACTGCTTCTTCTTCTTCTTGTTCTTCTACTGCTTCTTCTTCTTCTTGTTCTTCTACTTCTTCTTCTTGTTCTTCTACTGCTTCTTCTTGTTCTTCTACTGCTTCTTCTTCTTCTTGTTCTTCTACTGCTTCTTCTTGTTCTTCTACTTCTTCTTGTTCTTCTACTGCTTCTTGTTCTTCTACTGCTTCTTCTTGTTCTTCTACTGCTTCTTGTTCTTCTACTGCTTCTTCTTGTCCTTGTTCTTCTACTGCTTCTTCTTGTTCTTCTACTGCTTCTTCTTGTTCTTCTACTGCTTCTTCTTGTTCTTCTACTGCTTCTTGTTCTTCTACTGCTTCTTCTTGTTCTTGTTCTTCTACTGCTTCTTCTTGTTCTTCTACTGCTTCTTGTTCTTCTACTGCTTCTTCTTGTTCTTCTACTGCTTCTTCTTGTTCTTCTACTGCTTCTTCTTGTTCTTCTACTGCTTCTTGTTCTTCTACTGCTTCTTCTTGTTCTTCTACAGCTTCTTCTTGTTCTTCTACTGCTTCTTCTTGTTCTTCTACTGCTTCTTGTTCTTCTACTGCTTCTTGTTCTTCTACTGCGTCTTCTTGTTCTTCTACAGCTTCTTCTTGTTCTTCTACTGCTTCTTCTTGTTCTTCTACTGCTTCTTGTTCTTCTACTGCTTCCTCTTGTTCTTCTACTGCTTCTTGTTCGTCTACTGCTTCTTGTTCTTCTACTGCTTCTTCTTGTTCTTCTACTGCTTCTTCTTGTTCTTCTACTGCTTCTTCTTGTTCTTCTACTGCTTCTTCTTGTTCTTCTACTGCTTCTTCTTCTTCTTGTTCTTCTACTGCTTCTTCTTGTTCTTCTACTGCTTCTTGTTCTTCTACTGCTTCTTCTTGTTCTTCTACTGCTTCTTGTTCTTCTACTGCTTCTTCTTGTTCTTCTACTGCTTCTTCTTGTTCTTCTACTGCTTCTTGTTCTTCTACTGCTTCTTCTTGTTCTTCTACTGCTTCTTCTTCTTCTTGTTCTTCTACTGCTTCTTCTTGTTCTTCTACTGCTTCTTGTTCTTCTACTGCTTCTTCTTGTTCTTCTACTGCTTCTTCTTCTTCTTGTTCTTCTACTGCTTCTTCTTGTTCTTCTACTGCTTCTTGTTCTTCTACTGCTTCTTCTTCTTCTTGTTCTTCTACTTCTTCTTCTTCTTCTTCTACTACTTCTTCTTGTTCTTCTACTGCTTCTTCTTCTTCTTGTTCTTCTACTGCTTCTTCTTCTTCTTGTTCTTCTACTGCTTCTTCTTCTTCTTGTTCTTCTACTGCTTCTTCTTGTTCTTCTACTGCTTCTTGTTCTTCTACTGCTTCTTCTTCTTCTTGTTCTTCTACTTCTTCTTCTTGTTCTTCTACTACTTCTTCTTGTTCTTCTACTGCTTCTTCTTCTTCTTGTTCTTCTACTGCTTCTTCTTCTTCTTGTTCTTCTACTGCTTCTTCTTCTTCTTGTTCTTCTACTTCTTCTTCTTGTTCTTCTACTGCTTCTTGTTCTTCTACTGCTTCTGCTTGTTCTTCTACTGCTTCTTCTTGTTCTTCTACTGCTTCTCCTTGTTCTTCTACTGCTTCTTCTTGTTCTTCTACTGCTTCTCCTTGTTCTTCTACTGCTTCTTCTTCTTCTTGTTCTTTTACTGCTTCTTCTTGTTCTTCTACTGCTTCTCCTTGTTCTTCTACTGCTTCTTCTTGTTCTTCTACTGCTTCTCCTTGTTCTTCTACTGCTTCTTCTTCTTCTTGTTCTTCTACTTCTTCTTCTTGTTCTTCTACTGCTTCTTGTTCTTCTACTGCTTCTGCTTGTTCTTCTACTGCTTCTTCTTGTTCTTCTACTGCTTCTCCTTGTTCTTCTACTGCTTCTTCTTGTTCTTCTACTGCTTCTTCTTCTTCTTGTTCTTCTACTGCTTCTCCTTGTTCTTCTACTGCTTCTTCTTCTTCTTGTTCTTCTACTGCTTCTTCTTGTTCTTCTACTGCTTCTCCTTGTTCTTCTACTGCTTCTTCTTGTTCTTCTACTGCTTCTCCTTGTTCTTCTACTGCTTCTTCTTCTTCTTGTTCTTCTACTGCTTCTTCTTCTTCTTGTTCTTCTACTGCTTCTTGTTCTTCTACTGCTTCTGCTTGTTCTTCTACTGCTTCTTCTTGTTCTTCTACTGCTTCTTCTTGTTCTTCTACTGCTTCTTCTTGTTCTTCTACTGCTTCTTCTTGTTCTTCTACTGCTTCTTCTTCTTCTTGTTCTTCTACTGCTTCTTCTTGTTCTTCTACTGCTTCTTCTTGTTCTTCTACTGCTTCTTCTTGTTCTTCTACTGCTTCTTCTTGTTCTTCTACTGCTTCTTCTTGTTCTTCTACTTCTTCTTGTTCTTCTACTGCTTCTTCTTGTTCTTCTACTGCTTCTTGTTCTTCTACTACTTCTTCTTGTTCTTCTACTGCTTCTTCTTCTTCTTGTTCTTCTACTGCTTCTTCTTGTTCTTCTACTGCTTCTTCTTGTTCTTCTACTGCTTCTTCTTCTTCTTGTTCTTCTACTGCTTCTTCTTGTTCTTCTACTGCTTCTTCTTGTTCTTCTACTGCTTCTTCTTCTTCTTGTTCTTCTACTGCTTCTTCTTGTTCTTCTACTGCTTCTTCTTGTTCTTCTACTGCTTCTTCTTGTTCTTCTACTTCTTCTTGTTCTTCTACTGCTTCTTCTTGTTCTTCTACTGCTTCTTGTTCTTCTACTACTTCTTCTTGTTCTTCTACTACTTCTTCTTGTTCTTCTACTGCTTCTTCTTGTTCTTCTGCTTCTCCTTGTTCTTCTACTTCTTCTTGTTCTTCTACTTCTTCTTGTTCTTCTACTGCTTCTTCTTGTTCTTCTACTGCTTCTTGTTCTTCTACTGCTTCTTCTTGTTCTACTACTTCTTCTTGTTCTTCTACTGCTTCTTCTTGTTCTTCTACTGCTTCTTCTTGTTCTTCTACTGCTTCTTCTTGTTCTTCTACTGCTTCTTCTTGTTCTTCTATTGCTTCTTCTTGTTCTTCTACTGCTTCTTCTTGTTCTTCTACTGCTTCTTCTTGTTCTTCTACTGCTTCTTGTTCTTCTACTACTTCTTCTTGTTCTTCTACTGCTTCTTCTTGTTCTTCTACTGCTTCTTCTTGTTCTTCTACTGCTTCTTCTTGTTCTTCTACTGCTTCTTCTTGTTCTTCTTGTTCTTCTTCTTGTTCTTCTTGTTCTTCTTCTTGTTCTTCTACTGCTTCTTCTTGTTCTTCTACTGCTTCTCCTTGTTCTTCTACTGCTTCTTCTTGTTCTTCTACTGCTTCTTGTTCTTCTACTGCTTCTTCTTGTTCTTCTACTGCTTCTTTTTCTTCTTGTTCTTCTACTACTTCTTCTTGTTCTTCTACTTCTTCTTGTTCTTCTACTGCTTCTTCTTGTTCTTCTACTGCTTCTTTTTCTTCTTGTTCTTCTACTACTTCTTCTTGTTCTTCTACTGCTTCTTCTTGTTCTTCTACTGCTTCTCCTTGTTCTTCTACTGCTTCTTCTTGTTCTTCTACTGCTTCTGCTTGTTCTTCTACTGCTTCTTCTTGTTCTTCTACTGCTTCTCCTTGTTCTTCTACTGCTTCTTCTTCTTCTTGTTCTTCTACTGCTTCTACTTCTTCTTGTTCTTCTACTGCTTCTTCTTGTTCTTCTACTGCTTCTTCTTGTTCTTCTACTGCTTCTTCTTGTTCCTCTACTGCTTCTTCTTGTTCTTCTACTGCTTCTTCTTGTTCTTCTGCTTCTTCTTGTTCTTCTACTTCTCCTTGTTCTTCTACTTCTTCTTGTTCTTCTACTGCTTCTTCTTGTTCTTCTACTGCTTCTTCTTGTTCTTCTACTGCTTCTTCTTGTTCTTCTACTGCTTCTTCTTGTTCTTCTACTGCTTCTTCTTGTTCTTCTACTGCTTCTTCTTGTTCTTCTACTGCTTCTTCTTGTTCTTCTACTGCTTCTTCTTGTTCTTCTACTGCTTCTCCTTGTTCTTCTACTGCTTCTTCTTGTTCTTCTACTTCTTCTTGTTCTTCTACTTCTTCTTGTTCTTCTACTGCTTCTTTTTCTTCTTGTTCTTCTACTACTTCTTCTTGTTCTTCTACTTCTTCTTGTTCTTCTACTTCTTCTTGTTCTTCTACTTCTTCTTGTTCTTCTACTGCTTCTTCTTGTTCTTCTACTGCTTCTCCTTGTTCTTCTACTGCTTCTTTTTCTTCTTGTTCTTCTACTACTTCTTCTTGTTCTTCTACTTCTTCTTGTTCTTCTACTGCTTCTTCTTGTTCTTCTACTGCTTCTTTTTCTTCTTGTTCTTCTACTTCTTCTTGTTCTTCTACTGCTTCTTCTTGTTCTTCTACTGCTTCTTTTTCTTCTTGTTCTTCTACTGCTTCTCCTTGTTCTTCTACTTCTTCTTGTTCTTCTACTTCTTCTTGTTCTTCTACTACTTCTTGTTCTTCTACTGCTTCTTCTTGTTCTTCTACTGCTTCTTCTTCTTCTTGTTCTTCTACTTCTTCTTCTTGTTCTTCTACTGCTTCTTCTTGTTCTTCTACTTCTTCTTGTTCTTCTACTGCTTCTTCTTGTTCTTCTACTTCTTCTTGTTCTTCTACTGCTTCTTCTTGTTCTTCTACTGCTTCTTCTTCTTCTTGTTCTTCTACTTCTTCTTCTTGTTCTTCTACTACTTCTTCTTGTTCTTCTACTGCTTCTTGTTCTTCTACTTCTTCTTCTTGTTCTTCTACTACTGCTTCTTGTTCTTCTACTGCTTCTCCTTGTTCTTCTACTTCTTCTTGATCTTCTACTACTTCTTGTTCTTCTACTGCTTCTTCTTGTTCTTGTTCTGCTTCTTGTTCTTCTACTGCTTCTTCTTGTTCTTCTACTGCTTCTTCTTGTTCTTCTACTGCTTCTCCTTGTTCTTCTACTTCTTCTTGTTCTTCTACTACTTCTTGTTCTTCTACTGCTTCTTCTTGTTCTTGTTCTTCTTCTTGTTCTTCTACTGCTTCTTCTTGTTCTTCTACTACTTCTTGTTCTTCTACTGCTTCTTCTTGTTCTTGTTCTTCTTCTTGTTCTTCTACTGCTTCTTCTTGTTCTTCTACTGCTTCTTCTTGTTCTTCTACTGCTTCTACTTCTTCTTGTTCTTCTACTACTTCTTGTTCTTCTACTACTTCTTCTTGTTCTTCTACTACTTCTCCTTGTTCTTGTTCTTCTACTGCTTCTTCTTGTTCTTCTACTGCTTCTTCTTGTTCTTCTACTGCTTCTTCTTGTTCTTCTACTTCTCCTTGTTCTTCTACTGCTTCTTCTTGTTCTTCTACTTCTCCTTGTTCTTCTACTGCTTCTTCTTGTTCTTCTACTGCTTCTTCTTGTTCTTCTACTGCTTCTCCTTGTTCTTCTACTTCTTCTTGTTCTTCTACTACTTCTTCTTGTTCTTCTACTTCTTCTTGTTCTTTTACTGCTTCTTCTTGTTCTTCTACTGCTTCTTCTTGTTCTTCTACTGCTTCTTCTTGTTCTTCTACTGCTTCTCCTTGTTCTTCTACTTCTTCTTGTTCTTCTACTACTTCTTCTTGTTCTTCTACTTCTTCTTGTTCTTTTACTGCTTCTTCTTGTTCTTCTACTACTTCTTCTTGTTCTTCTACTTCTTCTTGTTCTTCTACTGCTTCTTATTGTTCTTCTACTGCTTTTTCTTGTTCTTGTTCTTCTACTGCTTCTTCTTGTTCTTCTACTGCTTCTTCTTGTTCTTCTACTGCTTCTTCTTGTTCTTGTTCTTCTACTGCTTCTTCTTGTTCTTCTACTGCTTCTTCTTGTTCTTGTTCTTCTTCTACTTCTCCTTGTTCTTCTACTGCTTCTTTTTCATCTTGTTCTTCTACTGCTTCTTCTTGTTCTTCTTCTACTTCTTCTTGTTCTTCTACTTCTTCTTGTTCTTCTACTGCTTCTTCTTGTTCTTCTACTGCTTCTTCTTGTTCTTGTTCTTCTACTGCTTCTTCTTGTTCTTCTACTGCTTCTTCTTGTTCTTCTACTGCTTCTTCTTGTTCTTCTACTTCTTCTTGTTCTTCTACTGCTTCTTCTTGTTCTTCTACTTCTTCTTGTTCTTCTACTTCTTCTTGTTCTTCTACTGCTTCTTGTTCTTCTACTACTTCTTCTTGTTCTTTTACTGCTTCTTCTTGTTCTTCTACTGCTTCTTCTTGTTCTTGTTCTTCTACTGCTTCTTCTTGTTCTTCTACTGCTTCTTCTTGTTCTTCTACTGCTTCTTCTTGTTCTTCTACTTCTTCTTGTTCTTCTACTGCTTCTTCTTGTTCTTCTACTTCTTCTTGTTCTTCTACTTCTTCTTGTTCTTCTACTTCTTCTTGTTCTTCTACTGCTTCTTGTTCTTCTACTACTTCTTCTTGTTCTTTTACTGCTTCTTCTTGTTCTTCTACTACTTCTTCTTGTTCTTCTACTTCTTCTTGTTCTTTTACTGCTTCTTCTTGTTCTTCTACTGCTTCTTCTTGTTCTTGTTCTTCTACTGCTTCTTCTTGTTCTTCTACTGCTTCTTCTTGTTCTTCTACTGCTTCTTCTTGTTCTTCTACTGCTTCTTCTTGTTCTTCTACTGCTTCTTCTTGTTCTTGTTCTTCTACTGCTTCTTCTTGTTCTTCTACTGCTTCTTCTTGTTCTTGTTCTTCTACTGCTTCTTCTTGTTCTTCTACTGCTTCTTCTTGTTCTTCTACTGCTTCTTCTTGTTCTTCTACTTCTTCTTGTTCTTCTACTGCTTCTTCTTGTTCTTCTACTTCTTCTTGTTCTTCTACTTCTTCTTGTTCTTCTACTTCTTCTTGTTCTTCTACTTCTTCTTGTTCTTCTACTTCTTCTTGTTCTTCTACTTCTTCTTGTTCTTCTACTGCTTCTTGTTCTTCTTCTACTTCTTCTTGTTCTTCTACTTCTTCTTGTTCTTCTACTTCTTCTTGTTCTTCTACTGCTTCTTGTTCTTCTACTACTTCTTCTTGTTCTTCTACTTCTTCTTGTTCTTCTACTACTTCTTCTTGTTCTTCTACTGCTTCTTCTTGTTCTTCTACTTCTTCTTGTTCTTCTACTTCTTCTTGTTCTTCTACTTCTTCTTGTTCTTCTACTTCTTCTTGTTCTTCTACTTCTTCTTGTTCTTCTACTGCTTCTTCTTGTTCTTCTACTTCTTCTTGTTCTTCTACTTCTTCTTGTTCTTCTACTTCTTCTTGTTCTTCTACTACTTCTTCTTGTTCTTCTACTGCTTCTTCTTGTTCTTCTACTTCTTCTTGTTCTTCTACTTGTTCTTGTTCTTCTACTGCTTCTTCTTGTTCTTCTACTTCTTCTTGTTCTTCTACTGCTTCTTCTTGTTCTTCTACTGCTTCTTCTTGTTCTTCTACTACTTCTTGTTCTTCTACTGCTTCTTCTTGTTCTTCTACTGCTTCTTCTTCTTCTTGTTCTTCTACTGCTTCTTCTTGTTCTTGTTCTTCTACTGCTTCTTCTTGTTCTTCTACTGCTTCTTTTTCTTCTTGTTCTTCTTCTTGTTCTTCTACTTCTTCTTGTTCTTCTACTGCTTCTCCTTGTTCTTCTACTGCTTCTCCTTGTTCTTCTACTGCTTCTTCTTGTTCTTCTACTGCTTCTTCTTGTTCTTCTACTACTTCTTGTTCTTATACTGCTTCTTCTTGTTCTTCTACTGCTTCTTCTTCTTCTTGTTCTTCTACTGCTTCTTCTTGTTCTTGTTCTTCTACTGCTTCTTCTTGTTCTTCTACTGCTTCTTTTTCTTCTTGTTCTTCTACTACTTCTTCTTGTTCTTCTACTGCTTCTTCTTGTTCTTCTACTGCTTCTTCTTGTTCTTCTACTGCTTCTTCTTGTTCTTCTACTGCTTCTTCTTGTTCTTCTACTTCTTCTTGTTCTTCTACTGCTTCTTCTTGTTCTTCTACTGCTTCTTCTTGTTCTTCTACTGCTTCTTCTTGTTCTTCTACTGCTTCTTCTTGTTCTTCTACTTCTTCTTGTTCTTCTACTGCTTCTTTTTCTTCTTGTTCTTCTACTGCTTCTTCTTGTTCTTCTACTTCTTCTTGTTCTTCTACTGCTTCTTGTTCTTCTACTGCTTCTTCTTGTTCTTCTACTGCTTCTTGTTCTTCTACTGCTTCTTCTTGTTCTTCTACTGCTTCTTGTTCTTCTACTGCTTCTTCTTGTTCTTCTACTTCTTCTTGTTCTTCTACTTCTTCTTCTTGTTCTTCTACTTCTTCTTGTTCTTCTACTGCTTCTCCTTGTTCTTCTACTGCTTCTTCTTGTTCTTCTACTTCTTCTTGTTCTTCTACTTCTTCTTGTTCTTCTACTTCTTCTTGTTCTTCTACTTCTTCTTGTTCTTCTACTTCTTCTTGTTCTTCTACTTCTTCTTGTTCTTCTACTACTTCTTCTTGTTCTTCTACTTCTTCTTGTTCTTCTACTGCTTCTTGTTCTTCTACTGCTTCTCCTTGTTCTTCTACTGCTTCTTCTTGTTCTTCTACTGCTTCTTCTTGTTCTTCTACTTCTTCTTGTTCTTCTACTGCTTCTCCTTGTTCTTCTACTGCTTCTTCTTGTTCTTCTACTGCTTCTTCTTGTTCTTCTACTGCTTCTTGTTCTTCTACTGCTTCTTGTTCTTCTACTGCTTCTCCTTGTTCTTCTACTGCTTCTTCTTGTTCTTCTACTGCTTCTTCTTGTTCTTCTACTGCTTCTTGTTCTTCTACTGCTTCTCCTTGTTCTTCTACTGCTTTTCCTTGTTCTTCTACTGCTTCTTCTTGTTCTTCTACTGCTTCTTCTTGTTCTTCTACTGCTTCTTTTTGTTCTTCTACTGCTTCTCCTTGTTCTTCTACTGCTTCTTCTTGTTCTTTTACTGCTTCTCCTTGTTCTTCTACTGCTTCTTCTTGTTCTTTTACTGCTTCTCCTTGTTCTTTTACTGCTTCTCCTTGTTCTTCTACTGCTTCTCCTTGTTCTTCTACTGCTTCTTCTTGTTCTTCTACTTCTTCTTGTTCTTTTACTGCTTCTTCTTGTTCTTCTACTGCTTCTTCTTGTTCTTCTACTGCTTCTTCTTGTTCTTCTACTGCTTCTCCTTGTTCTTCTACTTCTTCTTGTTCTTCTACTACTTCTTCTTGTTCTTCTACTTCTTCTTGTTCTTTTACTGCTTCTTCTTGTTCTTCTACTTCTTCTTGTTCTTTTACTGCTTCTTCTTGTTCTTCTACTACTTCTTCTTGTTCTACTACTTCTTCTTGTTCTTTTACTGCTTCTTCTTGTTCTTGTTCTTCTACTGCTTCTTCTTGTTCTTCTACTGCTTCTTCTTGTTCTTCTACTGCTTCTTCTTGTTCTTGTTCTTCTACTGCTTCTTCTTGTTCTTCTACTGCTTCTTGTTCTTCTACTGCTTCTTCTTGTTCTTCTACTTCTTCTTGTTCTTCTACTGCTTCTTCTTGTTCTTGTTCTTCTTCTACTTCTCCTTGTTCTTCTACTACTTCTTCTTGTTCTTCTACTTCTTCTTGTTCTTCTACTGCTTCTTCTTGTTCTTCTACTTCTTCTTGTTCTTCTACTGCTTCTTGTTCTTCTACTGCTTCTCCTTGTTCTTCTACTTCTCCTTGTTCTTCTACTGCTTCTTGTTCTTCTACTGCTTCTCCTTGTTCTTCTACTTCTCCTTGTTCTTCTACTGCTTCTTGTTCTTCTACTGCTTCTCCTTGTTCTTCTACTGCTTCTTCTTGTTCTTCTACTGCTTCTTCTTGTTCTTCTACTGCTTCTTGTTCTTCTACTGCTTCTCCTTGTTCTTCTACTGCTTCTCCTTGTTCTTCTACTGCTTCTTCTTGTTCTTCTACTGCTTCTTCTTGTTCTTCTACTGCTTCTCCTTGTTCTTCTACTGCTTCTCCTTGTTCTTCTACTGCTTCTTCTTGTTCTTTTACTGCTTCTCCTTGTTCTTCTACTGCTTCTTCTTGTTCTTTTACTGCTTCTCCTTGTTCTTCTACTGCTTCTCCTTGTTCTTCTACTGCTTCTTCTTGTTCTTCTACTGCTTCTTCTTGTTCTTCTACTGCTTCTTCTTGTTCTTCTACTGCTTCTTCTTGTTCTTCTACTGCTTCTTCTTGTTCTTCTACTGCTTCTCCTTGTTCTTCTACTGCTTCTTCTTGTTCTTTTACTGCTTCTCCTTGTTCTTCTACTACTTCTTCTTGTTCTTGTTCTTCTACTGCTTCTTCTTGTTCTTTTACTGCTTCTTCTTGTTCTTCTACTGCTTCTTCTTGTTCTTCTACTGCTTCTTCTTGTTCTTCTACTGCTTCTTCTTGTTCTTCTACTGCTTCTTCTTGTTCTTCTACTGCTTCTTCTTGTTCTTCTACTGCTTCTTCTTGTTCTTCTACTGCTTCTTCTTGTTGTTCTACTGCTTCTTCTTGTTCTTGTTCTTCTACTACTTCTTCTTGTTCTTCTACTGCTTCTCCTTCTTCTTGTTCTTCTACTGCTTCTCCTTGTTCTTGTTCTTCTACTGCTTCTTCTTGTTCTTCTACCTCTTCTTGTTCTTCTACTGCTTCTTCTTGTTCTTCTACTGCTTCTCCTTGTTCTTGTTCTTCTACTGCTTCTTCTTGTTCTTCTACCTCTTCTTGTTCTTCTACTTCTTCTTGTTCTTCTACTGCTTCTTGTTCTTCTACTACTTCTTCTTGTTCTTCTACTGCTTCTTCTTGTTCTTCTACTTCTTCTTGTTCTTCTACTTCTTCTTGTTCTTCTACTTCTTCTTGTTCTTCTACTTCTTCTTGTTCTTCTACTACTTCTTCTTGTTCTTCTACTGCTTCTTCTTGTTCTTCTACTTCTTCTTGTTCTTCTACTTCTTCTTGTTCTTCTACTGCTTCTTCTTGTTCTTCTACTGCTTCTTCTTGTTCTTGTTCTTCTACTGCTTCTTCTTGTTCTTCTACTGCTTCTTTTTCTTCTTGTTCTTCTACTACTTCTTCTTGTTGTTCTACTGCTTCTTCTTGTTCTTCTACTGCTTCTTCTTGTTCTTCTACTGCTTCTTCTTGTTCTTCTACTGCTTCTTCTTGTTCTTCTACTTCTTCTTGTTCTTCTACTGCTTCTTCTTGTTCTTCTACTGCTTCTTCTTGTTCTTCTACTACTTCTTGTTCTTCTACTGCTTCTTCTTGTTCTTCTACTGCTTCTTCTTGTTCTTCTACTTCTTCTTGTTCTTCTACTGCTTCTTTTTCTTCTTGTTCTTCTACTGCTTCTTCTTATTCTTCTACTTCTTCTTGTTCTTCTACTGCTTCTTGTTCTTCTACTGCTTCTTGTTCTTCTACTGCTTCTTCTTGTTCTTCTACTGCTTCTTGTTCTTCTACTGCTTCTTCTTGTTCTTCTACTGCTTCTTGTTCTTCTACTGCTTCTTCTTGTTCTTCTACTTCTTCTTGTTCTTCTACTTCTTCTTCTTGTTCTTCTACTTCTTCTTGTTCTTCTACTGCTTCTCCTTGTTCTTCTACTGCTTCTTCTTGTTCTTCTACTTCTTCTTGTTCTTCTACTTCTTCTTGTTCTTCTACTTCTTCTTGTTCTTCTACTTCTTCTTGTTCTTCTACTTCTTCTTGTTCTTCTACTTCTTCTTGTTCTTCTACTTCTTCTTGTTCTTCTACTTCTTCTTGTTCTTCTACTTCTTCTTGTTCTTCTACTACTTCTTCTTGTTCTTCTACTTCTTCTTGTTCTTCTACTGCTTCTTGTTCTTCTACTGCTTCTCCTTGTTCTTCTACTGCTTCTTCTTGTTCTTTTACTGCTTCTCCTTGTTCTTCTACTGCTTCTTCTTGTTCTTTTACTGCTTCTCCTTGTTCTTCTACTGCTTCTCCTTGTTCTTCTACTGCTTCTTCTTGTTCTTCTACTGCTTCTTCTTGTTCTTCTACTGCTTCTTCTTGTTCTTCTACTGCTTCTTCTTGTTCTTCTACTGCTTCTTCTTGTTCTTCTACTGCTTCTCCTTGTTCTTCTACTGCTTCTTCTTGTTCTTTTACTGCTTCTCCTTGTTCTTCTACTACTTCTTCTTGTTCTTGTTCTTCTACTGCTTCTTCTTGTTCTTTTACTGCATCTTCTTGTTCTTCTACTGCTTCTTCTTGTTCTTCTACTGCTTCTTCTTGTTCTTCTACTGCTTCTTCTTGTTCTTCTACTGCTTCTTCTTGTTCTTCTACTGCTTCTTCTTGTTCTTCTACTGCTTCTTCTTGTTCTTCTACTGCTTCTTCTTGTTGTTCTACTGCTTCTTCTTGTTCTTGTTCTTCTACTACTTCTTCTTGTTCTTCTACTGCTTCTCCTTCTTCTTGTTCTTCTACTGCTTCTCCTTGTTCTTGTTCTTCTACTGCTTCTTCTTGTTCTTCTACCTCTTCTTGTTCTTCTACTGCTTCTTCTTGTTCTTCTACTGCTTCTCCTTGTTCTTGTTCTTCTACTGCTTCTTCTTGTTCTTTTACCTCTTCTTGTTCTTCTACTTCTTCTTGTTCTTCTACTGCTTCTTGTTCTTCTACTACTTCTTCTTGTTCTTCTACTGCTTCTTCTTGTTCTTCTACTTCTTCTTGTTCTTCTACTTCTTCTTGTTCTTCTACTTCTTCTTGTTCTTCTACTTCTTCTTGTTCTTCTACTACTTCTTCTTGTTCTTCTACTGCTTCTTCTTGTTCTTCTACTTCTTCTTGTTCTTCTACTTCTTCTTGTTCTTCTACTGCTTCTTCTTGTTCTTCTACTGCTTCTTCTTGTTCTTGTTCTTCTACTGCTTCTTCTTGTTCTTCTACTGCTTCTTTTTCTTCTTGTTCTTCTACTACTTCTTCTTGTTGTTCTACTGCTTCTTCTTGTTCTTCTACTGCTTCTTCTTGTTCTTCTACTGCTTCTTCTTGTTCTTCTACTGCTTCTTCTTGTTCTTCTACTTCTTCTTGTTCTTCTACTGCTTCTTCTTGTTCTTCTACTGCTTCTTCTTGTTCTTCTACTACTTCTTGTTCTTCTACTGCTTCTTCTTGTTCTTCTACTGCTTCTTCTTGTTCTTCTACTTCTTCTTGTTCTTCTACTGCTTCTTTTTCTTCTTGTTCTTCTACTGCTTCTTCTTATTCTTCTACTTCTTCTTGTTCTTCTACTGCTTCTTGTTCTTCTACTGCTTCTTGTTCTTCTACTGCTTCTTCTTGTTCTTCTACTGCTTCTTGTTCTTCTACTGCTTCTTCTTGTTCTTCTACTGCTTCTTGTTCTTCTACTGCTTCTTCTTGTTCTTCTACTTCTTCTTGTTCTTCTACTTCTTCTTCTTGTTCTTCTACTTCTTCTTGTTCTTCTACTGCTTCTCCTTGTTCTTCTACTGCTTCTTCTTGTTCTTCTACTTCTTCTTGTTCTTCTACTTCTTCTTGTTCTTCTACTTCTTCTTGTTCTTCTACTTCTTCTTGTTCTTCTACTTCTTCTTGTTCTTCTACTTCTTCTTGTTCTTCTACTTCTTCTTGTTCTTCTACTTCTTCTTGTTCTTCTACTTCTTCTTGTTCTTCTACTACTTCTTCTTGTTCTTCTACTTCTTCTTGTTCTTCTACTGCTTCTTGTTCTTCTACTGCTTCTCCTTGTTCTTCTACTGCTTCTTCTTGTTCTTCTACTTCTTCTTGTTCTTCTACTGCTTCTTGTTCTTCTACTGCTTCTCCTTGTTCTTCTACTGCTTCTCCTTGTTCTTCTACTGCTTCTTCTTGTTCTTTTACTGCTTCTCCTTGTTCTTCTACTACTTCTTCTTGTTCTTGTTCTTCTACTGCTTCTTCTTGTTCTTTTACTGCTTCTTCTTGTTCTTCTACTGCTTCTTCTTGTTCTTCTACTGCTTCTTCTTGTTCTTCTACTGCTTCTTCTTGTTCTTCTACTGCTTCTTCTTGTTCTTCTACTGCTTCTTCTTGTTCTTCTACTGCTTCTTCTTGTTCTTCTACTGCTTCTTCTTGTTGTTCTACTGCTTCTTCTTGTTCTTGTTCTTCTACTACTTCTTCTTGTTCTTCTACTGCTTCTCCTTCTTCTTGTTCTTCTACTGCTTCTCCTTGTTCTTGTTCTTCTACTGCTTCTTCTTGTTCTTCTACCTCTTCTTGTTCTTCTACTGCTTCTTCTTGTTCTTCTACTGCTTCTCCTTGTTCTTGTTCTTCTACTGCTTCTTCTTGTTCTTCTACCTCTTCTTGTTCTTCTACTTCTTCTTGTTCTTCTACTGCTTCTTGTTCTTCTACTACTTCTTCTTGTTCTTCTACTGCTTCTTCTTGTTCTTCTACTTCTTCTTGTTCTTCTACTTCTTCTTGTTCTTCTACTTCTTCTTGTTCTTCTACTTCTTCTTGTTCTTCTACTACTTCTTCTTGTTCTTCTACTGCTTCTTCTTGTTCTTCTACTTCTTCTTGTTCTTCTACTTCTTCTTGTTCTTCTACTGCTTCTTCTTGTTCTTCTACTGCTTCTTCTTGTTCTTGTTCTTCTACTGCTTCTTCTTGTTCTTCTACTGCTTCTTTTTCTTCTTGTTCTTCTACTACTTCTTCTTGTTGTTCTACTGCTTCTTCTTGTTCTTCTACTGCTTCTTCTTGTTCTTCTACTGCTTCTTCTTGTTCTTCTACTGCTTCTTCTTGTTCTTCTACTTCTTCTTGTTCTTCTACTGCTTCTTCTTGTTCTTCTACTGCTTCTTCTTGTTCTTCTACTACTTCTTGTTCTTCTACTGCTTCTTCTTGTTCTTCTACTGCTTCTTCTTGTTCTTCTACTTCTTCTTGTTCTTCTACTGCTTCTTTTTCTTCTTGTTCTTCTACTGCTTCTTCTTATTCTTCTACTTCTTCTTGTTCTTCTACTGCTTCTTGTTCTTCTACTGCTTCTTGTTCTTCTACTGCTTCTTCTTGTTCTTCTACTGCTTCTTGTTCTTCTACTGCTTCTTCTTGTTCTTCTACTGCTTCTTGTTCTTCTACTGCTTCTTCTTGTTCTTCTACTTCTTCTTGTTCTTCTACTTCTTCTTCTTGTTCTTCTACTTCTTCTTGTTCTTCTACTGCTTCTCCTTGTTCTTCTACTGCTTCTTCTTGTTCTTCTACTTCTTCTTGTTCTTCTACTTCTTCTTGTTCTTCTACTTCTTCTTGTTCTTCTACTTCTTCTTGTTCTTCTACTTCTTCTTGTTCTTCTACTTCTTCTTGTTCTTCTACTTCTTCTTGTTCTTCTACTTCTTCTTGTTCTTCTACTACTTCTTCTTGTTCTTCTACTTCTTCTTGTTCTTCTACTGCTTCTTGTTCTTCTACTGCTTCTCCTTGTTCTTCTACTGCTTCTTCTTGTTCTTCTACTTCTTCTTGTTCTTCTACTGCTTCTTGTTCTTCTACTGCTTCTCCTTGTTCTTCTACTGCTTCTTCTTGTTCTTCTACTGCTTCTTCTTGTTCTTCTACTGCTTCTTGTTCTTCTACTGCTTCTTGTTCTTCTACTGCTTCTCCTTGTTCTTCTACTGCTTCTTCTTGTTCTTCTACTGCTTCTTCTTGTTCTTCTACTGCTTCTTGTTCTTCTACTGCTTCTCCTTGTTCTTCTACTGCTTCTCCTTGTTCTTCTACTGCTTCTTCTTGTTCTTCTACTGCTTCTTCTTGTTCTTCTACTGCTTCTCCTTGTTCTTCTACTGCTTCTCCTTGTTCTTCTACTGCTTCTTCTTGTTCTTTTACTGCTTCTCCTTGTTCTTCTACTGCTTCTTCTTGTTCTTTTACTGCTTCTCCTTGTTCTTCTACTGCTTCTCCTTGTTCTTCTACTGCTTCTTCTTGTTCTTCTACTTCTTCTTGTTCTTTTACTGCTTCTTCTTGTTCTTCTACTGCTTCTTCTTGTTCTTGTTCTTCTACTGCTTCTTCTTGTTCTTCTACTGCTTCTCCTTGTTCTTCTACTTCTTCTTGTTCTTCTACTACTTCTTCTTGTTCTTCTACTTCTTCTTGTTCTTTTACTGCTTCTTCTTGTTCTTCTACTACTTCTTCTTGTTCTTCTACTTCTTCTTGTTCTTTTACTGCTTCTTCTTGTTCTTCTACTACTTCTTCTTGTTCTACTACTTCTTCTTGTTCTTTTACTGCTTCTTCTTGTTCTTCTACTGCTTCTTCTTGTTCTTGTTCTTCTACTGCTTCTTCTTGTTCTTCTACTGCTTCTTCTTGTTCTTCTACTGCTTCTTCTTGTTCTTGTTCTTCTACTGCTTCTTCTTGTTCTTCTACTGCTTCTTGTTCTTCTACTGCTTCTTCTTGTTCTTCTACTTCTTCTTGTTCTTCTACTGCTTCTTCTTGTTCTTCTACTGCTTCTTGTTCTTCTACTGGTTCTTCTTGTTCTTCTACTTCTTCTTGTTCTTCTACTGCTTCTTCTTGTTCTTGTTCTTCTACTGCTTCTTCTTGTTCTTCTACTGCTTCTTCTTGTTCTTCTACTGCTTCTTCTTGTTCTTGTTCTTCTACTGCTTCTTCTTGTTCTTCTACTGCTTCTTCTTGTTCTTCTACTGCTTCTTGTTCTTCTACTGCTTCTTCTTGTTCTTCTACTTCTTCTTGTTCTTTTACTGCTTCTTCTTGTTCTTCTACTACTTCTTCTTGTTCTTCTACTACTTCTTCTTGTTCTTCTACTTCTTCTTGTTCTTCTACTGCTTCTTCTTGTTCTTCTACTTCTTCTTGTTCTTCTACTGCTTCTTGTTCTTCTACTGCTTCTCCTTGTTCTTCTACTTCTCCTTGTTCTTCTACTGCTTCTTGTTCTTCTACTGCTTCTCCTTGTTCTTCTACTTCTCCTTGTTCTTCTACTGCTTCTTGTTCTTCTACTGCTTCTCCTTGTTCTTCTACTGCTTCTCCTTGTTCTTCTACTGCTTCTTCTTGTTCTTCTACTGCTTCTTCTTGTTCTTCTACTGCTTCTTGTTCTTCTACTGCTTCTCCTTGTTCTTCTACTGCTTCTCCTTGTTCTTCTACTGCTTCTTCTTGTTCTTCTACTGCTTCTTCTTGTTCTTCTACTGCTTCTCCTTGTTCTTCTACTGCTTCTCCTTGTTCTTCTACTGCTTCTTCTTGTTCTTTTACTGCTTCTCCTTGTTCTTCTACTGCTTCTTCTTGTTCTTTTACTGCTTCTCCTTGTTCTTCTACTGCTTCTCCTTGTTCTTCTACTGCTTCTTCTTGTTCTTCTACTGCTTCTTCTTGTTCTTCTACTGCTTCTTCTTGTTCTTCTACTGCTTCTTCTTGTTCTTCTACTGCTTCTCCTTGTTCTTCTACTGCTTCTTCTTGTTCTTTTACTGCTTCTCCTTGTTCTTCTACTACTTCTTCTTGTTCTTGTTCTTCTACTGCTTCTTTTTGTTCTTTTACTGCTTCTTCTTGTTCTTCTACTGCTTCTTCTTGTTCTTCTACTGCTTCTTCTTGTTCTTCTACTGCTTCTTCTTGTTCTTCTACTGCTTCTTCTTGTTCTTCTACTGCTTCTTCTTGTTCTTCTACTGCTTCTTCTTGTTCTTCTACTGCTTCTTCTTGTTCTTCTACTGCTTCTTCTTGTTCTTGTTCTTCTACTACTTCTTCTTGTTCTTCTACTGCTTCTCCTTGTTCTTGTTCTTCTACTGCTTCTTCTTGTTCTTCTACCTCTTCTTGTTCTTCTACTTCTTCTTGTTCTTCTACTGCTTCTCCTTGTTCTTGTTCTTCTACTGCTTCTTCTTGTTCTTCTACTGCTTCTCCTTGTTCTTGTTCTTCTACTGCTTCTTCTTGTTCTTCTCCTTCTTCTTGTTCTTCTACTGCTTCTTCTTGTTCTTCTACTGCTTCTCCTTGTTCTTGTTCTTCTACTGCTTCTTCTTGTTCTTCTACTTCTTCTTGTTCTTCTACTGCTTCTTCTTGTTCTTCTACTTCTTCTTCTTCTTCTACTGCTTCTTCTTGTTCTTCTACTGCTTCTTCTTCTTCTTCTACTACTTCTTCTTGTTCTTCTACTGCTTCTCCTTGTTCTTGTTCTTCTACTGCTTCTTCTTGTTCTTCTACTTCTTCTTGTTCTTCTACTGCTTCTTCTTGTTCTTCTACTGCTTCTTCTTGTTCTTCTACTGCTTCTTCTTCTTCTACTGCTTCTTCTTCTTCTTCTACTGCTTCTTCTTGTTCTTCTACTGCTTCTCCTTCCTGGGCGTTCGTTCTGACGTTGCGTCGCAGTTTACTGCAAGACTGTGCTATCTGTGCCTTTCGGCCAGGCACATTCGGTTTCAGCTGGCATTTTTTAATACCGGATTTGTCTCCCCACATCGATCCTTAATATCTTTGTCAGACTTCACTAGTGCAGCCTGTTTCTAGGGCCTCCACTTGGACGGGGAATATGGTCATGGACAGTTCTGATTAGCTGACCTTGCCACAAGCTTGTTCAAATGCTTGAAACTCCGCTGTATAGTTAGAACAGAAGTTATCTGTAGGCATACTGCTTGTCTACGGGCACCTGGTATCTACGGGCACCCGGACCGAAGAAAGGCAGAGATGAAACACGTGGGTTACCGTGGCAACACGGAAGACACAACAACGACGATGTGAAGGGCTGTAACATTCGAAGAAAGAGCCGGAGATTAGGCAAAATTGAAGCAGGCAGAGAGACAAGACATTGGACGGCATGTGTGTCCTCACCGACGGCAACCCCTACAGCAGGTACAGAAGTGAATGAAAAGTCTTTCGGCAAAGAATAGTAATAAGAAAATGCTTCTTGATTACAGGGTGAGAAGTATTTGTCGCCGAAAGCGGTGCATAACTGGGTGGACACTTTTTCTCAAGGCCGATCAAAAATTCCTGATGAAGTCCGATCTGGTCGTCCTGTTCAGATTGCAACAGAAGCAGACGTGGCTGCGGGTGTAGGAGCTGATTCCAGTTGACAGACAAATGACGATAGACAATATAGCAACTGCAATGGAGTGTTCGCATTGTATAGCCTACATCATAATTCATGATCCAACCTTCCCGGCAGACGTTTCGCGAATGACGGAAAAGTTGAACTCGAAGTGCAAATATGTCTGATAAAAGAGACCAAGGACATGTGTGATGAGTGTTTTCTTGCACTGATAAAGCGAAGGAAAAGTTTATCAATCTTGGTGGAAATTATGTGGAGAAATAAGGGACAATATAAGTGCAGTAATAAATGGTTTTCAAGTTCCTTACTCATTTAGTGGTCTGTTTTATTAGCCATTTCGACCTATTTACTGAACTGGCCTCATAATACGAGTTTTATAAGAACTAAATAACTAATGCCCAACAGACACACAGAAAGACCTTTTAAGAAACACTGACATATGTATGTAGAACAAAGAAAGAATGTATTAAAGAGAAATGTTCGGTGCATTAGAAATCGTAGACAATGTCGCTCAGACACATTACTGTGATTTGTATTAAAGTGCCAGCGGTAGATGTGGACAGATTGTTTCCAAATGGGCTGAGCTGAATGGTCTCAAACTGGAGCCCGCCGCGTGGAGCCACGCCGATGGGCTCAGGGCAGTTGTGAGTTATGAAACTAAATCAGGGTCGCATAGAGTTAACGTTACTGGACGGAAGGGTCGGATGGAGTTAAGTTATTGGGAGAACAGTCAGACGGAGAACGTTATTGGCTGAAGAGCTGGAGGGAGAACGTAATTGGGTGAGGAGCTGGAGGGAGAACGTTATTGGGTGAAGAGCTGGGGGGAGAACGTTATTGGGTGAAGAGCTGGAGGGAGAACGTTATTGGGTGAAGAGCTGGAGGGAGAACGTTATTGGGTGAAGAGCTGGAGGAAGAACGTTATTGGGTGAAGAGCTGGAGGGAGAACGTTATTGGGTGAAGAGCTGGAGAGAGAACGTTATTGGGTGAAGAGCTGGAGGGAGAACGTTATTGGGTGAAGAGCTGGAGGGAGAACGTTATTGGGTGAACAGTCGTATGGAGAACGTTATTGGGTGAAGAGCTGGAGGGAGAACGTTATTGGGTGAACAGTCGTATGGAGAACGTTATTGGGTGAAGAGTTTGAGGGAGAACGTTATTGGGTGAAGAGTTTGAGGGAGAACGTAATTGGGTGAAGAGCTGGAGGGAGAACGTTATTGGGTGAAGAGCTGGAGGGAGAACGTTATTTGGTGAACAGTCGGATGGAGTTAAGTTACTGGGTAAACAGTCGGGTGGAGAACGTTATTGGGTGAACAGTCAGACGGAAAACGTTATTGGGTGAAGAGTTAAACGGAAAACGTTATTGGGTGAACAGTCAGACGGAAAACGTTATTGGGTGAAGAGTCGGATGGAGAACGTTATTGGGTGAAGAGCTGGAGGGAGAACGTTATTGGGTGAAGAGCTGGAGGGAGAACGTTATTGGGTGAACAGTCGTATGGAGAACGTTATTGGGTGAAGAGTCGGATGGATAACGTTATTGGGTGAAGAGTTTGAGGGAGAACGTAATTGGGTGAAGAGCTGGAGGGAGAACGTTATTGGGTGAAGAGCAGGAGGGAGAACGTTATTGGGTGAAGAGTTTGAGGGAGAACGTAATTGGGTGAAGAGCTGGAGGGAGAACGTTATTGGGTGAAGAGCTGGAGGGAGAACGTTATTGGGTGAAGAGCTGGAGGGAGAACGTTATTGGGTGAACAGTCGGATGGAAAACGTTATTGGGTGAAGAGCTGGAGGAAGAACGTTATTGGGTGAGGAGCTGGAGGGAGAAAGTTATTGGGTGAAGAGCTGGAGGGAGAACGTTATTGGGTGAACAGTCGGATGGAAAAAGTTATTGGTTGAACAGTCGGATGGAGTTAAGTTACTGGGTAAAAAGTCGGGTGGAGAACGTTATTGGGTGAACAGTCAGACGGAAAAAGTTATTGGGTGAAGAGTTAAACGGAAAACGTTATTGGGTGAACAGTCAGACGGAAAACGTTATTGGGTGAAGAGTTGGAGGGAGAACGTTATTGGGTGAAGAGCTGGAGGGAGAACGTTATTGAGTGAAGAGCTGGAGGGAGAACGTTATTGGGTGAAGAGCTGGAGGGAGAACGTTATTGGGTGAAGAGCTGGAGGGAGAAAGTTTTTGGGTGTTGTTTACAAATGCCTTCAATGAGTAGTTTACTCTTTTTTGCGCCCTGAAAAGGGAATTAAGTGGCGGGTTGCAGTAGCTTTCCTCACATCCCGAGCGTGCTAATGCAAGTGGACTGGGGTCCTCCAGACAGTTGTGCTATGCTAGGCTTCATCTGCGTGTCCCTCACTACTACAGGGAATACGTCGATCCCCGACCTTGTTGGCCAGGCTGCGGACGGAACGCACTTAACGTCACGACAGAAAACTGAAAACGCTATTAAAATCGTCTGTACCGATCTTCCAATCCTGACTTCCCGCTGACCACCCCACCCAAACAAACCCACATAACCACCACCAGCATCCTACCTGACCTTTGAAATTCAAAGCGCTGTAGAAAACACTTCCACAGGAAAATATCCAGGTAGAGACACAATTACAGCTGAGATGATGACAGCATGGGGTCACCCACTCTACACCGCCCTAGCCAGCAGATTCTCTCCATACTTACAGACAACATAAATTCCGTCTACCTGGCGCGAGTCACAGATCGCCCTAATCTGCGAAAAAGGAGATAAAGAAGACCGGTTCAACTACCTCCCATTCACCTACCTCCCATTCACGTACCTCCCATTCACCTTCCTTCCATTTCTGTGCAAAGTTTTTACCAAATGCCTCCTAACAAGGATTCGCAAAACCCTCGAGCAGGCACAACCAACCGAACTATCTGGATTCAGACAAACATACAGTACACGAGATTACATAAGAACCTGCTGTAATCTGATCGAAAGGGCATGAGAGGACCAAGCACCGATAATACTCACATTCATTGACTACAAAAAGGCATTTGACTCGGTTTAAACAGAATTCGTGTGGAAAGCGTTGGGCGAGCACGAAGTAGATCTCCACTGCATCGAAATACTCAAGACATGCTACGAAGGATGCACCACCGTCATCCGCTCATTCACTCAACCATTCACTATCGCGACCGCGAAGTGAGTACGGCAAGGAGACCCCATCTCTCCGAACCTATTCTCTGCATGCCTAGAGTCGACGATGAGGCATTGCGACCGAGACAACTACGGCATCAAAATCGACGGAAGAAGTCTTAAACACATCAGATTCGCAGACGACATCGTCCTCATCACAGAGGTGCCCATGGAAGCGACAGAGATGTTGATGTCACCAGACAAGGAATGCAGGAAAGCAGGTCTAGATATGAACCTAGGGAAAACCAGAGCTGTGCGCAAACGTTTCGCAGAGCCCAAACCCAATCTCTTGAGTGGAACGCCCATAGAGGACTCTGACGAATATGTCTTTCTGGGAAGGCTCCTCAACATGGAGAACAACATGAAACCTGAGATCACCAGACGGAAACGGGCAGCCTTAAACTCCATCATGACAGCAACAAACGCCACATAGAAACCTAGACTACGTGAGGAAATCTTTGACTCGGTAGTCCTGCCAGCGCTCTGCTATAGTAGCGAAACCTGGTCTCTAAGCACAGCAGCAGAGAACCAACTGAGAACAGCAAACGCATCGCTTGAAAGACGCCTCGTGGGCATAAGTCTCAGACAACAACGGCAGAGCGAACTGCACAATAGCGACATCCGGAGAATGTCACACACCAAGAATGTCCTACAGTACGTCAACCATTCTAAACACCGCTGGGCTGGTCATATATCCAGAAGACAAGATTAAAGATGGAGTACGATAACCACCATGTGGTACCCGCGCGACAAAAAGAGACCTCGGGGACGGCCCCCAACTCGCTGGCGAGATTCACTAGAAAAATACAACATTCAAGACCCCATAGCCGACAAACTACTATCCCACTGGACGACACGCGCACGCGACATAAATGACTGGCTCCTGAGTTGGAACCCGCTCAAGAGTGATCACCCCTTGACGAAGAACGGGCCGAACTATGAATTAAGTCTAATTTATCCTTTCCGTAGATAATTTATTAACCTGTGTCAACTCGAATTCTTTTTCATGGTTACTGTCTGACTGCGTACGAAGAAGAAGAAGAAGAATTCTTTTTCTTTTTTAGACACTGTCGGCCGTTTTTTTCTCAGTCTTTCCCAACAACTATAATTATGGAATCCCACTATCAGTTGTGTCTCTCTTCTTCGTATCCTTTATTGATTGATCGATTGATTGATTATGCAGCATAAATAGGCTCGATATATGGACCAGTAAGTTGGTGCTGCGAGTATATGGAGGCAAGACCAAGATAATGAGGTCACATACGAGTGAGAATGTTCCGATTGTTCTGGACACTGTTGATCTCCAAGATGTTGAAAATGGCCTTGGGCAGTATAATGAGCCTGTACATGACGGGACGGCCAGGCCAGCATGTTGTGCCTGACATGACTAGCGTCTCCTTTTCCCCTCTGTATTTATGTAAAACAGTGTCTGTCCTCTGATAGGCGGTTCCCATGTATCTGCATTATTTTGCTTGATGTTAATATCTTTCTCTGCACTTATATTTACTTATTACAAATACACGATGTGTGGCAGGTGAATATACGACAATTACATATACACGCAAAGTGTGGCAGATGGACTTACGACAATTACATATACAAGCATGTGTGGCAGATTGAGATACAACTACTTTAACAGACATGTGTGACAGATGGACTTACGACAATTACGTATACGCACATGTGTGGTAGATGTACATACGATATTACATATACACCCATGTGTGTCAGATGGACATACGACAATTATATATACGCACATGTGTGGTAGATGGACATACGACAATTACATATACGCACATGTGTGGCAGATGGACATACGACAATTACATATACGCGCATGTGTTGCAGACGGAAATATGACAATTACATATACGCACATGTGTGGTGGATGAACATACGCCAATTACATATACGCACATGTGTGGCAGGCGGAAATACGACAATTATATATACGCATATGTGTGGTAGATGGAAATACGACAATTACATATTCATTTATGTCTGACAGAACGATTGACATCTTACACACGGGTAATCGCACAAACGATGGAGGCTTACAAAAGCAGACGTAACTCATTGAGCAAAAGCAAAAACGCTGAAGCCCAGCACTACGCTCAACTGCATACATGGATTGAAACGAGGCTGAATTGAGCGCATTACCGTACAGGACCAGCGTTTCCGATCAGTCGATAGCTTCACATAGCTAGGCAGTACCCTCACCAGATAGGCGAACATCTACTTTGAGATCAACAGTAGGGTTGCAAATGCGAACGATGCGTTTTGGAGGCTGCAAGCAAGTGTCTGGAGCCGACATGACATCGGTGTCGCCACAGAGGTAAAAGTGTATCGTGCTGTAGTGTTAACCACTCTGCTGCATGCTTGCGAAACATGGACAGTGTTATTAATTCTTAGTCGACTTGTACTTCTACAGGGGCAGATGCCCCTGTGCAGGTCCCAGCTCTGGATGTAGCCGGGAGAACGATTTCCTGCTTAACCTGCTAGGCTCGAGCAGCTTAATACTCCATTGCGTTGGGACAAGCGCTTACGGAGGGCGGTTTACCGATGTGTTAGTACATTTTAATAGACTCAAACACTAGAGAAAAGTAGACACGCAGCCTGTTAGGCGCCATCTATGCTGCTCTAAACAAACCACCTAACCCTGGCCGGTGCTATGTCATGGCACACAGTTAGTCCCCTCTTCTTACATTCTCTATGTGGGGCAGTTGTGCTATTCTTGTCCTTGTCATGCACAAAGACCCCGGCGAATCACTCGGCCTAGTGTATAGCCGACAAGTCCGACAACTTGATTTTATTTGACCTGTCTACGTGAGCTACTTCGGATCAGGTGGCAGGACTAAGTGCCGATCTATGAAATTATTAGTAGGGATGCCATGTTGAGTTTCCATACGCTTCGGCAAAATAGCTCAGATAAAATGGACGGATCATCCTGGACGCGTGACTGTTGAGCCCAACCCCAAGCAGTTGTTTTAAGGTGAACTCCGGACATGATGACGCTTATAAGCGGGACATAAGAAGCGCTACAGAGCTCCATGAAAGTGTCTCTGGAAAGCTTCAAGATTGACGTCGCTTCGTGGGAGTAGGTTAAACAGTATGGCGCGCTAACGCTCCACAAACGTGGCGAATCTTAGAATAAGTTTACCGCCTGAAAAATCAGATGTTCGATGTTTCCACAAACTATTCCTCAATTACGGCAAAGTCTGCCGTGCCAAGATTGGTCTTTATAGCATAAAAGAATACATCTCGCAGCAAAGGCCAATTGCTTTCACCATCTTTGCTTGCGTTGAAGAACTATTGTTATTGTGCGTGTGCGTATGTATATATATATATATATATATATATGTATATATATATATATATATATATATATATATATATATATATATATATGATTCCATGGATTCCGTGGCGAAGTGGTTAAGCCGTCGTGAATAGGTGGTGTGGGTTCGACACCGGACTCCGCCGTCTTTTTCACGGGTGCCTGATGCGGAGTCCCGTGCATCCCGTTGTCGCCCTCTAGTCGTCTTGTCCTTGACTTGCCACTGGGGCCGGGCGGCACGAGACGAGAGAGTGAGGATAACAAGTAGCGCAGTTAATCCTTACCAAAAAAAACACCGCCAGCAAAATTAATTATGCCATCATCGTCTACGATGGACGGCGGCCTTAGTTTTTTTATATGTATATATAAAACAATAAAAATTGCACAGTCAAGAGAAAGAAAAAACTTAAAGTTATTCTAAAACAACAAGAAATTGAGAAAGTCACAAGTTTTAATCACCTCGGCTCAATTATAAGCAACAATGGAGATGGCCTGAAGGAAGTCAGACGGAGAATGCCTATGGCTATGCAGAGATTGAATAAAATGAGAAACGTATGGCAGACCTCTAATAAAATTAAAAACGTATGGCAGAACTCTAATCAAATGAGAAACGTATGGCAGAACTCTAATAAAATGAGAAACGTATGGCAGAACTCTAATCAAATGAGAAACGTATGGCAGAATTCTAATAAAATGAGAAACGTATGGCAGAACTCTAATAAAATTACGAACATTTTTAAAAAATCCTCCGAACTTGCATCTTCCCTGTGGCAACGTACAGATATGAAACGTGGGCCACCAGACACACTTCAGAAAAAGATATATTTTTTTAACTAAAATTCTACAGAATGGTGTTCACAATACCATGGTTAGCGAATATGACTTGGCTTGGCTTCGTTCGTTCTTAATATGCCGCTACCAAACCCTGACACGGGCATAAGTAGCAGAATGTGGTCAAGAGAACGGAATGCGTTGTGTTGTAGTTTACAGCTTGACTGCGACATTTGCACCTTTCGGTCATAATATTTGTTGCCCCGAATGAAGAATAGACTGATTGCGCGAGTCACTATTCCGCCAAATTCAGGCCAATGAGTAAGCCCGGTTTGCATCAGCTACTAGACTAAACCAGAAATGCCAATCTGAATTAGTTGTTCACGTCAGCCCAGAATGAAGCTGTCAGCCTAGAGAGTACGGATGATACGAAAATAGAAGAGACGATAATCTTGCGCAGGCACGGAAACAATGTAGAACGGCTTTGCGATGGTGAGGTTCGTTAGGGGTGGAAACAAAGAGAAACAGAGTCATTTCAAATCGTTCATTCCCATAAAGTTCTATTTTCCAATGAAAATGTAATTCATTTCGTCATTATGCTCAACTAGAAACTTGTTTGTTCTTCTTCTTTTGTCGTCTCACTGTCTACCCGGTTGCATCCCTGTGTTGTGGTATGTGCGTGTATTTCGCCTCTCTCGTGGTTCCAGTGACATTTGCTTCTAGAAACTTTGTTTCAGGTCAGGTCAGATCATCCCGTAACCGGTGAGGTCGTTGGGGCACACATGAAGACATCCTCACAACGCCACGCCACCTTTCTCTGTCAGATGCCGCTGCCTGTGACTCTTCTGGTCGGAGATTGGTCCATTCTTTTATGTTGTCCTACTATCTCTTTTTGGGACGGCCTCTTCGTCGTCTGCCATGCACCTTTCCGTGTAGGATTGTATTTGCAAGACCATTTGATCTCGATATGTGACCGTACCAAGCGAGTTTCCTTCTTTTGACAGTTGCCAAGAGGTCTTCAAAAAGCTCTATTGCTGTTGTAATTCGTATTTCTTCCTCATTTGTAACTCGATCTTTGTACGTGACGTTTGCAAGTCTTCAGAAACATCTCATCTGCAAGGCATGTATCCTTAATTGAAGGTCAGCTGTAACTGCCCATGTCTCACAAGCATAGAGGAATTTTGACAGGGCCAGTGTACGCATTAATCTGATTTTCATGCATAGTGCTAACCGTTTATCTCGCCAGATTTTGTTAAGCTGTGCAAGCGCCGCTATCGTCTGTGCTATTCTGGCCAACACTTTAAATTTTGATCCTTCATCACTGACAATCGACGCTAGATATTTAAAACGGTCAACCACTTCGAGTTCCTGACCGTTAGCTTTTATCCTGCTGTTGAAGCCCT
Organism: Ariolimax columbianus; assembly: GCA_036924085.1. NCBI lineage: Eukaryota > Metazoa > Mollusca > Gastropoda > Stylommatophora > Arionidae > Ariolimax > Ariolimax columbianus. The sequence goes on from JAVGWX010000019.1 coordinate 27,565,677, forward strand.
TGGCGTTGTTGATCATTAATTGTGTCTTTCCAGCGTTTATCTGCATACCATAGTCAAGAGCTGTTTCGTCGAGCCTTCTGACCCATTCCTGGAGTTCTGCTTCTGAACCCGCCAACCCGTCTATATCATCTGCAAAACGAAGGTTGGTAATCGTTCAGCCCACCCCCCTCCCTTATCTTGACGGTACCAACGTGACCTCCAAGTGCCTCACTCATAATTCCCTCAAGGAATATATTGAAAAGAGTTGGAGAGAGTGTACACCTCTGTCTCCGACCAACTGATGTCGAAACCAGCCCCCTCGCCTCCCATTCACAAGAACTGTGCTGGACGCCTTGTTATACAGGTGTTCAAGGACCGTTATAATATTTCCGTTGATTGTATACATCCTCATGGTTGCCCATAGCGCTTTATGCCATACCTTATCAAACGCTTTTTTAAAATCAACAAACACATGATACGGTGTTTGCTGCAGTTCTAGATATTTCTCGCTTAGTAGCCATAAATTAAATATCTGTTCTGTAGTGCTTCTTCCCTGTCTGAACCCTGCTTGCTCCTCGACAATGATGTTCTCTGCTTGGGGTTTCAATCGGTCGAGGATTAATCTAAGCATGACCTTGCTAGGGTGGCTGATCAGGTTTATTGTTCTGTATTTTTGGCACAGCTTTAGGTTTCCAGACTTATGTAACGGTATAACCATTGATTTCGTCCATAAGTCTATGTTTGGAGTTTTGTATTAACTGACAGTACAATCCTGCACATGAGGTCGCTGTAGATAGAGGTCAAGAAACGAACGACAACGCAAAAACTATAAGCCCTACTGGAATGATGAGTTACAGAAAGTGGAAGATGCAGTAACAAATGCTAGGAACATGGCAGAACGAGAAAAATCCATGGAGGCAAACATCGCCATCAAAGCCGCCGCGGCGAAGTACAAACACACTCTCAAGCAAACAGCAAGAGAAAGTTGGAAAAATAAAACGGAAAGTCTGAACCTGGACAAAGACGGGAACAAGCTATGGAAGCTAGTCAGAGCCATGAACGACGAAACCCCGTCAAATAAACAAATTACTATCAAGCAGGGCGAGAACTTGATCACAGGTAAGAAAGCCGCAAACGCCTTTGTCGATCACTATGCCAGAGCAAACCACATCGAGGTCCCTGCAGATAAGCATACAGACATTAGCGAAGAGCTAAAGGGACACGAAAACATAAATACGGCTCCTGAAGAGCACATGATGGCCAAACTAACAATGCGCGAAATGGAAGAGGCTATGAGTACACTAAAGAAAAGGAAATCTCCCGGAAAAGACGGGATAACAAACGAAATGCTGATGGGGCTGGGCCAAACAGCGAAGAAGAAACTACTATCAGTCCTGAACCAAAGCTGGAAAAGGGGTATTGTACCCCAGGCATGGAAAGATGCAATACTGGTACCAGTACCAAAAACAGGGAAGGACAAAACAGATCCAAATGGATACAGGCCCATAAGCCTACTGAGCTGTGTTGGCAAGCTGATGGAACGGATGATAAACACCAGACTGATGTGGCATCTGGAAGAAAAACGAATACTAATTCCACAGCAAGCCGGCTTTAGACAGCACAGATCCACTGAGGACCAGGTCATCCTCATAGCCCAGGAGATAGAAGATGCCTACCAGGCACAGAAACACACAGTAGCTGTTTGGGTGGATCTGGAAAAGGCATTTGACAAAGTCTGGAAGGATGGACTTAGAGTCAAGCTAAGAAGAAGTGATGTATGTGGGAAGATGTACAAGTGGATCAACCACTACCTCAAACAAAGAACGGCCAGAGTCCAAGTACAAGGGCAGATGAGCAAAAAGGTGACACTCGAGCAGGGAGTACCCCAAGGGGGAGTATTGTCACCCACACTCTTCCTGGTATATATAAACGATATTACAGAGAATATACCAAGAAGAGTCCATAGCTCAATGTTTGCAGACGATCTGGCTATGTGGACCTCTGAAAAGAATCTCACCATAGCAAGAAATCGGATGCAGACGGCCCTAACATCGCTGGAAGAATGGGCGAACTCATGGCTGGTCAAAATAAACGAGGAGAAAACCACGTGCACAATATTCTCGCTCTCATTAAAACCCCAAAGTACCAAATTAAGGCTAAATGGCAAAATCCTGCAGCCAAACGACAACCCAACCTATCTGGGAGTCACATTTGATCGGCGCATGACATGGAAAAGTCAGATTGAGAGAAACCGAATGAAAGCCAGAGAAAGAATGGCGATCATGAGGAAACTTGCTGGCACAAGCTGGGGAGCAGACGAAGGCATACTAAAGAAACTGTACACTGGAAGAGTGAGACCAGTTCTCGAGTATGGCATTGCGGCATGGACAACCGCAGCGAAGGCGAACTTCGATAAAGTTAACAAACTTCAAAACCAAGCCATGAGAATTATAACAGGTGGCATGAAGTCAACGCCAATTGTAGAACTTGAAAAGATTACAAAACTGCAATCCATGACCGATAGAAGAGACTGCAGAGCCCAGCTGCAGTCAGAGAAACTCAGAAGACTGACGGACCATCCAATGTACCAGAGACTAAACAATTTGGGAAATGGGAAACTAAAGCGGAGAAACTTTGCAGAAATAGCCAAAGCAAAGATGCACGAAGATCCCATAAACGCACTAACAACACCAAAACCCATCACTACTGTACGAAAACCTACTTGGAGGCAGGATATATTTCCAGAGGTGGTAGAAAATATACCAGGTATTGCAAACAAAAACTGCCAGAGTGAAAAAGAAAGGAGAGACACTACCCTAAGCTTCATAACGAAAAGCTACCCAAGCATGGACTGGACCCATGCATACACCGACGGTTCTGTAACAAAGTCTACACAGAACGGAGGGGCAGGAGCATTCCTGAACCTACCAAATGGCAGAAAAATAACACTGTCATTCGCTACTGGTAAGTACACAAGCAATTTCAGAGCAGAGGCAGAGGCACTGAGGGCGGCAGTGGAAGAAATGGTAACACACAGTGAAAATGAGAGCCATATAGTCCTGCTGACAGATGCTCTCGAAGTAGTCACAGCGCTAAAAAGCCAGAAAAACACTGAGCTTAATGACTTAAGAGCAGCACTCTGCAAACTGTGCCAGCAGTCCGCACCAAAAAGGGTAGTGGTACAGTGGGTTCCGTCACACTGAAACATCCAAGGCAACGAGGAGGCAGACAGACTGGCAAAAGAAGATGCAAGGCTACCACAAACAGATACCAGTATGACGTACGAAGAGTCAAAACGGCTTATCAAAGCCAGATACATGTCCAAATGGGAAACCGAACATACTGGTTACACCAAAAACGATGCCTATTACCAGTTGAACCGAAGAGAGCAGGTCGTTGTCTTCAGACTTCGCACTGGCCACAACAGACTGAGGTACCACCTATTCAACAAATTGAAGATAGGGTGTACCGACGAATGCCCGTGCGGTACTGGTAAAATGACCACTGAACATCTGCTGCAGAACTGCCCGACATACGAGGATCAGAGAGAGCAGATGTGGCCATTGCCAGTGGAACTGCAAGACAAGCTCTATGGTAGTGGCGAGAGTCTCAGGATGACCGCCGCTTTTTTCGAGAAAATAATGGTTACTGTCTGACTGTGTACGCAGAAGAAAGAAGAAGAAGAACGACAACGCGAAACGGCTGGTGGTTCCAATCTGGCAAGTTTCAAAAGTCTGCTTGTGTCAATGCATGTGAGATACGCGTCTAATTCTATCGGAGACGGGCGATAAACTCTGGATGTGAGGAAAGCTACAACAAGCCGCAACTTCTTTTCATGGCGCACAAAAGAGTAAATCTACTCATCGTTAGTATTCAATAACAAATACAACAACAACAACAGCAACCGCAGCAACAACAACAGCAACAGCAGCTGCCGCCGCAGCAACAGCAACAACAACACCAAAAACAACAACAACACCAACAACAGCATCAAAAACAACAATTCACTTCTGCATTTTCGGCCTTGTGCCTTCCAACAATAACAACAGCAACAACGTGGGTTTTGAACCCGTGTCCTTATCATGACGAGAGTGTCTTACAATGCCTGCACTCACACGCTACTCGCGTCCTTCGCAATCTAAGAAAACCGTCCCATCTACGTAGCTAGTATAAACAATTACAATAAATAATACTGCCGCCTTGAGGAACAATAACGTACAATCACAACCAATTACAACAGAATCACAAATTGAATACACGAGTTGAGAAACCTACAGATAATGAATACGGCATTTGTCTAACAATTAAATGAAAAGCACAATCTTCATAATAAAGGCAATTTAGATCTAGTTATGTTCACCGTGTCTGTAGTTACTGATTGTGAAATGGTAGTTTCATGTGAGCATCTTTGGACAGAACATGAAAGAAGAAAACGACTCTAGAAATGCCAAGAATGAATTTATTTTATCCACTGTTCTATTTCGAAGAGTCGACGTCACTGCACTCCGGGCATTCATATAGGTGCTCAGTCTCTCTCAGGAAATGGCGTAGGTTATGGATGCTGATGGTCCCTGTAGCTCGCTGGTTGTACACTCTCCTGCTCCGTCCTCTCATGGATCCTACACTGCTCGAACCTCGTTTAATGTCGAAACTTTGCAGCCTGTGGATTGCTGATTCATCTATTTCGGTGTCCTCATCCAGCAGGCTGTCATTGGTTGATTTCAAAATGTCATAACTTTCTACCACTAACGTGTCAATGTTGGGAGCGCGTGAAGCTAAAATGTCAGCTCTTTCATTGCCCTGAACCCCAGCAGGACCAGGACAATAGATCCATGTCAACCCCTGAAGAATTGAGATATCAACAGCTGCTATCCACTCGCACCTAGAACATCTCTACTGTACCTTCTTAAGTACGGCTTGCGCGTCTGTCACTATGACTGCCTTTGTTAAAGAAGTCTCCGATATCCATCTCAGCGCTGAGGTCAATGCTTCCATCTCCATCCTCAAACTGGAGGTTGTTGACATGTAAGCCCCACTGCGATCGGCAACGACCTATCCTCTGACTCTAGCCGAAAAGCCCCAGCTGACCTGATGTCCCACATTGAGCATAAGCGTATGCTTAGTGCAGTGTCATAGATCTCACTTACCCCGGCAAAGGTTTGGGAAATTGAGACTAACGTTTGGTCAAGCAAAACCTTCTGATCATACAATGTTAGTGAGGGTTAGGCAAAATATACTGACCAAAACCCCCACCTCACTTCCACGGAGTTCTACCTCGAAGCAGACAGTTCCGTGGCAGTACGGCTAACGGAGTCTGGGATCGACGTGATCCCTGTAGCAGTGAGCGACGTGCAGATCGGGATGTGAGGAAAGCTACTGAATCCTGCCACCTAACGCTATTTTCGGGGCGCACGAAATAGTGATCATACTCATTGTAGGGGACACGGCTCACAACCAGAAGGTCCTGGGTTCGAACAGCAACACAGCACCGGCCGTTACCCCGGGGAAGCAAACCGTTAGAAAAATGCAGGAGAAAGCAGACCCTTACATATAATGCATGCTGAAGTCAGATGCACTGGGACGACAGGTGCAAAATAAAAACCACAGTGCAACACACACCGCCTTGGGGATTAGATAAATAAGGCGAACGCCAAAAAAAAATTTAATTTGTTTAAAATCGTGTTAGTCTTGTGCGGGTTCCAACTCTGTCTCCAGTCGTGTTGTGTTGTCACAAAATGACAAGTGGACGACAGGATTGTTAATGTGGGCATTCAGCAACACGGACACGGTCATAGCCATAAACCACCCGCTCTTCAACATGCAAGTTAGTCTTGTGTGGGTTCCAACTCTGTCTCCAGTCATATTAGTCTTGTGCGGGTTCCAACTCTGTCTCCAGTCGTGTTGTATTGTGTGGGTTCCAACTCTGTCTCCAGTCATGTTAGTCTTGTGTTGGTTCCAACTCTGTCTCCAGTCATGTTAGTCTTGTGCGGGTTCCAACTCTGTCTCCAGTCGTGTTGTATTGTGTGGGTTCCAACTCTGTCTCCAGTCATGTTAGTCTTGTGTTGGTTCCAACTCTGTCTCCAGTCGTGTTGTATTGTGTGGGTTCCAACTCTGTCTCCAGTCGTGTTGTATTGTGTGGGTTCCAACTCTGTCTCCAGTCATGTTAGTCTTGTGTTGGTTCCAACTCTGTCTCCAGTCGTGTTGTATTGTGTGGGTTCCAACTCTGTCTCCAGTCGTGTTGTGTTGTCACAAAATGACAAGTGGACGACAGGATTGTTAATGCCCGCCGAAGTCGCCCCAGAGTGATCATGCTGGCGCTGTAAGAGTCTAGGTTGTTGGTTCTGGCGTTGGGATTGGTCATCTCTTTCCTGTCCAACAGGCCAGGTTTGAGCAGGTTTACTGATTTCACTACTTTTGTCCGGCTACTGTGCCGCATCCTCCGCCTCCGACACTCTCTTGTTTTCTTGTAATCCCTTGTGTATGTTTGGTAAATGCATTAATAAGAAAGCTGGAACAGCGGGGGTATGCTGCATGCCATCTCCACGAAAATAGGCTGTGTATACACATTTCTAGTTCAACTATCGGCTAGGCGAGTATAGTTGGCGAGGCTAAGGAAACGCGCAGCATTCAATGATGTTGACCTCGACGCTGGCGCGAACGCACGATGTGGCGCGTTGGGTCAGATTCAATTTAGTGTTAGAAGTAACTAGCACACCATATCATGAGCAAGCACGACAAAGATAATGGGTTCAACTCCATCTACCATCACGCTCCAGTTGACCCATCTGTATTTCTCTACTTGATTTACGGTTAATAAGGAAAATGGAGCGAGGAACGGAGCTGGCCACCCCACCTCTTACAAGCAGTGGCTTAGTATACTGGGGTCTCAAACACTTGATTTCCGACCAGCGGTTAAGTCTCCTCTAGGAAACCATTTACATTTTATCTTGAGCTCAATATACAGGCAGCAACGTCTTAACAGGGACTAAGAATTCCAACTGAAGTGCTACTCCTATGCTCTAATTTGAAGGCATGAAAGCCGCCGTAGCGAGAGACGACACGAATTGATGCAGACCCCCGATATGGAACTTCCCGAGGAACATGCCCTCGGACGGTATTTACCATATACAACTAGGAAGTCGCTGAACAAACTCCGAACGGATGTATCACGGTGCAACAGGAATATGAAACGATGGGGATACACAGAAGATGACACATTTGATTGTGGCGATGGGGATACACAGAAGATGACACATTTGATTGTGGCGATGGGGATACACAGAAGATGACACATTTGATTGTGGCGATGGGGATACACAGAAGATGACACATTTGATTGTGGCGATGGGGATACACAGAAGATGACACATTTGATTGTGGCGATGGGGATACACAGAAGATGACACATTTGATTGTGGCGATGGGGATACACAGAAGATGACACATTTGATTGTGGCGATGGGGATACACAGAAGATGACACATTTGATTGTGGCGAAGGGGATACACAGAAGATGACACATTTGATTGTGGCGATGGGGATACACAGAAGCTGACACATTTGATTGTGGCGCAATACAGGGCCCAGTCCCAAGCTCCAGGAAACATGCAACAGGTGCGATATGCTGCAGGCAAATGACAATGCAATCCATGTCGCTGGATACTGGATGCTTGCTGTGTGACGTGGTGCTTGGACAGGGGAAGTAAGTAAGAAATTGAGTGATAAGATAAGGCAGATGATCATGGCAACGATGAAACAGCTTCCGGGTATGAGTTGACAGGACGTGTACACATTAATATCTCGTTCAAGTTTCAAAGACTGTAACAAAATGAAAACGCATTTAGCCTCGTGAGAGAAATAGAACAAGAAAAAGATGAATAAATAGAAGAAAAAGAATAAGAAGACGAAGAAGAAGAAAAATGGGAAGAAGAAGAAGAAAAAGAAGAAGAAGAAGTAGAAGAAGAAAAAGAAGAAGATGAAGAAGAAGAAGAAGAAATAGAAGAAAAAGAATAAGTAGACGAAGAAGAAGAAGAAGAAGAGATGATGAAGAAGAAGAAGATGATGAAGAAGAAGAAGAAGACACACAAGGGCACAACAAGACTATCTCACTGGTATAAAATATATACTTACAATTATATGCATATATTTATATATGTTGTTGTTTAATGCCCACAATGAGTAGGTTACTCTTTTGTGCGCCCTAAAAAGAACGTTAACTGGCTGGTTGTCGTAGCTTTCCTCACATCCCGAGCGTGCTGATGAAGGTGGACCGGGGTCCGCCAGACGGTTGTGCTATGCTTGGCTTCATCGACGTATCGCTCACTACTACGTGGATCACGTCGAACCTCACCTTGTTAGCCAGACTGTTGTTCTCGACTACAGCCCGTTTCCAGGACGACCAACGAGGAGGTCAGGTGAGTGTCTTGGCCAGTATATCTCTCCTGGCCATGGCTAACATTCTCTGATCAGTGTGTTTTGCCTGACCAGACGTTAGCCTCATCATCCCGTCAGGTGAGGGTCTTGGCCAGTATATCTCTCCTGACCCTGGCTAACATTCTCTGATCAGTGTGTTTTGCCTGACCAGACGTTAGCCTCATCATCCCGTCAGGTGAGGGTCTTGGCCAGTATATCTCTCCTGGCCATGGCTAACATTCTCTGATCAGTGTGTTTTGCCTGACCAGACGTTAGCCTCATCGTTCCATATAGATATATATTTATGTTTACAAATTGAGACTATGCACTAATTGACTTTTATTTCTACATGACAATGTGTACCAGACCAAAATATATGTATTACTTAAACAGTTTTAGCCTATTTCTTCTTAAGAAAAAAAAATGCACTACTGTCAGAGGCATGGCGTGAGTGTCCTTGTACATTCTTGGTAGTTTTAGCACTGTAATACCATTCATGTATGGCTTTAGTATGTTTAAATTGTGGTAGTGGAGGTCCATTTAGATTCACCATCGTCAGCCAGCTTATGTAAAATCTATTTCAACCGTAACACCATTAATAATCGTGCCAGAGTCGTTGTGTAGTAACGAATAAAAATGTAATCAACGATTAAAAACGGATATTTTTTGTACTCGTCAATCACAAATTTTTACCCGTCACAGACGAGCGCTTTTGTCAAGACCTGCACATGATTTTCTTCTTTCTTCTTCTGCTTTCGCTCTCAATCTCTCGCTACCAAGCCCTGAACAGGACTTTGCAAGTAGCAGGATGTAGTCTGGAGAACGCAATGCGTTGTGTCGCTAGTTTACAGCTTGGCTGCTATATTTGCACCTTTCGGTCCGACACATCCGTCTTCGGCAGATCACATGATGTAATCCTGGGGATACTTCAACAATCGCTCTTAATAAGTTTCTTTTCAATGGTGCAGCGCTCTCAAATCATCTAATAGCTGTTCTTGTATAGCGTATTCATATTTACACTACCAATAGCTCTCTTTTGACCATAAATGTTATGTTAACATGCTCGCCCTGGGAGGCTCATGGAAAAGAACATAAAATCTAAGATCGACAGACGGAGACGGGCGAGATGGTTGGTCTGCATCTCCTCATCACAGCAACAGACGCCACAAAGACAACAAACTACGTGCGAACATCGTCGACTCGGTAGGCCGACCAGCGCTCTGCTATGGTAGTGAAACCTAGTCTCTATCAAAAGCAACAGAGAACAAACTGAGAACAGCACGTGCATCTCCGTATCTCTCAAACAACAGCGGCAAAGCGAACTACACAATAACGACATCTGGAGACTGTCACACAGCAAGGATGTCCTACAGTACGCCAACCATTCAAAACACCGCAGGGCAAGTCGTATAGCTAGAATACAAGACGAAAAATGGAGTACCATAATTACCATGTAGTACCCACGCAACAAAAAGATGCTTGTCCTACCCTGGAATAGTTTAAAGGAATCTAAAGAAGTTCTTCTTCTTCGTTCTCAATCTTCCGCTACTAAGCCCCGAATGTGCTTTGCAAGTAAAAGAATGTGGTCCAGAGAACGGAATACGTTGTGTCATAGTTTACAGCTTGAATGCGATATTTTCACCGATCGGTCCGACACACGACTTCAGTAGACATTTTTGAACTGTGTTTATCCTTCCCTCTTTGATCCCCTCTCCTTAGCCAGCCTACTCTGTTGTAGCGCGCTAAGGATCTTGGCTAGCCTTGACGCTTGCAGTCAACTATGGGTCACCTGCCCGCTGCAGCTCATCCGCTAATCAGAGCTAACTAATTCTTTGTCTCAGCATGTTCACGTACATTTCTCATATATGCAAGGCAAAGGCCGCTGTCCATCGTAAACGATGATGGCATAATAAATGTTGCTAGCGCTACTTTTAGTAAGGATTAACTACGCTACTTTGTATCCCCACTCTCTCGTCTCGTGCCACCCGACCCCAGTGGCAAGTGGCAAGGACAAGACAACTACGAGATGGTGGGCACTCCGCATCAAGCACCCGTGAAAAAAACGGAGTCCGGAGTCGAAACAACACCACCTGGTCACGAGGCCGACGGCTTAACCACTTCGCCACGGAATCGACAGTACGACATAGCAGCTTTACACTACTGTATGTTTCCTAATGTATAACATTGTCTTTATTATTTCCGAATGTGATTATTGTAGCATCGTTGGGTACTCTTCTTTATGTTCATGCGCCTGTCCAAATTGTGTCTGTCCACTCCAGGCACGTCTACCCACAAGAGTATTTGGTATAACAGAGCGACTTGATAAGTACTATAATCGTCTAGTTTCCTGGACGTCAGCCATGTCTTAAATGTTGTGTTTAGCATTCCTTATTGATTGTATCCGTCAAGGCTGTTTTTAAGAGGACTCATTGAAGTCTGGTCAGGTGAAAATGTAATACCCATCTGACAATATAAGTCAGGTTCAGGTAAAATGTACTGAACGAGCCCCCCACCTCGCTTTCCCCGTAGGCCTCCCTGGAAGCATACATTTTTTTTCATGGCAGTCTGGCTAGCGAGGTGAGATCGACGTAATCCTCGTAGTTGTACGCGATACGCAGATGAAGCCAAGCATAGAATAACTGCTTAGAAAAACCACGGTCCAGCTTCACCAGCACGCTCGGGATATGAAAAAGGCTGCTACAACCACCTAACAACCCTTTTAGGGCGCACAAAATAGCGAAGTTAACCATCGGTCGCTGGTCATTCAAAATCAAAGACGCCCAACTCTCTGTTCATGCTTTCAGTTTCTCTTTTTAGAGTGTCACACAATTCTTTGCGTTTCCCGGCATTTTTCATTCCTAAAATCTTTCCCTTCAATTTGTGTTTTCCATTTTCAGTTCTGTAGCCATTATTGGCTTTCATCCTGTCATGTATCTCCTCCGTGAAGCTCTTTGCGTCACTACTATTGGACAACCATAACTATCGATACAGGTGTCGTGGATTACTCTGGAGCTCGATATATTTCTTCGTCGTGTTTGTAAATAATTTGTGATGTTACGGTTCAGCTACTCTACCTGCACCATATACTGATACGACTTTTTCGGTGTTGGAAGATTTGTGTTTGTTGCTATTGGACTATTCTCAGAGCATTAATTCACCTTCAGAGAAAAGAAGAGATTTATCCAAGCCATTAAGGAACGTCGACCAAACGAGCGACAACTCTCACTGCCTGGCCTGGACCGAGCGCAGTTAGCGAACCTGGTCCGCATGAGAATAAGGCTTAACAGTTTCAATGGCCCTCACTAATGTGTAGGCGAGGACAATATGGGCGTTGACATTTTCCGCAAGACTGGTATATGCTTAGGTAATTGCGTAAAGAGCACTGACCCATGGAGGCGAAATTCCACGTCAGGCTGATTGGAAGTCGTAAAGAACTCTCCACTATAGCAACTTGTATTCAGAGAGCTGCACTTCACGTGTTCACGTCATTTTTTTTTTAACGAGGCGAAGAAGAAAAAGAAGAGGAAGAAGAAGAAAAATAGGAAACAGAAGAAGAAAAAGAAGAAGGAAGGAGGAGGAGGAAGACAAGGAGAAGAAGAAGTATAAAAAAATAAGAAGAAGAAAGAGAATAAGAAGAAGAAAGAGAATAATAAGAAGAAAGAGAATAATAAGAAAAAGAAGAAAAGGAAGAAAATGACAAGAAGAAAAGGAAGAAGAAGAAGACAAGGGAGAAGAAGTAGAAGAACGAGAAGAAGAAGATAAATGGAAAAGCTCATCGCAAAAGCTGCTCAGCTCTAATGAGGGAGGTGTCAGTGAATATTTCTCTTGTTCTTTGCCCGAATGCCCACAGTGAGTAGGTTACTCTTTTGTGCGCCCTGAAAAGGACGATAAGTGACGGATTGCAGTAGCTTTCTTTACATCCCGAGCGTGCTGATGAAGATTGACCGGGGTTCTCCGGGCAGGTGTGCTATGCTTGGCTTCATCTGCGCGTCGCTCACTGCTACGGGGATCACGTCGATCCCTCACCTCGTTAGCCAGGCTGCCATGAAAACAGCCCGTTCCCAGGGAGGGCTACGAGGAAGCCGAGGTGAGGGTCTTGGCCAGTATATTTTGCCTGACACTGACTAACATCTCTCATCAGTATATTTTGCCTGACACTGACTAACATCTCTCATCAGTATATTTTGCCTGACACTGACTAACATGTCTCATCAGTATATTTTGCCTGACCCTGACTAACATGTCTCATCAGTATATTTTGCCTGACCCTGACTAACATGTCTCATCAGTATATTCTGCCTGACCCTGACTAACATGTCTCATCAGTATGTTGTGTCTGACCAGATGTTAGTCTTCCTCCCCAATGCATACTTTAAAGTCAATATTTTCTCTCTTGTTTAATGGCCCATTCCGATCAGATAAGAGACGACATTCTCTTTCCTACGTTATCGCCTTATTTCTCTATTCCCCAAGGCGGTGCCCGCTGCACTACGGCTTTTATTTCCCGTCTATCAGCAATGTTTCTGCAATTAATTTTGCCTTATCTAGATGCACAATCATGCCTGCACTATCTTTGACTCTTTTCATGTTGCGTGTCGAAACGGATTCACATGAGTACAACGTTTCCACAAGGCTTGTTGACGCGGGTGTCCCTTTCTTTCTTTTACGTGTTAGCCTTAGAATTCATATGTTAGTTTTTTTTCCCATAAATTATATTAGCTCGACCCTTTTCACTGGCTACCATTTAATGTAACTATTTCCGTTGCGTGCCTAACCCGTAGTTGTTTACATGTTTAGTCAGCAGTTACGTCCAGATTAATTCGTTCAAGGTCCTTTTTGTAGCAAAAGTGTACTGCTTGTGGACTTAGTATGTCCGTCAGAGTAGTACGAGATCCCCATTCGTCAAAGGCGTTCGGGGGGTGGGGAGAAGAAGAGGTGAACCTTATTTCGAAATATGTGCACGTCCTTTGACCTGAACTTCGGGTTGTACTTTACAACGATATATACTTCTTCTTTTTCTTCTTCGTTCTTTCTCAATCTTTCACTACCAAACCCTGAAAGGGCTTAAGTAGCGGAATGTAGTCCAGAGAATGGAATGCGTTGTGTCGTAGTTTACGGCTTGGCTGCGATATTTGCACCTTTCGGTCCAACACATCCGAGTTCAGCAAGCATTTTTTGAGTACCGGGTTAGCATTCCCTCTTCGATCCCTTCTCCTAGGCCAGTCTGCCCTGCTGCAGTCTGTTATCCAGGATCACCGCGTGGAGGTGTAGAAGGGTCTTGGCAGCTCTGGTTCGCTGGCCCTGACGCTAGCAGTCAGCTATGGGCCGCTGACCGCTGCAGCTCATGCGCTGCTCAGCATCTTGATCCCCAACGATATATACATGTATTTATATACACAAGGGAGGTTCACAAACTAATGCACCATATCGGGTTTTTTTTCAGCTAATAATGAAAATGGAAGCATGACATTTTACACACTTGATATATAGCGTGTGCCGATTGTGTGTACTAGATTGCACGACAATCCGTCAAATAATACGACTGTACTAAGGCGTTGAAATCGAGCATGTTAGCAACTTGCGCTATAAGTAGCGAATTGTGATAGAATTTCCTGACGCAGAGAAGGAAACGGTTGTGAGAATTCACAAGCGTCTACGTGATGTGTACGGATGTTTTGTAGTCTACAGAAGTACAGTTAGTCGCTGGGTTCAGAGAATCAAAAAATTAGGACGTGTGGGGGATCAAGACGATGAGCAGCGCGTTAGCTGCAGCGGTCAGTGACCCATAGCTGACTGCTAGCGTCAGGGCCAGCGAACCAGAGCCTGGATAACAGGCTGCAGCAGGGCAGACTGGCTAAGGAGAAGGGATCGAAGCGGGAATGCTAACCCGGTACTCAAAAAATGCTTGCTGAAGTCGGATGTGTTGGACCGAAACGTACAAATATCGCAGCCAAGCTGTAAACTACGACACAACGCATTCCGTTCTCTGGACTACATTCCGCTACTTAAGCCCTTTCAGGGTTTGATAGTGGGAGATTGAGAACGAACGAAGAAGAAGAAGAGGAGGACGTGTAGATATTGAGCTGCGTGATCGGCCGCGCAGTGGATGTCCTGTCACAGCCACCAACGCAGAAATATTGAAATGCGTTGAGGGCATTATTCTTACTCATAAGCGAATCACTACTGAACAGCCTTGTTCCTGTCAATCAACATTGGTAGTGCAGATGAAGTCATAAAAACTCAGATTTTCTAAGGTTGTCGCAAGATGGGTTCCCCGAAGTCTCACAAATGACCACCGATTTCAAAGACAAACAATTTCGTCTGAATTGTTGGAGTGTTTTAATGCTGATAGAGAGAACTTTTGGGCTAATATCGTTACAGGTGACGAAACCTGGGCACATCACTGTGAACCTGAGACAAAAAGACAGTCCATGGAGTGGCATCATCCGCAATCACCACGAAGAAAAAAATTCAAGACAACTCCTTGAGCTGGAAAGGTCATGATCACTGTCTTTTAAGGACATTGAATGTGTGATTCTTGTGGATGTGATGACAAGAGGAGAGACAATCAACTCGCAAGCTTACATTAAGACATTGGAAACACTCAATTGACGTTTCCGCAGAATTCAGTCACACAAGAATCCAGCTGACCTGCTTCTCCTTCACGACAATGCGCGCCCTCACACAAGTCTGGCAACAGGGGAAGCAATCACCAAATTGGGTTGGACTGTACTAACCCACCCTCCCTATAGTCCCGATTTGGCACCCTCTGATTTTCATCTTTTTGGTCCACTCAAAGATGCCCTCCGTGGGACAAGATTTGAAGATGATGAAGAAGTGATTCATGCAACCAAGAAATGGCTACATGATCAAGACAAATCTGGTACGGACTAGGAATAGATTCACTTGTTTCGCGCTGGCCCTAAGCTGTACATGTTGATGGGGATGATGTTGAATACTACAAATGTTTACATGACATATCCATGTATATTGTAGAAATGTCATGACTTGAATAAACTATATTGTGCATTACTTTCTGAACGCTCCTCGCACATATATATTATTTATATATATATATATAATGTTTGTTTGTCTGTTTCTTATACAATTCTACAGTTTCCCGAAAACTGAATCAAATTTTGCAAACAATTTTTTTTGGGACGCTTGGGACATTGCTAGCTACATGACATTTGGATATCTCCATCCTTATTACAGGATTTTTTTTTAATGAAAAAATGTATAGGTATTTGTTGTTTAAAAGACAGCGTTAATTAATATCAACTGTGACACTGGCGTAATTTTCGTGGGTGGGAGGTGTAGTGCGCCGCGCATCTGTGTGCGAATAATACGCTTAATTTGAGTCAATCATCCTCACCTTCCTACTTCTTTTTCTGTTCATTCTCAATCTCCCGCTATCAAGCCCTGAACAGGGCTTTGCAAGTAGCAGGATGTAGTCCAGAGAGCAGAATGCGTTGTGTCGCTAGTTTACAGCTTGACTGCGATATTTGCAATTTTCGGTCCCACACATCCGCTTCGGTAGAATCTTTAACAAACTGTGCTTTTATCTTAGTTATAAGAGCGTTGTTTTTTTAAAACCAAAATTGAAATAAGAAATGCACAATAAAATGAAGATGGAATTAATTCAGTCAACGCTTGTCTTCGAAGTCGCAAAAATTAGCCCACCACCAACAACAGATTAATTGTTCAGGATCAAGGAGACAGGCAGGGAACAGGCGGATTTGAGGCAGAGATGGGTGGAGGGATGGGCGGAGGAGTTTAAGGGTGAGAAAGCATGGGCGGGAGGATGGCTTAACTGGGCGGCTGGGAAGGGGGGGGGGCGAATAGATTAGAGGAAAACTTAAAATATCGTGCAGAACTTCACAGGAGAGAGTACTACAGTAACACTCTTGCACAACTTTCACACGCGCCCTCAGGGTGAGACCCTTCCATTGCACTTTGGTTGGGCTGGCTTCTGAGAGCGCACAAACCTAGCATAGGTACATACAGACGCACACATACATCCAAGCACTGGTTTATGCGTCTTAATATCGCCCAATTGACCAGGGTCTGGGGTGGAATAGACGCGCCTCCGCCATTAGAAACTAGTGTGGCAAACCCATAAATTATTTTTGTTTAAATATAACAGGAGAGAGTTGCAGTGGAGATGTGAGGGTGAGAACGGGGTGCAAGGAAGGTGGATATAAATGTGTAATAAATACATAGGCAGAATGCTTTCTGCAATGGATATCGATAAGAAAATGTTTCCTGTTTATGTGACACGTGTTTATAGCGTAAAGCAGTACACAACCAAGTTAAGCATTAAGGAGAAAAGTATACAAATTGTTTTTCAAATTTAATCAGGCAAGAACAGCGATGAAAATGGCTACCCTGACCAAACTGAGACCGCTATGGAAGGACAAAAGCATCAACCTGAAATTCAAGTTGAGTTTCATGTACGCACTTGTCACTTCAGTGTATATTTACGCGCGCGAAACTTGGAGCCTGATAGCAGTCCTAGAGCGAAGAATTTGTGTAATGGAGTTAGATGTCTACGTCGAATTCTCGGCATTTCGTTCGTATCTGGACTCCGTCACGAATAAGGCAGTTCGGGACACCGGTAATAGAGAGTTCGACCAATATAAAGACCTATTGGCTGTGGTAAAAGCACGCAAGCTCACATGATATGGGCATGTTTCAAGATCGTCTGGGTTGACCAAGACGATCCTGCAAGGTACAGTGCCTGGGAAGCGTAAGAGAGGGAGTCAGAAAAAGAGATGGGAAGACAACATCAGACAGTGGACGGGAAGGTCCATAGCTAGAACAAATATCCTAGCACAAAACCGAGAGGAGTGGCGGAAACTGGTCCAACAATCTGCAGTATTGGTGCCCCAATGACCTTTCATGTTACTGGAATAGCTTGGCTTGGCTTGGTTTGTTCTCAATCTCCCGCTACCAAACCTCGAAAAGGCTTAAATAGCAGAATGTAGTCCAGAGAACGGAATTGCATTGTGTCGTAGTTTACAGCTTGACTGCGAAATTTGAACCTTTCGGTCCAACACATCCGACTTCAGCAATCATTTTTTGAGTACCGGGTTAGCATTCCCTCTTCGATCCCTTCTCCTTAGCCAGTCTGTCCTGCTGCAGCCTCTATCCAGGATCGCCGCGTGGAAGTATAGAAGGGTATTGACAGCTCTGGTTCGCTGGCCCTGACGCTAGCAGTCAGCTATGGGTCGCTGACCACTACAGCTCATGCGCTGCTCAGCATCTTGATACCAGGTTACTGGAATGATGTTGATGATACCATTTATTATTTTAAATATCTATTTATGACCTATTTCATCCCTCGCCCTGATAAACACATTCATGAGCTGGTGCGTGTACGTACTTTGTTTGTTCAGATCAACGTGCAGGAGTTATGTTGCTATTTACGTTGTTTTTGCAGAGAATATAGAGCGAAAGTCATAATGTCGGTAAACAACTCACAAGACCTGAAATGTCTGATCCAGACAGAAAACATAATTATCGGTAAAGTTTCGTTGAAAATAAGCTATTATTGAGCTGGCCCGGTTTACCCAGGAGTACTTCGTTGCTTTGGGGAACTAACAGTACACCAGGATGATAAATGACAGAATGAGGAAAGAAAGATAGCAGATGACGTGAGATCCATGTTGAATGTAGGATCCTAATCGTGGGTACTTGTCCTTAGGGGGGTCCAAGTAACATCATCGATGTTTAGGGGTCCGACAAAATGGTGAAGTATAAAGAGCATTCAAAGCAGTCATGGGAGACCAAAGTACGTTGGGAAGACAACATACGACAGTCCCTAAGTGGTGGAGGGCTGGATTGGAAAGAGGCCAGGAAAACGACGGCGGATAGAGCAGTGTGGCGTTCTCTTTGGCAAACCTCTACACCTCACGGTAGAAGAGGAGCGACTAAGTAAGTAAGTATAAAGAGCATTCAATCATTGACCTGTCCATAATGTTGCTCGTCTTCATTTTCTTATATTTTCCCTTCTGTTACTTCTTCTTCTCCTCCTTTCTCTTCTTTTATTTCTCATACTTCTACTTTATCTTCTGTCCATTTTCCTTCGTCGTCTTCTACTACTACTACTACTTCGTCTTCTTCTTCTTTTATTTCTCATACCTCTACTTATCTTCTGCCCATTCTTCATCTTCTTCATCTTCTTCTTCCTCCTCCTCTTCCTCCTCCTTCTTCTTCTTCTAGTCTTGCTTCCTCTGTTTTTATTTCTTCTGTTCCTAGTACTTCCATTTATTGCGTTCCGTCTTTATCTGTTTTTTTTTTAATGTTCCATGCTCTTCTGTTCCTCCCTCGTCTTTTCAGTGCCCATCTGTTTCTTCCTCTTATGTCCCTTCCTCTTCTGTTCCTTCCTATTCTGTTCCTCCCTCTTCTGTCCCTTCCTATTCTGTTCCTTCCTATTCTGTTCTTTCTTCATCTGTTTCTTCCTCATCTCTTTCTTCCTCATCTGTTCCTTCCTCACCTGATCCTTCTTCTTCTGTTCAATTCTCTTCTGTTCCTCCTTCCTCTGTTCCTCCCACTTCTGTTCCAACCTCATCTTTTCCTTCCTCTTATGTTCCTTTCTCTCGCGTTCCTCCCTCTTATCTTCCCTGATCATATGTTCATTTCTCTGTTCCGCGCTCTTATGTTCCGTCCTCTTCTGTTCCTTCCTCCACTGTTTCTCCCTCCTCTGTTCCTCTCTCTTCTGTTCCTTCTTCTTCTGTTCCTTCCTCTTCTGTTCCTCCCTCTTATGTTCCTCCCTCTTCTATTCCTCCCTCTTCTGTTCCTCCCTCTTATGTTCCTTCCTCTTCTATTCCCCCCTCTTATGTTCCTTCCTCCTCTGTTCCTCCCTCTTCTGTTCCTTCCTCCTCTGTTCCTCCCTCTTCTGTTCCTTCCTCTTCTGTTCCTTCCTCTTCTGTTCCTCCCTCTTATGTTCCTCCCTCTTCTGTTCCTCCCTCTTGTGTTCCTCCCTCTTGTGTTCCTCCCTCTTGTGTTCCTCCCTCTTGTGTTCCTTCCTCTTGTGTTCCTCCCTGTTCTGTTCCTTCCTCTTCTGTTCATCCCTCTTATGTTCCTCCCTCTTGTGTTCCTCCCTCTTGTGTTCCTCCCTCTTATTTTTCTTCCTAACATGTTCCATCCTCATATGTTCCTTCCTCATCTGTTCCTTCCTCATCTGTTCCTTGCTCATCTGTTCCTTCCTCATCTGTTCCTTCCTCTTCTGTTCCTTCCTCTTCTGTTCTTCCCTCTTCTGTTCCTCCTTTTTATCTTCCTTCTCTCTTCTGTTCCGTCTTCATATGTTCCTTCCTCATCTGTTCCTCCCTCTTGTGTTCATCCCTTATGTTCCTTCCTCTTCTGGTCCTCCCTCTTCTGTTCATCCCTCTTGTGTTCCTCCCTGTGTTCCTCCCTCTGTTCCTCCCTCATCTGCTCCTCCCTCTTATGTTCCTCCCTCTTATCTTCCCTCTCTCTTCTGTTCCGTTTTCATATGTTCCTTCCTCATCTGTTCCTTCCTCATCTGTTCCTTCCTCTTCTGTTCTTCCCTCTTGTGTTCCTCTCTCTTATCTTCCCTCTCTCTCTCTTCTGTTCCGTCTTCATATGTTCCTTCCTCATATGTTCCTTCCTCATATGTTCCTTCCTCATATGTTCCTTCCTCGTCTGTTCCTTCCTCTTCTGTTCCTTCCTCATATGTTCCTTCCTCATATGTTCCTTCCTCGTCTGTTCCTTCCTCTTCTGTTCCTTCCTCATATGTTCCTTCCTCATCTGTTCCTTCCTCTTATGTTCTTCCCTTTTATGTCCCACCCTCTTATCTTCTGTTCCTTCTTCTTTCGTTCTTCGTTCTTGTATTCTACTTTGCATGTTGCACTGTTTCTAGAGCTATGTCAAACCCAGACGGATACTTCATACTTATCACACGTGTGGTTTGTGTTAATGGAAACTGGCATGTATATTCATGCATTGGGGAGTCTTCTACCTATGAAATTTTGGAATGCCCATCTGTGGAGAGGTAATAGCATTCCACTCCACTCTACTACCTTGCATGCCACTAACAGCGCCTGAGAGGAGTGTGAACAACCAACGGGCTAATGGAACCATCACTTCTTGCCATGTCATGAAGGACATTCAGCTGCTATCGGTTTGCCGATTTTTCATTGAGTAGAATACAATTCAAGCGAACGCGGAGGAGGGTTGTGCGAGAGGCTGGCAAGGTACTACATAGCCATCAGTTCAAGAGAACAGAATACATTTGTTGGGTACGGGGTTATTGGAGGGAGGCCGTTTGTAGACGTGGCTATTGTAGGCGTGGCGGTTGTAGGCGTGGCCGTTGTAGGCGTGGCCGTTGTAGGCGTGCCCGTTGTAGGCGTGGCCGTTGTAGGCGTGGCCGTTGTAGGCGTGGCGGTTGTAGGCGTGGCGGTTATAGACGTGACTGTTGTAGGCGTGGCCGTTGTAGGCATGGCCGTTGTAGGCGTGGCTGTTGTGGGCGTGGCCGTTGTAGGAGTGGTTGTTGTGGGCGTTGTCGTTGTAGGCGTGGCCGTTGTAGACGTTGCCGTTTCTAGGCGTGGTCGTTGTAGACGTAGCCCTTTGTAGGCGTGGCCGTTGTAGGCGTGGCCGTTGTAGGTGTGGACGTTGTAGGTGTGGACGTTGTAGGCGTGGCCGTTTGTATGCGTGGCCGTTGTATGTAGGTATTTTATGTATGTAGGCAGTTTATGTATTTTGGCAGTTTATGACTGTAGATAGTTTATGACTAGGATGTTTATGACTGTAGGATGTCTATGTCTGAAAGCAGTTTATGACTGTAGGCAGTTTATATATATATATATATAGGCAGTTTATGACTGTAGGCAGTTTTTGTATATAAGAAGTTTATGACTGTAGGCAGTTTATGTATATAGTCAGTTTATGACTGTAGGCAGTTTATGTATATAGGCAGTTTATGACTGTAGGCAGTTTATATATATAGGCAGTTTATATATGTAGGCAGTTTATGACTGTAGACAGTTTATGATTAGCATGCTTATGTCTGAAGGCAGTATAGATCTGTATGCAGTTTATGACTGTAGGCACTTTATTATTGTAGCATGTTCATGGCTGTAAGCAGTTTTTGACTAGCTAGTTTAAGACTGTAGTGTGTTTATGACTGTAAGTAGTTTATGTCTGTAAGCAGTTTATGACGGTAGCCAGTGTATGACTGTAGGAAATGTATGACTGTAGGAAATGTATGACTGTAGGATGTGTATGTCTGTAGGATGTGTATGTCTGTAGGATGTGTATGTTTGTATGATGTGTATGTCTGTAGGATGTGTATGTCTGTAGGATGTGTATGTCTGTAGGATGTGTATGTCTGTAGGATGTGTATGCCTGTAGGATGTGTATGTATGTAGGATGTGTATGTCTGTAGGATGTGTATGTCTGTAGGATGTGTATGTCTGTAGGATGTGTATGTCTGTAGGCAGTTTATGACAGCAGACTTTCTATGAATTATCCCCATAATAGTGAGCGACACGCGGATGAAGCGAAGCAGAGCACAACTACCTGGAGAACCCTGATCCACCTTCATCAGCAGGGTATGGATATGAGGAAAGCTGATGCCACAACGCCACTTAACGCCCTTTTCAAGGGAGCACAAGATAGTGATTTTGCTTACTGTGAGCATTCAACAAAAACAAAATCACTAGTCAGTATTTGGCTTGGCTTGGCTTTGTTCGTTCTCAATCTCCCGCTACCAAACCATGAACGAGCTTGAGTAGCAGAATGTAGTCCAGAGAACGGAATGCGTTCTGTCGTAGTTTACAGCTTGACTGGGATATTTGCTACTTTCAGTCCAACACATCCGACTTCAGCAAGCATTTTTTGAGTACCGGGTTAGCATTCCCTCTTCGATCCCTTCTCCTTAGCCAGTCTGCTCTGTTGCAGCCTATTTTCCAGGATCACCGCGTGGAGGTGTAGAAGGGTCTTGGCGGCTCTGGTTCGCTGGCCCTGACGCTAGCAGCCAGCTATGGGTCGCTGACCACTGCAGCTCATGCGCTGCTCCGCATCTAGGTTGTATTTTACATTTGGCAGCTCGTATGCTGACAGCTGCAGCCGGCTCTGTGCATGAGAACGGCGTCGAAGCAAATTGTGCGGTTTCTATACTCATGATGTCTGCATTAATTCGGTTTACATAATGAAGTTGCTAGCCAGCCAGTGCTGCTGGAGCCCAGAAGGGCGGGGGGGGGGGGGGCCTAAGAATTGTAACATTGTACCATAACATTCATGTTGTAACATTGTACCATAACATGTTGTAACATTGTACCCTAACATGTTGTAACATTGTACCCTAACATGTTGTAACATTGTACCATAACATGTTGTAACATTGTACCATAACATGTTGTAGCATTGTACCATAACATGTTGTAGCATTGTACCATAACATATTGTAACATTGTACCATAACATGTTGTAACATTGTACCATAACATGTTGTAACATTGTACCATAACATGTTGTAACATTGTACCATAACATGTTGTAACATTGTACCATAACATGTTGTAACATTGTACCATAACATGTTGTAACATTGTACCATAACATGTTGTAAGAGGCTCAAAAATGGGAGTATGCTTAAAAAGCAGGCTACCCGATGATTTTAAAACTTTAAGTATAAGAAAATAATGAATCTACAAGCTTTGCTAGGTGAAGAACGACTACGCCAGATCAGACTGATGAGGGTTGAGCCTGGTGCTAAATTTCCCCTCCTCTAGAAACTTTAAATATTAGAGAAATTAAAGAAGATGTCTACGCCCTATTGCAACAGATGGGCGACTAAATACTAAACCTCTACTAGCCTTGGTAGATGTGGTACTTCTTCTTCTTCTTCGTACGCTGTCAGACGTCAACTTGAATTTGTTCGAAGAAAGCAGCGGCCATCCTGAGGCTGTCGACACTGCCATAGTGCTTGTCTAGTGTTGCCACTGGTGATGGCCACATGTGCTTTCTCTGGTCCTCGAATGTCGGGCAATTTTGCAGCAGATGTTCAGCGGTAATTTTCCCTGTACCACAGGTACATTCGTCAGTGCCGCCTATCTTCAGTTTATTGAATAAGTGGTACCTCAGTCTGTTGTGGCCTGTGCGGTGTCTGAAGACCACGACCTGCTCTCTTCTGTTCAACTGGTAATAGGCATCATTTTTTATATAGCCAGTATGTTCTGTTTCCCATTTGGCCATGTATCTGTCCATAATAAACCTAGATGAGGTATAAATAAGTCAGATCAGAATGAGGAGGGTTGAGCTTGGTGCTAGCAATCCCATTTACACATCAGAAAGGTTAAATAAGATTAATAATATGCCACATTGTGACATAGGGACAACTAGCCTTATCAGCTGAGACTAGGGGGCCCAGTATGCAGCCCATGTATTAGTTGACAGCAGCAAGCGAACCATTGCTGACTCCTTGCAACAGGGCCAGCAACGTGAGGTGATCAGAACCATATTTCGCCTCCAAGTTGAGGTCATAGAAACAGACTGCACTTGAGTATTCTGGCTGGGAGAATAGGGAACGCAAATCTTATTTAAAATCTTATTTAAAATCTTAATTAAAAGCCAGCTGAAATCGGATGTGTCTGGTGGAAAGGGACATATTTAGCAGCCTTTGTGTAAACTTCGACAGCGTCATAACCTCTTTACGTCGAACGCTGAAGAAGAACAGAAATCAGACTGAGGAGAGTTGAGCGTGGTGCTGGCTTCCTCGTGTAGAAATTTAAAAAATGCATATGCTCTTTTGGAAAAGAGGGCCGACTAACTCAAGTCACGTTGCAAGCCTCATGCACGGTTGTATCCAGTAGCTGGGACGCACGACGTTGGCAAGATCCGGGCTCATCGGCATCCACACGAGTGCGTCATCGATAACTAGGGGTAGTCTAAGCAGACGCAACTGTCAGGTATGAGGTGTTCAAGACATGTGCTAAGCCATTGCTTGTTTATGAGATGGTGTGGTTAATTGCCTTCCTAGTCGTGAAATCTTCCAGAAGGGTCGCCCAAGCTGGATAGGTCATAGAGGGAATAGTCTAAACACGGGCAACTCACCTAGAGTTTAATAGGTATTAGGTTATTGTCAACCATAAAAATATATAAAAACAAAGATGGTAACGAAAACAATGACAGCAAAGCTAATTCAAAAGCCTTGGCAAAGGAAGGGTCTTCGGAAATGAGAAGAATGCCACTGTGACGTGAAAGCCGTATGGGATTTCCACGAATGACTGCCCTTTTTAATACCAAGAATGACTAGCCTTTTCAATACCAAGAATGACTAACCTTTTCAATACCAAGAATGACTAACCTTTTCAATACCAAGAATGACTAACCTTTTCAATACCAAGAATGACTAACCTTTTCAATACCAAGAATGACTAACCTTTTCAATACCAAGAATGACTAACCTTTTTAATACCAAGAATGACTAACCTTTTCAATACCAAGAATGACTAACCTTTTCAATACCAAGAATGACTAACCTTTTCAATACCAAGAATGACTAACCTTTTCAATACCAAGAATGACTAACCTTTTCAATACCAAGAATGACTAACCTTTTCAATACCAAGAATGACAACCTTTTGAATACCAAGAATGACTAACCTTTTCAATACCAAGAATGACTAACCTTTTCAATACCAAGAATGACAACCTTTTGAATACCAAGAATAAACCAAATATAGCTACGTGGAATGTTCCAACAATTTATCAGGCAGAGTAAACAACACCGATAGCTAAAGAGATGAGAAACTACAGACTGGCAGTGATATGACTGTGCGAAACAAGATGAACACAACCAGAAAAGATGAGACTGACAATTAGGGAAACCCAAAAATACATGGAGAAGAAATATCAGAAGGACCTAAGGTTAAATAATTACACATGGAGAGAGGCAGAAAGGGCGGCATAGGACCGTCTATGTCGGGTGGATGTTGTCAATGGTCTATGCACGGAGAGGAGCGACGGGTTTTGATTGATTGATTGATTGATTGATTGATTGGAGGGTTGAATGACGAGATACTGCCATAGATATGACACCTTTTTTGAGTGTATTGCTGGTGAAGTGTCATAACATACATCTGTCTTGGGGAGGAAGACTAACGTCTGGTCAATCAAAACATACCGAACAGACAAGATAGTCAGGGGTGAGTTCCACTGAGTACTTCTTCAGGCAAAACATACTGGCCAAGACCCTCACCTCGAGTTCCCCGTAGCCCTTCCTGGAAACATGATGTTTTCATGGCAACCTGACCAACGACGTTAGGGATCGACGTGATCCTCGTAGTGGTGAGCGACACGCAGATGAAGCCAAGCATAGCACAACAGCCTGTAGGACGCCAGTCCACCTTTATCAGGACGTTCGGGATGAGAGAAAGCTACTGCAACCCGAAACTTAACGTCTTTGTTAGGGCGCACAAAAGAGCCAACCTACTCATTCGAAACAACAACAACTTTTAAATAGAAACAACATGTTGCAGCGTGTTCGTTCTAATTATTTGACCCGTGACATCTATTAATAAATTAACTATTGTTTCATTAGCAGTAATTTCATATATATATATATATATATATGGCTGAGACACATTCGGAGGATGGATGATGGCAGAATACCAAAATACCTTCTCTATGGGGAATTACGGGGAAAAGGTCTCGTGGCCTGCCACTACTTCGGTACAAGGATGTATGCAAGCGGGATATGAATGATGCAGGCATCGATTTGGAATCATGTAAACAGGACGTCATCGATTATGTTACATGGAGGGGCAGGCTTAAGCATGGAACACAGACAAAGGAGACACTGACGGCTGATAGACTAAAGGCACACTGTGGAAGACGATCACCCGCCCGGATTGGTCTTACAAGTCACATTCGTTACCGTCATGGACCGTAGATACTTTTTTTTTTTCAAAGCACAATTACTATCGTCTGGTAAGACGGAAAGAGCCAACGGTGTGTGTGTGTGTGTGTCTCTGTGTGTGTGTTTGTGACTGTGTGTGTGTGTGTGTCTGTGTGTGTGTGTATGTGTCTGTGTGTGTCTCTGTGTGTGTGTCTGTGTTTGTGTGTGTGTGTGCGTGAATGTGTGTTGTGTGTGTGTCTGTGTGTGTGTGTATGTGTGTGTCTGTGTGTGTGTGTATGTGTGTGTCTGTGTGTGTGTGTGTGTCTGTGTGTGTGTGTCTCTGTGTGTGTGTGTGTCTGTGTGTGTGTGTGTCTGTGTGTGTGTGTCTCTGTGTGTGTGTCTGTGTGTGTCTGTCTGTGTATGTGTGTCTGTATGTGTGTGTCTGTGTGTGTGTGTGTGTGAGTGCGGGTTGGTGGTGTGTGTGTGTGAATGATATGACATTTCGATTTAAGTGCATGCCATGTTTGACAGAGCGTCTGATCAGTATAGTGACAGATCACTCGTTTTTCACGGCAAAAGTGCGGAGTTCAACACCCACGACAGCCACTCTTTCTGTCCACCCAGTTGTAAATGGACATGAGTTAACCCAACAATATGCGCCTGACCTGGTATTGGAACTTTCGTTAACTCGCGTCCTTCTTTAAACATCGTTGTCCAGTTTTTCACTGTTGTCTTCGACACACTTTTGTCACCATACATTGCCTGCATTCTGCGATTAATGTCAACTAGTCGACATCCTTCCGCTGTTAGAAACCGAATCACCGCTCGATGATCAATTCTGGACGGATTCCGTATCACACCCGCGATGTTTTCAACGGTCTGCTGAGGAAACTACGAGTCGAAGGAAAATGACATTTTGCAAACTTGACGGTTGGTATGTGCTATTTACATCAGAAGTGACGTCATCATGCGCATCGTACGTATGTTCACTTGGTGCATTTAGGTCCGGTTTCATTTCAACACGCCTCGTAGTTGAAATATGTTTTTCACGGTGTATTAACATGAGGGGGAAAAAAACAAGCTGAACCAGCACCTTATGCATGGAAGTGAGGCACTGGTAGAGGTGAACACCCTCACATATTTGGGCAGCACCATTGACACTTCAGTGGACACAGAGGCAGATGTAAGGGCTAGAATTGGAAAGGCAGGGACAGTATTACTGTTACTGAATGACGTGCGGAAATCCAGAGAAATGATGAATAATTAAGATTGTTTAATTCCTTGTTTAATATCTAGGAGTGGTAATAGACAGCAGGGGAGGAATCAAAGAGGAGTTAACTGCACGAAGGGCAGCAGCAGGTAGACTGTTCCATGCAATAAACAGAGGTTTCCTCAGTAGAAGAGAAATAAGCAGGAAAACAAAGATGGATGTATACTGCTCGACCTATGTGCCTGTCCTGACATATGGATGTGAGTCATGGGCAATGACTACAGCCCAAGAAAGGCAATTACAAACTTCAGAAATGAGGTACCTAAGAAAGGCGGTTCAGGTGACGAAAAGGGACAAGATCCGTAACCAGACAATACGTAGCAATCTTGAAGTTCAACCCCTGCAGACACGAGTGGAGCAGTCCCAACTACAGTGGTTTGACCATGTCTGTAGAATGGAAGAAGATCGGATACCAAAGCGATCATTTGAGATCAAAAGTCAAGGACGCAGACCCCGAGGACGTCCCAAAGTACGTTGGGAAGACAACATACGACAGTCCCTAAGTGATGGAGGGCTGGATTGGAAAGAGGCCAGGGAAAAGAAGGCGGATAGAGCAGTGTGGCGTTCTCTTTGGCAAACTTCTACACCTCACGGTAGAAGAGGAGCGACTAAGTAAGTAAGTATAAAGAGCATTCAATCATTGACCTGTCCATAATGTTGCTCGTCTTCATTTTCTTATATTTTCCCTTCTGTTACTTCTTCTTCTCCTCCTTTCTCTTCTTTTATTTCTCATACTTCTACTTTATCTTCTGTCCATTCTCCTTCGTCGTCTTCTACTACTACTACTACTTCGTCTTCTTCTTCTTTTTTTTCTCATACCTCTACTTATCTTCTGCCCATTCTTCATCTTCTTCATCTTCTTCATCTTCTTCTTCCTCGTCTTCTTCCTCCTCCTCTTCCTTTGTTTCTATTTCTTCTGTTCCTATTACTTCCATTTATTGCGTTCCGTCTTTATCTGTTCTTTTCACGGTAGAAGAGGAGCGACTAAGTAAGTTAATTCCAATGTCAAGTCAATATTCCTGTAAAAGTAAGTCGGGTGTCCTTTTACAGAACGTAGCTTCTTTCAACCGCCACCTATTTGGCTGTTATAAGTTTCTTGGCAAGTGTGGAGTGCGGTAGGTTGCCATTACTTTCCGTACGTGGAGGAGCATTAGCCCGAGACAAAAACCCAGTGTCTGCCAAACTGGGCACAAGTGGGAATCGAACCCGGAACGTTGGGATTGTGAACACCAAGCGGGTTTCAGCCTTAGGCCTCGCAGCCTCCCAGTACTCCTGTATGGAGCAGAAACTTGCAAAACGACATACGCAATATACAGAAAACTCCAGTCGTGTGTCAATAAAGCACCATCAAACGTGGCCAGACAGGTCCTTGCATGGAATCCACAGGGGAAGAGGAAGAGAGTCAGACCAAGAAACACCCGGAGAAGAAACTGAGAAACTGAACTTCGGCCTCTGGACCTGACTGGAGTGAAAATATGAAAGAATGCAAATGGTTGGAAACATGTTATCTTTCAATAACCTAAAACGCCCTATAGAAGACCGTCGGGCAAGACGTAGACCATGAAACTGATGGACTGACATTGCTAAACTGACACCACAGAGACATGAATTGAAAACAAAGACGACCACTCAAATCGCAAATACCAACTGCCCATCTCATCACGCCATCTTACAGCACAAGTGGAGAGACGAAATGAAAACAGCTAGCTACCCAAACAATGTTTTAACAAATAAACATGTTTGTGATCAAATTAACTTGAATCTACTGAGACGTGCGTAGTTTGCACTGTAAGTCAACTAAAGTCCTAGTCTTGAAAAACACGACCTTCAGAGATGAGGTTTCTTGGCTAAGCTGACAAACATCTGCTCAGGAACGTGGAAAATTTCCAAAAATCCGACACATGGCCTTGAATATATTCTGATCGAAATCACGTCTCTTTCACGTCTCTTTCACGTCTCTTTCTCTTTTCCATTACAGATAAGAAGCCAATTTATTCCTGTTATATAGATGTTATTAATAACGAAACACCACAGTCTGACATAAGAAACGGTTAGTGTCACTGGATCAGACACACTAAAACAGTGTTTCCCAACCTCTTTGAACCCGGGGACCAGTGAAAATGGGAAACTTTTTTCGCGGACGGTGATATTACGAAACATTCTTCGAGAGGCAGTGAAAATATAACACATTTTTCGCGGACGGTTAAGATAGGAAACATTTTTCGCGGAGCGGGGGAAAAAAGGAAACATTTTTCGTGGACCAGTGAAAATATGAAACATTTTTCGCGGACAAGTCAAAATAGAAAACATATTTTGAGCAAAGGAAACATTTTTCACGGACCAGTTATATAGGAAACATTTTTCGCGGACCATTTAAAATATGAAACATATTTTACGGTCGATGAAAGAAAAGAAAACATTCTTCGCGGACTGAAAAAAAAGAAACATTTTTCGTGGACCAGTGAAAATATGAAAAACCATTCGCGGATCATTCAGAGACAGAAATAAAAACTATTACTGACATGGTATTCTGTGTCGTAAAATTCTGTCGTACGACCTTATTCCCATTTTGTAGTAGTTGTTTAGGGTAAGGACTTTAGGTCGCTTCCCCACTGCTGCCGCCACGTCGTGTGCTGACTGTGTTTATTTATTTCACCATAAACAGGAAAACAACATATGCCTAACTGAGGATTCGATCCCCAACCCTAGTTGCTGGCAGGCAGGCAGTCACCATTCGGCCACGTGCGTCTCAGTATTTTGTGTATTCGTTTTTAAGTATAAGATTATCAAATGAAAGTTCAACATTTATTTTATGCGGCTTGCTTTCTCTTGTTGTTGTTGGTATTGTTGTTGTTATTGTTGCTATTGCTGTTGCTTTTATTGTTGTTACTGTTGCTATCGCTGTTGGTGTTGCTTGTATTGTTGTTGTTGCTCTTGGTGTTGCTCTTGCTGTTGTTGTTGCTTGTATTGTTGTTATTGCTCTTGGTGTTGCTCCTGCTGTTGTTGTTGCTTGTATTGTTGTTGTTGTTGTTATTACTCTTGCTGTTGTTGTTACTTGTATTGTTGTTGTTGCTGTTGCTCTCGATGTTGCTCTTGCTGTTGTTGTTGCTTTTATTGTTGTTGTTGTTGCTCTTGCTGTTGTTGTTGCTTTTATTATTGTTGTTGTTGTTGGTGTTGCTCTTGCTGTTGTTGTTGCTTTTATTGTTGTTGTTGTTGTTGGTGTTGCTCTTGGTGTTGCTCTTGCTGTTGTTGTTGCTTGTATTGTTGTTGTTGCTCTTGGTGTTGCTCTTGCTGTTGCTTTTATTGTTGTTGTTGCTCTTGGTGTTGCTCTTGCTGTTGTTGTTGCTTGTATTGTTGTTGTTGTTGTTATTACACTTGCTGTTGTTGTTACTTGTATTGTTGTTGTTGCTGTTGCTCTTGGTGTTGCTCTTGCTGTTGTTGTTGCTTTTATTGTTGTTGTTGTTGTTGGTGTTGCTCTTGCTGTTGTTGTTGCTTTTATTGTTGTTGTTGTTGTTGGTGTTGCTCTTGGTGTTGCTCTTGCTGTTGTTGTTGCTCTTGCTGTTGTTGTTGATTTTATTGTTGTTGTTGTTGTTGTTGCTCTTGGTGTTGCTCTTGCTGTTGTTGTTGCTTTTATTGTTGTTGTTGTTGTTGTTGCTCTTGGTGTTGCTCTTGCTGTTGTTGTTGCTTTTATTGTTGTTGTTGTTGTTGTTGCTCTTGGTGTTGCTCTTGCTGTTGTTGTTGATTTTATTGTTGTTGTTGTTGTTGTTGCTCTTGGTGTTGCTCTTGCTGTTGTTGTTGATTTTATTGTTGTTGTTGTTGTTGTTGCTCTTGGTGTTGCTCTTGCTGTTGTTGTTGCTTTTATTGTTGTTGTTGTTGTTGTTGCTCTTGGTGTTGCTCTTGCTGCTGTTGTTGCTTTTATTGTTGTTGTTGTTGTTGTAACAAGTGATGTTGTAAGATACCTGTTCAACCACCTTCCCACTGACGAAAGCCATCGATGGTTGCCGCTAAGAATGGCAATGATCCCCAAATGAAAGTATTGCATATGGTTGGACTTAACTTTCATCTTGTGATCTGTTCAAGAGATAATATTCATTTATTTGACTAGTTCCCCTCCACGCTGCCTTACCTCACTTAACATGTACCAATTTCTAGCTGATAGATTGAAGCGTGCCAAACTGGGGATTGAACCATACCTTTGCCGCGAGATACAAAAGGAAGTCAGTAAATAGGTCACACGGGGCTATATTCCTTTTTTAATTAATGGCATTGGAACTTGAGGGGAAAGCTGCAAATCAATTTTTTTTTTTTTTTAAACGCCAGATCAGATATTAGGAAAATGATTTCTTAGTCAGAAAGTGCTGAACGTTGGAATGCATTGTCCCATGAAATAGTGGAGGCAAGGTCAGTTAGACCTTTGAAAAATAGATTGGTTGCCCTTAGCTATTTTTAGATCAGCTTTAAAAAAAAACAGAAACTGATTGTATACAGAATCTGCAGAGTCTTCTAAACCAGGATAAAAACATTTAAGCTAAATTAAGTTAAGTTAAGCTCGAATCATTTCCCCCAACCCACTGCACAGATGCTTCTGTTACAATCTGAATTGGACGACCAGATCGGACTTCATGAGCAATTTTTGAACGTCCTTGAGAATATTTATAGACCAATTTATGCAGCGCTTTGCGCGACAAATACATGTCATCCTTAACTCATTAACGGGAAGCATTTCCTTTTGAATATCCTTTGTTGACACACAATGAAAATGAAAGCCATATAGTCCTGCTTACAGATGCTCTCGCCGTAGTCACAGCGCTAAAAAGCCAGAAAAACACTGAGCTTAATGACTTAAGAGCAGCACTCTGCAAACTGTGCCAGCAGTCCGCACCAAAAAGGGTAGTGGTACAGTGGGTCCCATCACACTGCAACATCCAAGCAACGAGGAGGCAGACAGACTGGCAAAAGAAGGTGCAAGACTACCACAAACAGATACTAGTATGACGTACGAAGAGTCAAAACGGCTTATCAAAGCCAGATACATGACCAAATGGGAAACCGAACATACTGGTTACACCAAAAACGATGCCTATTACCAGTTGAACCGAAGAGAGCAGGTCGTTGTCTTCAGACTTCGCACTGGCCACAATAGACTGAGGTACCACCTATTCAACAAATTGAAGTTAAGGTGGTACCGACGAATGCCCGTGCGATACTGGTAAAATGACCGCTGAACATCTGCTGCAGAACTGCCCGACATACGAGGATCAGAGAGAGCAGATGTGGCCATCACCAGTGGAAATGCAAGACAAGCTCTATGGCAGTGGCGACAGCCTAAGGATGACCGCCGCTTTTTTCGAAAAAATAATGGTTACTGTCTGACTGCGTACGAAGAAGAAGAAGAAGAAGAAGAAGAAGAAGAATATCCTTTGCAGAAATTCCTGTAAGCACGCCCGCCCCCTGAAAAAAGGCACAACGTACGCTGTTCTTTGGCTGCACACTCAGTGCCCAAGGACGCCATTTTGTCTCTGAGCTGCGCACGTAGCGTCTGCTACCTACAGTAATCACAAAGTTGGATGTTGCTGCCACCTATCGATATCTTTTAAACTGTCAACTATATTGTTCACCTATGTCATATCAGATTGTGACATACTTACTGGCTTCCCATATATATTATATACACAGGAGTCATATAAATAATTGATGCTAATACATGTATCTATGCGAGACAACTGTCTCCTTTCTAGTGCATATTAAACATTAATATAATGGTAGGCTAAGTGTAAAAGCAACGCATTCGCTTGAAATTATCCTCCGTTGATTCTGACAGAAGTGAAGGGAGACCAAACAAAGATAATTTGGCGAGGAACCATAAAAGTCGAAACGAAGATCATGGACACCCTCCAGGAATTTACTATGCAGCGGCAAATATGTGTAAGAGAAGCGGATCAAAGAATACACGGTACGATGGGTTATACAGCCGGGCCAGGCAGACTTACAGAATACAATGGTAACTTAACTGAACCGCAAGGAACAAGACATCATGAAAGCAGATATATGGTAAACTCCTACAATCTAAAGGGCAGATTTGGACCCACTTCACAATATCAACTAATGGAAAGTCTTAAGTCTCTAAATTACGACATCACTAAATTCACTTAAACCCGGTGCTAAAGCCGAATCGCACTTAACGTGACTTGATGATAGTGGCGAAATCCACACTAGCGTTGGAGAAGTTCAATTTGATATTTGCGAAGTGTGTTTTATTGATGTCCACCTCTGTCTGTCTGAAGGCTACACAACAGTCTTTATTTAGTTGTGCCCTTTTAAATCCTATAATTCTACGACAAACCAAGGCTTTATCTTCTTTGCCCTTATTCCCTTGAGCGCATAGAACATCAATCAATTCTCTACAAGCAGACCTGTGCTGTGCTAGTTTCTCTAATCCTTTCCAGCCTCGCCTTATTCTCTAGGTCTCTTCTCCGTGTCTTCTGTAGTCTTCCTTTGCTTCCCTTTCCCTGTGGGTTCCATGACAGGGATTACCTGGGGATACTGACTTGGGGGTATCGCACTGTATGGCTTATCCAGTGCCATCTGCTTCCCAAGGTGTCATGTCCTTGTCCTGTTTTCTCCAACATACTTTCTTTTGTCGTACCATCGCAGACCCAGAACCTGAGAATGACAAAGTAATAAGTCTTATCATGTTTAATCGTAGAAGCTAGTAGCAGAAAACAATTAGTAAACTCATTTTATTATAATGCAACTCGACCAACTACCACTGCACACTAACACAACCAAAACTTCTAGTTATACGGCACAAGGAAAGCCACATTGGAGATGGATAGATAGCATATAACAAAAATCCTACCACACCACATGCTTACAACAACCGATTAAAAACAAAATTTGACCCAAGAAAAGAAAAGTACGCTTCCCACGCCGCTTAATGCACAGGTGTATGCACAGGGCAATGAATTAGTAACGTGCGAGACCACAGTAGACACTGTCTTCTAGGATGATAGTGACGTATCAGACCACAGTAGGCACTGGCTTCTAGGATGATAGTGACGTATCAGACCACAGTAGACACTGTCTTCTAGGATGACAGTGACGTATCAGACCACAGTAGACACTGTCTTCTAGGATGACAGTGACGTATCAGACCACAGTAGACATTCCCATCTGGGATGAAAAGTAACGTACGAGATCACAGTAGACATTCCCATCTGAGATGATAAGTAACGTACGAGACTACAGTAGACATTCCCATCTGGGATGATAAGTAACGTACGTGACCACAGTAGAAATTCCCATCTGGGATGATAAGTAACGTACGAGACCACAGTAGACATTCCCATCTGGGATGATAAGTAACGTACGAGACCACAGTAGACATTCCCATCTGGGATGATAAGTAACGTACGAGACCACAGTAGACTCTGACATCTGGGATGATAAGTAACGTACGAGACCACAGTAGACATTGCCATCTGGGATGATAAGTAACGTACGAGACCACAGTAGACATTGCCATCTGGGATGATAAGTAACGTACGTGACCACAGTAGTAATTGCCATCTGGGATAAGTAACGTACGTGACCACAGTAGTAATTGCCATCTGGGATGATAAGTAACGTACGTGACCACAGTAGTAATTGCCATCTGGGATGATAAGTAACGTACGTGACCACAGTAGTAATTGCCATCTGGGATGATAATTAACGTACGAGACCACAGTAGAATCTGCCATCTGATATGATAATTAACGTACGAGACCATAGTAGACTCTGCCATCTGAGATGATAATTAACGTACGAGACCACAGTAGAATCTGCCATCTGAGATGATAATTAACGTACGAGACCACAGTAGACTCGGCCATATTCATGATAAAGTGTTAAGGACATTCCACTAGGTCATTCCTCCATTATCTGCGCTACCCATGTTATGTCCATCATTCATTCTATCATGATTAACGCTTTCTCTGATTTCTCCCAGTGTTGAGACCAGCTCCCGTCCTTATTGGGTTCATCCCGAACTGCATGTCAGGTACCCGTAAACAGCTGAGTAGGTAGTAACGTGTCTAGGTCAGCAATTGATTCCGGTGCCTCTGTCTGCAGAAGCAGGCAGCCTGACCACTCTTCTAAGCAGGTGCATGATATAAATATATATCGAGTATACGTGAAGGAGATATGCAATTAATAACTGTCATGTTCATTTATGAAAAGAACAAACAATGTTCTGATCCGTGTGGCCTCCACTTGTACAATTGGGGTTTATATTGTCAATACTGTAGATCACATGGGAGAGAAGAAAAGACAACGTACAGAGATGAGGAATAAAGATTGCTTGATTCTGTAGTCGACATGCATTGTGCCGTCTAGAATTGCATTATTTTAACCACGTTGGGGGACACCAAACAAAGGTCTTACTGTGGTTTTGAACCCGTGCCACATTAGTCAGAAGGCCAGAATACTCCCCTTTCGCCTCCTTCCCCATCATCATTTAAGATTTTAGGAGAAGAAGATTGTCTCCCAGCGACAGATGCCTCAAGCCTAGCGTATTTAAACCACTCCCTTAAGCCTACAAATTACAGATCCTCAATAATAATGTATATAAACCACACCCTTAAGCCTACCAATTACAGATCCTCAATAATAAATATGTATATAAACCACACCCTTAAGCCTACCAATTACAGATCCTCAATAATAATGTATATAAACCACACCCTTAAGCCTACCAATTACAGATCCTCAATAATAATGTATATAAACCACACCCTTAAGCCTACCAATTACAGATCCTCAATAATAATGTATATAAACCACACCCTTAAGCCTACCAATTACAGATCCTCAATAATAATGTATATAAACCACACCCTTAAGCCTACCAATTACAGATCCTCAATAATAATGTATATAAACCACACCCTTAAGCATACCAACTATAGATCTAAATTACATATCCTCAATCCGAATGTATATAAATCACTCGATAAAGCATCCCATTTACATATCCTCAATCCTAATTTATATAAACCACTCGATAAAGCATCCCATTTACATTTCCTTAATCCTAATGTATATAAACCACTCGCTTAAACATCCCATTTACATATCCCCAATCCTAATTTACATAAACCCCTCACTTAAGATACACTACTCAAAAGACTTTACTGAAAGACTTGGGAAAGCAGCCTAGTTGAACGACGAAAAAGGAAAAGCAAAAAAGAATGGTTTTTATCGACCTGTTGCGGATGAAGAGTAATAAACGTCGATCTGGTGAAATACCTTCTTTTTCTTCTTCTTCCTTTCTTCCTCCTC